>VXAL01002271.1:0-91377 GCA_013399475.1 Chauna torquata | reverse complement strand
GCTGGGCTGGCTGCGGCCGGTGGCGCGGGGCGGGGGCCGGAGGCTGCCCGTAACGCGCCTCTCCTGTCCCGCCGGCAGAGCGGACCAGGCGGCTGCTCTTCAGGGGCGCCCAGGCGTACATGGAGGGCGCCTGGCCCGCGGGCACCTGCGCCGTCAGCCGCTCGCCGGAGCCGGGCGGAGAGGCCCGGGACGCCAGCGCGGGGCGCCGCTGGAGCGGGCAGCTGCTCATCGGCCACGACGGGAAACTGCTGAGGCGCTCGGCGGCCACGGAAAAGGGTGAGTGGCCCCGCCGTGGCCAGGCGTCCCGCCCTGCCAGACGTGCGGATCGCGGCCCCCGGGGCCTCCTGGCAGATGCTGGCAGAGGGGATGCGACTCCCTCGTAGTTCTCCTTTATTGCCCTATTTCTAGAGGAAATACTGAAGTCTTAGGTTAGGAAGCATTAGCTTCGTTGGTGGGTTTAGAAACGGTTGCAAGTATGATCTGCTTGATACTCTCTTGATGGTCTTGCCTTTGAGAGGAGCTGGGGGGGAAAAAAGCCAACAAAACCGCGGGCGGTGGGCCCTGTGCTGATGCCAGCAAGGGTGTTCTTCAAAGCACTGCTACCTGTAGCTGTAGTACCGAGTGGAGATACCACGATCTTGTCGTACTTAGAGTTTTCAGGTTCTTTCTATTAAAAAAAAAAAAAAGTGTTGTGCTATAAAGTGCATCTCTTCTTAATTGCATTTTTTCTAAGCAGTTCCACCGGTGGGGGTTTCCAAAGCCTGCTCATCATGTGTAAGAACTGCTGATGTCAAGAAAGCGTGTACGCAGTGCGACCAGTTCATATGCCAGAACTGCAGCAGGCTCTGCAGCTGCTGTAACACAGTTACCTGTTCTTTGTGCTCCAATATTGAGTAAGTGACTTTTGAACTTCTCAAGCTTGTTATAATGTTATAATATATATGCCCTGAAAATTGGTTGTAGTTTATGAAGTCCCAACAGTTACCTAGTTCATACATCCAATTGACTTAAACTCTTTGGCTATTGAATTAGGAGCAGTATAACTGTCTGAAACATGGAAAATAAAACGTCTGTGTGAAGTAGTCTAATCAGTCTTAGCATAAGTCTAGTTCAGCTTCTCGTTTGAATGTTGTAGGAGGCAAATTTTCCTCTTGCTTTTTCACCAGCAATGTAGTATGCTGGCCAATGATGAACAAATACACTCCCAAGGAATAATCTTAAGTTTTTGACATCTTCATAAACAGTTCTATGATGTAAAGAAGTAGAGAGTGTTGTGTCCGAGTCCCGTAGTTACAGTTGCTAATGGAATAGGATGGCATTCTTCATGTTCCAAAAACAGTAGACAGTCTGACTCTGTTTTTCTGGTTTTCTTTTTTTTTTCTTTTCTCCTCCCAGTTATGGTGATGTTGGTGAGCAAGTTCTCTGCAATGGTTGTTCAATATTTCAAGTCTGAAACCTGATGAAATAGCCTTTATGGCTAAGATGTCCGTAAATTTCATGAAGTCTCTTCCTTATGGCTGGTCATTTAATCCTTTTAGCATGTGAATTAATTATGGAATGTCTATGTTTTATATCTTTATATTGTACTTTTTAATATTGTAGCTAAATAAACTTTTATATTTTGAGGATTTCTAGATTATTTTGAGTCAACTTTCTGCTTTGTCCCTATTTGTGATGTGCCTGTCTGGAAGGTGCTACTTTGTGATCTTAACTGGCATTCCTTGTATCATATAATTCAGAATATCTAATCAGTGTCTCTCCACTTGTTGGTCATGTTAGGACACTCTTTTTGTGGATAAGAATAGAAGTAATTTTCTCCTCTTGTGCTTCCCGGTGAGTGTAAATTTATTCTGGATGCACAACCCTTTGTGAGCTAATTAGGACAGTCAGCCATGCCTACAGGCTTTTCCAAATAGAGACTTTGCTAATTTCTGGTTAAATTTTCATAAACTGTCACAAACATCTTATGATTATTGACAACTGGAATAGTTATAATTATTTCCATCTCTTTGGTAGAGAAGAATACTGGTACTACAGCCTTTGTGTGCTAAAAGAGAAAACACTTTTTTCTCCAATAGTTAAGTGACGAATTTTGCTGTACCCTTGCAAAGACTAATTTTGATGTACCCTTCTTACAAGGTCACTTTCTTAGCAGCTTATTTGTATGACTTGATCATCTATACTGTACACTTAGTATTGTCCTGAATACCCACCAGAAATAGCTCGTGAAGTGGTCTGAAAAATGGTCAGCACTCAAGGATACATCTCCACAAACCAGCATTCCTCATTTTCCTTTCCTGTCATAGATACCAGTTTGTATTGTAGGGTTGTGACTGTCATTAAGTACTACTGGAAATCCCCTCAAAATAATTTTCTTTACTGTTTTTGCTATATTAAAAACAAACAAACAAAAAAAACTGACCAGACCTTTCATCTTGTGAACCAACCATATGTAAGACAACACTACAAAAACAATGGTCTTCACCTTAGTAAAATGATAACTTAAGTGGCTGACTTCAGACTATAAAAGAAAATTGCCTGATTTGGGAGAAAAAAAAAAAATCTAGTGGTACTCAGAGCTAAAGCTCCACTTTCGCATCTTGTTTGCACTGAATTCCCAAAGCAGTCTACCACTTATGCTTCCCAGTCTTCTCAACAGCAGGTAGTATGTTTTGCAAGAAGTAACTTTTTCTTACCTCTTTTACTCCACTCTAGCCGCTTCTGTTTGAAGAAGATGAAAGGCCCTTGCAATGCTAGCTCAGTTGAGAGGCATATTTGTCTCATGTGGGAGCATCCTTGTTTGAAATGCTATTGAAAGCAGAATCACAGAATCATGGAATGGCTTGGGTTGGAAGCAACCTTAAAGACCATCTAGTTCCAACCCCACTGGGTAGGCACACCACCCACTGGACCAGGTTGCCCAAAGCCCCATCCAGCCTGGCCTTGAACATCTCCAGGGACGGGGCATCCACAGCTTCTCTAGGCAGCCTGTTCCAGTGCCTCACCACCGTCTGAGTGAAGAATTTCTTCCTTAAAACCAATCTACATCTACCTTCTTTTAGTTTAAAGCCATTACCCCTTGTCCTATTACTATGTGCCTTTGTAAAAAGTCTCTCTTCAGCTTTCCTATAAGCCCCCTTAAAGTATTGAAAAGCTGCAATAAGGTCTCCCTGGCGACTACATGCTGCATATTTCCACAATTTTGGAGTAAGTACTGCAGCTAACCAACCAGAACAGCAGGTGCTTTAACAAGAGGTAGGATGTTAGCTATTGCTAAATAGCAGTACTTCCCAGCTGAGCATTGCATGGCTTTGGGTACGTCAGCCGCAATGAGGTGTGGATGACGTTCTTTCTAGGCAGGGTGTAATACCTTATGTAACTGTGCAGTGACACTTTAAAATCACTTGTGCTCTCCAGGCTGTCCTAGGGCGATTGCTTTCCTACTAGGTCAGCCGTTTGTGTTCTGGCTGATGGCTCTGACTTGTTTCCGTGTTCTGCATACTTTGTAGCCAGTTAGAATGGGAGGGTTTACTACTTCTTACTGCGGTCTTGATTTTGAACAATGGTAAAATGCATCTTGTTTCCACCTCAAAACAAACAAGCAAAGTGTACAAAGGCAGTTTGAGTTGGTTAGGTGGGCTAGTAGTGAAAGTATTTGTCAGTGTACAGTAATTCCACGGTATTTTCTATTCTTTCAAAACTATAATAGATTAAGAATGATGGCAGAACTATGGTGCAGTCCACAGTTGTCAGGGATCACAGGGCGGATAAAAATGTTGTTCCTATGGTAATCGTCTTAAAACACAAAGCTGAGTTTTATGAATGTAAAGAATCTGTAGCTACTGTGTTTAAATGTTAGTTTTGGGAAAGAAATGTTAGTTTTTGGGAAAAAATTTGGCTTTGCTTCATTTGAGGCTCTTAAGCAGTGAACAAAAATGTTTTTCAGTCAGGCGCGTTTTTCAAACTGAAAAATGTATGTATCTACTTTTTTTCATCCTCTCCTGAGGGTGAGAGACGGAAAGTACTGTTTTGCTTCCAGTCTCCTGGAGGGATGAGACATGTTTACAAATGATTAGTGTTTCAAAGAAGTTGATATGGATTTTTTTGGAGGGTGGGGGGCTTATTTAGTCACTACTGTTTTTCATGTAAAGCTGTCTTCTCTAAACCAATGACATGGATTTTGTGGCTTAAACTTATTTGTTATCCTCTAGCCTGCCCTTTGAAAGATGCTTGTTCATTAGCACAGACACCTGATGCAGAGAGAACTGGGAGAAGAAAAAAGCAGGAGGGGTAGAAGCAGGAAGAGAATGGTTAGAGACTGGGAGGAGAAGGGATGCTCTTGCGTTCGGGTGCTGCATCAGGCACATGTGAGAAATGTTTTTTAGTGGTTACCCATTCATTTGCTTATGTGGATTCAGGTGGGGTGAAAAACTGGTTCTCATGTGCTTGTATTTCCCAAAGCCTTGTTATTGAGGAAAGCTTCAGCTCTTGTTTTGCAGTTCTTAGAGGAACGGTGGGAGGTAGGACTGGGGACTGTTTTTAAATCTTTGTAGTGCCTTAAAAACAAAAAAAAAAAGTGGAAGAAAAAATCTGTGAGAGGGAGGAATCTTTAGTTGAGAGGTCCAAGCTTTTTTCCTTGTTGACATCTATTCACAAGGCTTTGTCTGTTGTCACTGGTCATGGACCTGTATGTTGTGGACTCAGTGGGCTACACAGTAGAGCCAAGAAATTTTCTGTTTTATTAATTGGGCAGGAAAATGCTTTTTTATCCTGTGCTTTGCTATTATTAATGTTGTTCGCTATTCAGTGCAAAGTACTAAAAATCAAAGTTTGCATGTCTTTCAGAGCAAAGGGGATTCTTTGAGGAGCTAGCATATCGATGGGTGAAAATATCCTACAGTAATGTTTTTGTGGATGGATGCAGAACTTCTTTTAAGGCCTGTATATCATTACTGGTGAAATAAGTCTCAGAGAGCCCAATTTTATGTCTGAAAGAAAGTGAACTAATGTGATCAGGATTGGTCTATGCTTTGTTTCTGTGCTACATTTGCTAGTCTGCCATGAGGTACTAGGAAATGGCAGCACTCTAGAAATGCTTTTTCTCAATTTGTGATGTACAAACAATGTAACCAAAGAGTAGAAACGAAAACGGTATCTTTTTTCCTAGGTTTGTTAGGTCTGAGTCTTTTGAAAATGCACGAGAAGGCTCTAGGTGAAATGGTTAGACAATAGCAAATGCCAGTAGTATGCAAATAATACATGCTTCTTTCTTTCACCATGCAAAACCTTACTAGTAGGAGCATGACAGCTTATGTTTGGACAAGATCAGACTGGATTAAAAAATTGAGTCTTGACAAAACTTAACTGATATTAGACTCTCACCTACACTGTATGTGTACAGACTTATATGTACTGATCCGTTGTAATTTCTGGTTGGATATAACATTGTTTCATCATGGCAGCAGATGAAACTATTAGCTATTTCTGCCTTCTTTACCTTGGAATCTAGATTCCAACAGCGTAGAGTACCAAGGCAGGAAGTCCTCAGTGCTTAGGAAACTCCAGATCGTACAGAGTGTGGCAGTATGTCTCCACAGTTTGTTCTGAGTGTGTCAGGCTTGTTCTCTGTTCTATATGGCGGTTTCCCATCAATTGTTAGACTAAGCTTAGATCCCAAGCTGTTGTGGAAATGTGTGAGGTTGTGCCGTCGGGGGGGGGAAACCTCAAACCGTCCAACAGAAGCAGTATACCAATGGGAAAAACAAAACCCATACAGCAACGCAAAGGTTGAACAGCCAAACTTTGTACCATACCTTCTGGTATTACTGCTTAGGAGATGTGAAATTAATGGGTTGATGGGAGACTCTTCCAAGAGAGCATCTTTCCTCCTTCAGGCTTCTGCATGAGGACAGATAAGGCTAAGACTGACCACGTGTACCCTGATATTTAGTTTCCTTATGATGTTTCTTCCGCTCTTTATGGTTTTCCTATGCTGGGTCTTGCAGGAGAAGGCAGCAAAGCTTTGAACATTGTTTTATTCATATTGAAGCAAATTGGTTAACCTGTTAAATGTAGCCAAGAGGCTTCAGAAAACGTTAATGATTCTTTAAAAAATAAATAGAAGCTATATAACTCATTCTATCTACAAGCTGTGTTGGTCTATTAGAATAAAATTGCTGTTACATTCCATTTTGTGTTAATAAAATTGCTATATGGTGAGTGATCAGATAGTTACTATATATTTTATAATATTTTAATGATTATCACAGTTATGCCAGTAACTATCTTTTTGTTTTGTATAGTTATTTCTAACAATGTTGAAATATACTCCTTTATAGTTGATTTGTATTTTGAACTGCTACCATTGAAATACAAGTTTTAATTATATTTGNCCCCCCCAAACACCTCAGCTCTTAGAATCAATGGATTACATTTTTATTACAAGTTTAGTTCTCATGGTTGTAATTTCCATTAAAACCTAGCGATAGATGTTACGTCACATACCTTTTGCAGAAAGCGATTGTTGCTTAAAGATCTTGTGGTTGAAGGATTTACTTTAAACTTCAGGATTTATTTTAATTCTGTTTTCTTACATTGTTTTATTCAAATGCGATAACTGAAACCATAATCCCGTTCTCATTTGTTCTACTGTCACTTTCTGTAAGAAATGGGCGCTTTTGTGTTTCTTTCACTGACAAATACAGTTGCACGTAGTGGGGCCAGGTGTCCACTTGATTAAACCTGAACAGCAGTGTAAAAATCAACGTAGGTTCAGCAGGCAGTATTTTGATCTGTTGTACATACATATGCTCTTAAGTTTGCACTGAAGTTCTGAAAATTGCCAGAGGCTTCCTGGGCAGAATTCTGCTTTAATCTACTTAAACTCAGGATGAATGGTCGTCGTTTTCTCTTACCTTTTCAGAAGAAGTTTCGTGTTATATCCACAAGGTGGCATCACTTTGTTAGTTTTGCATAGCTTCTTACCAAAGTTAAGTCCTTGTCGCTTGATCGATACTGTTAGAATTGAACTGGTAGCTTTAGGTTTCTTTTGTTTTGCTTTTAAACGTCTTGCTTTATAAATCTGTAGGTCCAAAACAAATGTTTCCAAAACAATTATTTATCCAAAATAGCAGTAGTTAAATATGGCCCGAAATTCAAAATAGATCTTTTTGCTGCCTACAAAGACAAAAGCAAACTGTAAATCATATGCATAAACATAAATTGATTAAATTAATTTTTCTTTAAATTTAAAGGTGTCAGTATCATCAACAATTTCTTATGTATGCATATGTTAGCCAGTATGCAAGTTACATCACTTTTTTTTTTTAAAGGAAAAAAAAAAACCTAAACCTTGTATGTGATGTTAATTTAATGAAGATGTGGAATGTGATGCAAGTTGCTTCTCAAAGATGTGAAAGAGTACAGTGTTATGCCAACAGCAGGAGTGTAAAGCTGTGTTTTGAAATGTACCAGAGGGTGCTGAGCAAGCAGGCCAACATCACTACAGAGCTGAAGTCCATCATCTTTGAAAGGCTGTGGTAACTGGGGGATGGTCTTGATGATTGCAAAAAGATGAGGGCTGTGCCATTCATCAAAGAGAAGAATTTGAGGAATTACAGGCTGGTCAGTCTGACCAAAGGCAAAACCCAACTAGCCTTGCTCCCTGGGACCTGTAATTGGAACTGGTTCTATTGAACATCTTCACTAATGACCTGGACGATGGGACAGAGTGGACCCTCAGCGAGTCCCTGGACGGTACCAGACCAGGCGCAGAGCAGGAGCCTCAGCAGGCCAGAGGAGTGTGCTGGCAGGGGCCTCCTGGATTCAGTGTGGGTAAATGCAAAGTCCTGCGCTGGGGACAGAGAAACTCCTTCCGTAGCGCAGGCTGGGCGCAGCCTGACCAGCAAAGAGCTTTGCAGAGAAGGACCTGGGTGTCCTGGTGGGCAGGTTGCACGGGTCACAAACCGTGTTGGGCAGCATTAGCGAGAGCAGAGCCAGCATGGTTCCCCTTGGGCATGAGATGCGGAGATGTTGCTGTTACACACAGAGGCTTTGGCTGTCCCAAGGACCACGCAGTCAGAGAGGTGCTACCACCAGGCAGGAAGCCTGGCTCTTCCCATTTCAGAGACAGGGCATGTCTGTGGCCTTTGGAGTCTGTCACAAGCACGAGTATTTTAGGATTGTAAGGCTGAGTCTTCATGTATGGTTCTTTTGAAGACTGAAGAATTTATAGTGCTGTTGAAACTCTTTGACCTGCTCCATTCTTCTACTGTTCTTCTAAGCATTGATTACTGATAACTCTCAGAAATGAGGAACCAGTAAAAGGATGTGGTCTGAGTATGTCCACTCTTGCATCCTGTTTACTCTGCTAGAACTACCCGTATGATGAAACTTACTTACCCATATCCGTAAGTGTTTTGATGTGCTGTGTTGTAGAGTGCAGGACTTTGCAGAATGTAGATTCCTGAGCCTATAGAAATAGTTAAACTTTCAACCAAATAGCTTACATAAAACTGCATTAATTTTTTTGTATGTATCTCAGTCCCAGCAAGTTTCATTTTAGGAGCTTGATTCTCCCACACTTTCTTGCACTGAGTAATACCTCGCTACATGAGTAATCTAATTATTCTGATTTCTCTTTCAATGATACCAAGATTATTTACTGCCAAACTAGGTTTGAAAACATTTTCAAACCCAGTAAAAATAAGCTTAGAAACCTGGGATGGAGTCATTTTGGAGACATTATGAGGAATTGTTGCAGTATAGTAAACTATACAGCTGAAAAGATATTCAGTGTACAAATTTTCATCATCTCACAAAAATGTTAAGAAAGCTCAAACATTTTCTTCATAATGTTTCATATTCAGCTGAGTGGTTTAATTCAAGGTTGTTCTAGAAGTCCTCACTTCTCTGAAAATGAGAGAACTTGGTCTCAGTTGGATGTAGTCACACATTACTACTTACAGAAGTGGTTTAAGATCCCTGTGTATTTAAATGAGTCAGATTTTCACATGAATGCAGGACCTTTCTAATTCAGCAATTGTGTGGAGTAAAGAAGTTCTATAGAAAAATGCTTCATTCATGTGAGTTCATATCAGCGCTGTTCAACGCAAGCATGTATAAGTCCTGAAGATATCTTTGAGTCCTTCTTGAATTGTTTTGGTCTTTGCCTATCTGATGAGCACACTTAGCGAGACCGAGAACTAGAATTTACTGTAAACCAAATTAGAGGGACTTTCCTTCTTCACTGGCACAAGTCTCCCACTCTTTACTCTGTGCATTTTCATAGATTGACATATTCATGTTTATAATCATTGCTGTAACCCTGCATTTTTTCATATATCTACTGACTGACTTTGTCCCTTTTGTGCTGATACTACTGATACAGATACAGCAATGACTTGTGCACTTCTGTCCACCTCAACACTAATACATTTTCCATTTGTTGCTGTAGTTCTGTCCCTTTTTCTGCTGAAGAGATCAGCTGAGGTCGTGATGCTATCCCTTTGTTTCTGATGGTGTTTGTAATCTTTTGCAAAACAGTGTAATTTCTGGTTCTTTCGTTTTTTCCTTAGTGCTAGGTACTGTCTTCAGGTACTTTGTGTTACAACTGCGTGTTACAGTTCAAACACAGCTTTATATGGGAGAGTTGTGATTTTGAGCTTTATCTGAAAGTTCTGTAATATTAATTTCACAGGTAGTCTCTTCTATCCAAGTTAAATGAGAACTTTCATAATGAGTGCTTCAGAAATCAGACTACCATTTAATGTTTTCAGTGGCATACATCATTTGCACATGAAAACTAGTTCAAACCTCAACATTTGTGCTCTGTATTTTCTGAGAATTTCAGTTCTTGCAAGGCTTTTAACTTTATTCCTCCACTCAGAATATTTTCTTAGTTTGCTACTCATGCTGCCATCTGTTGTTCAGTAACTACTCAGAGCCAAGAGGGCTGATGGAGATCTGAGTTCTCTTAGATCAGCACTTGGCACTGAGTTTTTTCACAACCCAACAAGCAGTTCCAACAGCTGCATGTATGAATCACTTAAGTTAGTACCCTGCAGCACTCTGTAAGAATGGTTTTTGACAATCTGGTCAGATGCCATACAAGTGAAAGTGCTGTGAACTGAGCTTCTTGGAAGGTGTGACATAAATGGAAAATCATTATTTTGATGCTTATTTTAATGTAATGTGCTCTAAAGTTTCATTCTTGTTCAGAATGCTTTTGAAATACCTGGATTACACATAAAGATTTACCATTAATTACAAAAAAATTCAGTAGGTTGGGAGGGTGGTTGTTGTTTGTTACAGCAAGCTATTCTGATACATTCCCTATGGTATTTCATATTACTGAGAGATAGTTTGCCTCACCAGTAGAACTGCTCTTCACATGCTCTTGTGTCAGTCTATATTTAAACCTGTCTCCAGCAGTATTTTATTTCACTTGTTTTAGTCTGGTTTGCTTAGCTGTGGATACATTCTTATGTCGTGTATTTATTGAGAGATTTGCTATCATTTACTGTTCTTTTGCAGATGCTACAAAACTTCATTTCATTCAGAGTTTAGAAAGCTACAAGAGCACTTCTTGAAGTTTTTTCAGGCGGATAGTGTGGATTCCTTGTTGGCTTCATAGCAGCTACCTGAGTGTACTAATGACTGCAAAGCCCAAAGGATTGTTTTTTTCTGCAGGTGTGAATCAGCCTAGAGTCACTGAGCAACCAGAGCTGCACAGCTGAGGATCTGGTCCTGCATATAATTTGTTATGCTCTACTGTTGTCATTGTTTAATGATAACCATTGCTTTGGCTATTTTACATAAGGCCATTCGCAGAAGAATTTATGGAGTCCATATGTTTGTATTTCATTTAGCTGCCTAAATAAGGGATGGGGGACGGCATATATACAATCAAGACAATATATTGTCTTATTTTCAAGCTGCATCTCTAGACTGGCTGGAGCCAAGCACAGTAACTATAGGATGGGACAGTATCATCCAGAAATAGGGTGTTAAATCTTCGCTTCCCTCTGTGAGCAATTTCCACAGAGCTGCCTGGCAGGACTTCCCCACAGTTCCTCTTAGAAACTGAGATCAGTGGGTGCCCAGGGGATAATGAGGGATGGGTGCCAAAGACAGAAAGCCTCAGTCATTCACAGAAGTAGGATGGGAAAGGACATGATTAAGTCTTGTGTTCTAAGAGTATAACCAATTTTTTGTTTTTATTTTTTGAGTTAGACTGCAGGCCTTTCACACCACTAGAAGAGTGGACTAAATCGGTCTTAGGAGGTGCAGGCTGCAGACTGAGACAGTGAACTTGAACATGCTGAAGAAGGTTGGTGCGAGTTTCCCAGATTTTAAAGAGTTCTTAGGAGTTTATGAGAATTTTAAAGAGTTAAAGAGAATATGTAAATGTCTTCCATCTGAGACTTTCAGACAATGTCTTATCAGGGAGTATCAGTATCATAGAATAGGAACAGGAAATCACTTTAAA
The DNA here is from genome assembly GCA_013399475.1 of Chauna torquata. Taxonomy (NCBI): domain Eukaryota; kingdom Metazoa; phylum Chordata; class Aves; order Anseriformes; family Anhimidae; genus Chauna; species Chauna torquata. The sequence goes on along the minus strand of VXAL01002271.1, from coordinate 79,889 downwards.
ACTCAAGGGGAGATGTGCTCTTTGCTTTGGCTGGGCCATTATTGCATGCCAGAATGAATCAGTCAAGATACTACAGGAAACCCTTAAGATGTAGGTTTATGGAGAATGTAAAGTAGTCCTACAGGTTTGGGACAGGTGACAAAATTCAGCTTACTCAGTTCCTACATCAGGGAACTGTAGTATCCAAAATAAGATTTTATTGTTTGAGTACAGGTAAAGCCAAATGCCTAAAGCCAAATACTGTGCTGACTTCAGTATTGTGTATCTTCTAGGAAAGTCACCATACCCAGACAGGCAGGGGACATAGTCCTGACTCCACTGGAGGCTACTAAGTTAGGGCTTTCTCTCAGTCTGTACGCTGCACGGGATAGTGTTAATGGGAGAAGGAAGGATTACACCACAGGCTTTAACTACCATAACTCCTTTTGCTCATTAAATCCACGCTTGTCTGAGAGATGAAGGAAAGAGGGTCTTGCAGCTTCTTTATACCATTTAAGATGGAGCTTAGTTGTATATTGGGTTTCTGAACTCTCTGCAGTAACCTGAGGAGCAGCATCAGGACACTGCCCAAGAAAAAATAATTATTTAAAGTAAGAGATATTATGTCAGTTTATAACGCCCTCTAGAAGGGACTACAGAAGAAGGTCTGAAACAGACTAAGATGACATAAAAAAGAATGAGTGAAGGCAGGGAAAAGAGGAGGAAAAAAAAACATTTTTTGTATGCTGCAATAAGACAGGGGAAAGAGGAAGGTATCATAAGGAAACCGTCAAAAGACAAAATGAAGAGAACTGGGGTTCAGACAAAACTGACTTAAAAGCAGGCAAACGGGGAGAGGGGACAGAATAGAGAAGACTGGTCTTTACAGGTAAGACAGCAATCTGCATCCAGTCTCAGTGCAGCAGGGAAGTGAAAGCCCACCTCCATGTGCCAGCTTTTTTCTGCTCCCAAGAGAGGAGCTTTGCTCTGCAGAAGACAGATGGCATTACCATTGCCTGTGCTCCTGTGGGGGATTTTTCCAGATGGGGAGTTGGAAGCTTCTTTGTGCTGTTACACCCTTCCTCTCCAGCAGCTCTCGACCGCTCCGGGCCTCTACCAATCTGTGTACCCATATCATATGCTACTTACACATGCACACACATGCATCTTGGTACTGTGTGAGTTTCAGCTGAATCTGTTAGAAAAATAGGTGTATTTGTGTATCTAGGGTTTTCTTGATGTTTGAAAAGTATCCTTGCGGACGTTTCTTTTCTTGTAATGTGCCTGTGTTTTCTCATTATCAAGAGATTGCTAACAAAAACTGAGTTACTAGCACTGATCTTAAAGGAAAGTTGACATGACTTTTGCACAAAGGAACTGCAGACAACACTGCTTCACACAGGAACTTCATCCGTCAGTCTCAGTGCTTTCCTACCTCTCACAAATACGAAGCACAGAAATGACAAGTTTCTCTAAGTTATCTGGAAAACCACTGGGTGACCCAGGAAGAATTACCTTCATCACAACTCAATGAGCCGTTTACTGGAATAAGGAAACAGGACAAATCTAAGGAAGGCCATTTTAAATAATAAACAGCCACCTTTGATCTCTGCTTCCTTAACAGCTGAGCAAATGAGCACAGAAAGTAAAACTTCGGAAAGGTAATGTGATTTCAGATTTTAGAGTCAAATAAAGGGAGATACTAAGTTTGATCCTTTTATCTTGGTTACACATTAAATTTATGACGTCACCTGTGTAAATTAAGTACATTTTGTTTTGCCTTCTTATACTTCCCTTCCTCTGCAACTTTCCAGTCTGCAGTTGCACCAAATGACCTTGCTCCTTCCCCTGTGTTTTCATCCAGTTTTGTTTTATACTCGTTACTGGATTGTCACCAAGTATTCCTGGCTTCCTGGTTAATTTCATTTCCCCAGTAATATCAGAATAAGGAAAATTGTAGCAGCTGAAAATATATGGAAAGCCTACTATATGCTGCAACCATCTTTCTTAAAAATAGTATTACTCCATTTTCATCATTAAAATACATAAAAGGGCTTGTGTGCTGATCTACATCCATACATACTTTAAAATCATCTCATCAGTTTATCAAATACATTGGAAAAGTTCACTACCATTTTAAAAAAAAAACAGCCAAACACTGTATCATTCCCCCATGCCATGCCTGTGTGTGGGAAAAGGTGTTGCAGTTGTTCTTCAAAGTCAGATTTGCACTTCACTGAATTAAAAAAAATATTCAGGCTAAGGAGCAGCACAGACCTTGCCCTCAGACATTTGTGGGCTCCTGACTGAGGCACTGCTGAAATGCAGAGAGCTGGTGGATTCAAATACATCAGGAGACCTAAGTCAAGCTGCCATTTTCAACAGCAGTCATAAAAGTGGAAGCATATGCAAATCCATGGGGTACAGCTGCAAAGCACCAGGTACAAGCTGCCTTAAGGGAGCTGGCAGCTCCAGCCTGCACTAGAAAGACTTTCTGAGTGACCTGCATCAGACAGGTGAAAAGAACATTAAAGGGCTCTATCTGGGGCATGACACTGGGGAAGGGAAAAGCTGCAACCACCACAACCGAGCAGAGGTGAAAGTGACTGGTGGTGATGCTGTTAATGCAGCCTTTCAGAAACAGCTCAAGGGTCCTGTTAGCTTGCAAAGCCTAATGCAAAGCAGACATCATCCTTCACTTGTGAGCGCAGGTATCACTTCGGGTTTTCTCTCCTAGTCATTCCCGCATTATGCCAGGAGGAACTATAGAGTATCCAGCCTGTCTGTGCCCATCTAAAGCAATGCAAGGGCAAATGTTGGTGTTCCGGCTTTAGAGGGATGCTCTGACAAGCTCCGGTTTGGTGAGTAACATACTAGAATACAACGTACTTTTCATATCCTTGGGAAAATTACAAGAAAAAATCTCCAACTATAATACAATAAAACGTGCATGAATTTAACGAAGATACATACTTTGCTTAAAACAGTAAGTACAGTGAACTTGCGATGACCAAGGCCAATGACATACAATGAGAAAAACATGGCATTTGTACTACTGGAAGCATCTCAAAGCAATGATGGTGCTCGGTCACATAGATTTTATGGAAGTAGTGTACAGGTCTTGTCAGTCTTGAGGTACACACCAGAGAGAGAAAAATGCATGGAGAACATCCTTCACTAAAGCATGTGCTCTCAAATTCAGAGAAAATTAAATTTCTTGAATTGTTTCTCATCTGTTTCTGTGATAAATTCTTCTCTCTTGTATTCAAAATAATTTTAGTACCTGCTGCAGGGTGAACATGTAATTTAAAAAACATGCAGAATTGTAAAGACCCTCAGAATTTTGAAAATACAGCAACTGCAGTCTGCGTGGTCATCATCTTCTTGAAACAAATACCCAAGGAAGATGCAAAATGCAAGCAGGTATGGCAATATGACAGAGACAGGAAGAAACAGCATGTAAAATTCATAAAAATTGAATCATTGTGTGTCCATTTAACGCAGGAGGGTGTTCACAAAGACCATCTCTAGGGAAAGAAGTAGTGAGCAGTGGCACAAATGACCACATGAAGCAATGCTTCAGTGAAGGAAAAACAGACTGGAGCTATGAGCACGCTGAAAAAACCACACTATTTTCACATACAAAGTCCTTGATCCGGTCCTCAAGAGAGGACCCACCAAGCTCACAAAACCAGCATGGGGACCAGCAGTAAGCAACTAAATAAATAAATAAAAGGGAGGGAGGAAAAGCATGCAGGGACTACTGTAATAAAATGGCTTTGTTTAAAATGATTTCAGACACAGAGCAACCAGTCATCACCTGATTAGAATGCAACATATGTTCCATTAGACAGAACTACAAAACGTCTGTACACTCAGCTGCATTTGGGATAATAAGCTCTCATTTGCTATAGGCACTGTATGTTCTTTTCGTTTTACTTCGAGTGGCAATTAACCTCCCTGTTATTAAGAAAATTGAGCTAAAAGTGGAAGACAAACACACTCATTTGCAACACTGAGGAAACAAGATGCTTTTACACAGGCTCATTTCTTCAAATGCGGTTTTTACCTCCAAAGCTCTTTTAGATACAGTAAAGCAAATCAAACCTTCCTCCTAACTTATCAATTCCCAAACTCCTCAGGCAGAAGCCCCACACAATTCTCACAGGTGTTTTTATGTTTGCGAGCTTCTCCTCTGCAATGCCATCGCCTTGGAGTTTGCATTCCCGCTGTAGTTTGTGACCTCTAATTTTGGATCACTGTCCTAAGTCCTGCTACTGGAGATAAAAAGTCTGACTTAGCATATGATCTCTGAAAAGAAAAGGTTATTTTCTCTGACGAGGATTAAAAAAAAAAAGTATTAGGAATATTAAGAATACAGCACACTTGTACAGATGATTTAAGTGTATGTAAGCAATCCAAACTGGCATACAAAATCCACCCCAAGTTAAAGCAAACATCACCAACTTCAAGCAATCAAGGAAAGTTTTCACCTCCAATCTCAAAAAAGCTATCGTAATTTGTTTCTCAGGTGGAAAACTGGGAGCAAATTCACATAGCAGAATACTTTAGGCCTGCATGAGAGCAGTGCAGCAGCTGGAGAGCATGCAGAGCTTACCTTCTGGAAAGATGATGATGTAGAAAGAAAAATGAAGAAATAGCAGTTTGCTTTATTGTGGGAGGTGAGAGGTCATAGTTTGTGCAGAGCTTTGAATGCTATAAACCACAGTGATCTTCTCCCAGTCTAAAGAGAGAACAGTCTGCCAAGCCTAGAGGAATTGTAGTGGATGCTTCAGTTTCTCAGAATATAAAATAGAATTTGCAGAAAACACCTGGCTTCAGCCAAACTCTCTTAACCCCAAATAACACAAGCAGCAGTTACCTGTTTTGACCAGTGCTCAGCTGACCTCGTCTCCTGACTGCAGTCAGTGGCACACAGAGAACCACATTACTTATTTGCAAAGGTGGGGGTTTTTTTGTCTGTTTGGTTTTTGTTCCCTCCCCCCGCCCCATTTTTCTACCAACCTGCGTTTACAGCCAAGTTCCTGGGCTGCAGTACACATATATGACCATTCTGCAGACTGACATTTTAGCATTTGTCTTGCTGTAGCACTTGGGAGGCACCATCTTCACCTCAAAATGGGACTCCACTACACTAAGCCCTGCAGGTGCTTTGGGGGCAAGAACTAGATACAAGACAAAAAAGCAATAGGGAAAAGGAAGGAGATGGCACAGGTCAGTTAGGCCAGCCAGTTTACCTGACTCAACAGCAAGGAGAGTTTTAAGCATGAGTTCAAGAAAGGTGATAGTTCAGTAGATGTTTGGGGGACATTCCTCCCCAGCACAAATACAAAAACGAAGGCAAAAATGGCTGCACAGAAATAGGGGCTAGAAGACACTGATAGCAGTACTTCAGCAGCAGTGGAGAAAAAGTGACAGGAAACACAGGAGCAGCCTGTGAAAAGGAGGACTAGTAGCCTGGTCCAGTGGAGAAGTAGCACTCAGTATAGGAACACACAGTGAAAAAGAAATTAAAGTGTCAGATCAATGGGCTAATAAAATGATCTTTGCTGCAATATGTAACACCAGACCATGATGACATCTGTCAGTGCCAGAGGGAAGAACAAGGAAGTTTTGGCAGCATAGAGTTTGAAAAGTTTTGTTTGTTTTAAGTAAAACAGCTAAATGAACATACGAGGTTTAAGCAGTTTCTGCATATATGGTATGAAAGCAGTCTGAGATGAATGAGACAGCTGACAGACTTTTGTGACAGGGAAAGACAACAGGATGTTAACAGCTACTTCTCATTTTCTCTGCTAAATCAAACAACATATTTTGTTTGCAGGTAGACAGCTGTAACTGATAAGTATCCAATCACAGATGACAGGCTTTGAATAATCAGAAGTGAAATGAGAAATAATGTCCAGAAGACCCTGCTGCATTCAGGTGTGGCCCTCAGTTCACTGTTGCTAACAGTACTAAGATTACTAGACTTTTAACAGCCTTTTTTCCCCCTAGTTCCATCTTATATATGGGAGTCAAAACAAAAATCCAATAGCAACAACTGAGGGAAAAATACTGTTCTGAGACATAATCAGCCTCAACAGAACAACCTGATCCACAACTGTTCCTGCATTTGGAAAACCAGATTTTCCTTGGGGCAGATTACGGTAACCTTTGCTCATTCGTGTTGTCTATATTTGGATGCACAAAGCATGTTAGTTCAGAACTTGTCAGGGCTTGCAGACTTGCAGAAGAGTTCTTTGGACTTCATCCCTGGGTTGGCTGCAAACTCAGATTAAGATTTAGAAGCTATGGAAGAAGAGGAGTTAGGAGATCAGATTTGCAGAATGGGATAAGCAGTCCAGCATCAATTTAAGGTATCCTCTACAGAGAAACAGATTCCTCCTTCCACCTTCCATCTTTGCATAAAAGGTACAGTAAATTCTATTGGGAATTACAGCCTATTCCCTGAACCAAAAAATGTTTTGGACATTTAATGGCTTAGTACAGTTGCAACTTCTTAGTTTGAAGCACACTGCAGTTGTTCTTGGATGTTCTTGCATTTTCTTCTGTATTCTTGTTTGAAAAAGGACATTCCAGCTTTGTATAACTAGCTCCTAGAAGCAATTAATACTAGTCCCTAGAAAGGAAACATATTGTATATTGTACACTAGCCAGAGTGACTGGAATAGAAAAACCTTTGAACATTAGGGCCTCAGTAACACAATCTCACTGGCATCAGGAGGACAGCAAAATGAGGCCTGTCCTCATTCACCTCAGGACTAAGTGTATTTCTCTTAACAAACATTTTCCAAAATTATCTTTGCCTAATGATCAGCACAGAGATGAAACAACTTAAATCCTTCAGATATGTGCACTTCACAGGCTCTAGTCTAGTAACTGGAACAACTGTTGTATCTCTGAAACTTCAGAAGGTTCCTACCACAATGAATAAGAACCTAACTTGTTAAAGCAATTTTTATTTAAGTATGTGGAGGGAAACTTTCATATCATAAGTAAAAATACTAGAGTTGAACGTTGTTTAAAAAAAAGTCAAGATGATGGGTTCTCCGTGCAAACACAGGAGCTTCTGATGGAAAGGGGAAGCAAGAGTTTTCATAATACACTCCCTTTCAAATAATAATAATAAAAACTAAATGCTAGTTAACTGCAGTACATGTCATCATCCTTTATACAGTCAAGAGAATGAAAAAAAAAAAAGCAGTTTCAGAGAACGCAACCTACAATGGAATAAATTCGCAGGAGAGACAGAATAAGACTGCTTTTATGAAAATTACAAAGAAACATGATACAACAAAAATAGGGTGTGGGGAATTTTTCCACCAAGATTAAAAGTGAAAAAAAAAAAATTCACTTTTTGAACACCATTATTATTCAAACACATATGAAGCTTCAACCTAGCTTTTTTTTTTAATACATGGGAAACACTGTTAAAGTGAATCTTCAAGAGTGAGAAGGCACCATGAACTGTCAGCTGATACCTTTAATGCACACTCAAGAAAGAGGAAATGATCTGGCATGATGCAAAAAATCNACTGTTTAACATCCTTATCAATGATCCAGTTGAACGGACAGCATTTCTCTCAAAAAAAAAAAAAAAAAAAAAAAAGCGGCAACAAGTCATTACTTCAGTGCCAAAACGTACTTTTGTCTGGTTGACTCACTCACTAAGATGATTTCTCACTTAGACCTGTATGGTATTTCTATACAGTTGTGAAAGTGGGTGATTCTGTGTTGTTGCATTTCGTATTAGATTGGTAAATTAAGCATTTTCTATGTTCTGAGAAGCCAATCCTATGAAGTATTCCTAAACTCTACGCAAATAGAATAATTAAATGCACTGTCTTGAATGGAATACTCATCTGTACGATGTAGCAATGGACTGGATTCCACTGGATTCAGTTTGATATGTAATGTCTTGTAGCAGATGTTATAACAAAAATAACTTTTGCTTTTTGATTTACCTCACTGAGGCCATTAATGCTGTTCCTATAGTTGGTTTTCTGGAGTCGGATGACACTTCACTGCTGTCCAAAATGAGTTTGAACCTTAACCCTCCAGAGTTTGTTCACTTTGTTGCTTATATTATTGCACTAGCTACTAAAGTCTTATATCTTCCTATATAAATCTAATTGTTCAGAGTGCAGATTCTGTATTTAGATAATGAACTGTATGAAATAAATAAAATAAGGGGATTTTTCTGGTCAGAGTTGCTGATATGTTGAATACCTTAATTCTAAAGTAAACAGTTTTGGTGTATATTCTGAAAAACCTATGGTCCATTCAGCATAAAAGTCTTGACGTAATACTTTAAGAATGGATTTGTTTTCCTTCTCAAAAATGCATCAAAGAATTGTTTTAAATACAGAATCTGTGAGGCTTCCTACAAATTCGTCTAAATCGTAATACAAACACAGTTTGTAATTCAGGTAACATAGAAAGTTCTCTAGTGTCCATTGAAGTAAGGTCCCCAAAATGCAGTCTGTTTTGTTTCTGAATGAGAAAACATTGCAAAACATTAAGCGGTTCCACTGGCTGAATAGGAGAACTGAGGAAAATGAGGTCTTCTCTCATTATCTATACAATCCATGCTGTCATCTGAAAAATGGGGAAGAAAAAAAAAAGAAGAGCATTAGGCTACATTTGGCACTTTTTGATTTTACATAAACAAACAATAAGATAATGTACAGTAAAATTCTCTCAGAAAATTCATCATTGCTTTTTTCTTCCACAACTTGAAAGGACAAAGAAACAGGAAGGCTGAAATCTCACCCCACTCAATGGGCATCATAGAAGATACTGACTTTTGTATGTGCATTCTGAAAATGGTTGTTTGGATGTCCATTTAAAATTGCTAGGGGTTGCATTGCTTTAATTCATATTCAGTGTTCTGAATCTTTGGCAATTGCTATTTCAAAAGTATTGAACATGCTCAGTCAGCATGAAAAAATATTTTGATTGAATATGGCCATTAGCCCATACTCAATTGACTGCTTGCATATACACAGTGTGTGAACAGATGTACACATGCAAAACTCAAACAAATTTTTTTTTTCCCAACAGGAGACTATCCAGATTTTGAAAAGACGACAGTACAAATGATTTCAGTATCTTCGAAAACAGGTTTCTCATTTCCCAAGCAGGAAAGACATGTGGAAAGTTTCATATGAATTGACCAACTTCTTGGTCAAATACATATATGGAAGACACACAAGTTGAAACTGATGCTTTTTTGCATGTTCTCAAGAAACCAGATAACCTTACAGCAAATTATTTTTAGTGGTCAGGAGAAGATAGTGGGAAACATTTGGGAAAATTTTACCTTGGTCAGGAGGAGTGATTGTAATCATCTGTGCTGTAAATTCTTCATCAAAGTATCTTGTATCTGTTTCAGATGTAACTTGTGGCTTAAACGGAGGTACAAGCTACAAAAAACAGAAAAATACTGTCAATTTACAGGTTCCTGAAGTGCTGTCTGAAACAGGTAGGATCTGAAGTAGAGTTATAAGCTACGTTGTTTTTTCTACATTTTTAAGTTAAAAAAACAAACAAAAAAAACCACAAACAACACACCACCACCCCAGTCCATAAAAAAGGAACAGTATACAGTAAGGCTAGGTGTGCACATCCTGCTTATGGGGCATTTAAGGCATTTTGCTGCTAGAAGTTAATTGCAGAAAGAAAATTCTACGCTCCTAATGTTGCTTCAAGTAATAAATAACATGCATATAAATATTTAATAGTATATACTCTTTCCCTACCTAATTATATGCAACTTGTAGACTGCACCTAGTCTTATTTACCCGTGAGGAGGATGAAAAGGAATAAGACCCATGCTCAGTGATACCAAACTGATCGGCCAGACTTGATCATCATCATAAGGGTTGTAAAGTTCAGAAAAAAATTCCAGCTACAGAACTACTGTGTCCTTGCAGCTCAGAGCGCAACTGTGCAGTAGACTAGCCTGGGAGAATTTAGGACACGGCAGCAGCAACATTAAGCATTATGCTCCAGGTCCCTAAAAAGTAGATGGATATCAACTCTAAACTTAGAAAATCCAAAACAAAAACAAAAAACAAAAAACAAAACAACAACAAAAAAAATCAAGCAGTAACATCCTCCTCCTGTTATACCACTCTTTGGGTCCTATTCTTGAAATTTGCTTGGGCAGAAGGGCTAGAAATCATCCATGTGTACACAGGCAACAGGAACTCCAGATGGAGCTGAGCTGCTTGACTGGGGCTGGAGGAGGAGAAAGCCTGGGAAGAGAGGTGGTGGAGCTGGTTGCATACAGATGCACAGAGCTGGAACACATACAATTTTGTAGGGCAAAGTATCTGGAATTCAGACCTTGCTCACCTTCCCGCTGCCTGATACACTAGAAAGAGCATGTAAACACTGCTCTTAGCCCTCCCACTGAGGACATGCAATAGCTTTCAGTGCTGGGCTTCAGTTCGCCCACCGCCGGGGTTAACCACGGCCATCTTTTAATAGCGCAGAGCCACACTAGGCAACAATTTAGGAGCGTGATTGAGGAAGTGTATGGCTTCCAAGTTGAAACTGCAGGGAAAGGTTTATCTAGGCAAATGGTAAATTGCTCCGTTTGGAATTAAGCACTGACCCCGAGACTTGCACTTTTGCTCTTACAGAAATAAGAACTACACTGACAGAAATCACTACCTGGAAAAGATCAGCAAATCTTGAATGTACAAAACATCTCTTCCCCACCTCCAACTTTTCCTCCAACTTAGATCTGAAGAATTGTTTGCTTGGCAAGTCAGCTAATAAGAAAATCACTAGCTTCAAGCTCCCTATCACCTGTTTTGTTTTTTTTTTTTAATCTTTTGAGAGCACCTGACAGAGTGCTTTCCTGTTTTTCAAATGACAATACAATACAGCTCCTTCATTTTCAATGTAAAGCCTTTAAGAAGTATAATCTACACATACAGTGCTATTTCCAAATACAAAGAAACATTGTACAGTTTAAAACCAATCTTTAAAAATTAAGGGACATAAAAATTCTAACTTTATTATAAGCGAGCAAAATTATAGTATATATTCATCATCATTTTTTTTTAAATTGCTAATTATTCTCTGTTCCCAAGTATGGCTTAAAGGGGCCTGGCAAATGTTCCTGTAAAAAATTAGGTCCTTAGAAGCTGTCTTTATGTCCTGAATTTAAAAGGGAAAAGGAAACAGGATATCCCAAAGCCACTAGTCACTCTGAGCCTTACAGTCCTCCTGAAGCTACTGAAGAGGGAATGCTGCGCGTTATAATGTTAATAACACTATTCTCAATCAAGTCAAACCAGCATATTATGTATAAAAGCCCTGCTGAGGATGAGTATTATTTCTTTCACATTTTAACTCTACTCTCCTTCTCCTTATAGCAGTTTTCTGCCTATTCCTTAAAGTGAACCTTGGTATGTTTTTGACAAGCTGTACGCGCATGTGTATATGAAGCGCTCTATCTGTCCTTTTAAGCTAATGGTGATTTTGGCACCCGCAATGCTCCCAGTTGCTCCAGCTTGCTGTGCGCAGCACAGAGTGATTTAGGACTTGGGCACTGCAGCAGACACCTGAACTACGCACATCAGAATGACTTGGAGCAGCAATCCTAATTCAGAACGCGTGTGTAATGGGCAAGTGCTGCCTGTATTATTTTTTATTTCAGGATCTGTTAAAAGCAATTTGAGACAGATTATGATGCACCCACAAGACAAAATTATTTTCCTAGCTGTCAAATTCAGAACATTAAGCTGGAAACAGAGGGGAAGCCGCAGAAAGCTATAATGCTGGCTTTACCAAGCAAATATGTTCCTTTACTGAAAAGCTGTCACTGCAATAGCTCTGCGGTTCAACTGGCAGAGAGGTGCCACCTGTAGCCTCCCACTGCTGCAGACCAGCTTGATACCCGCAGGCTTATGTTGGTTTAAGAGGCAAAAAAGACAAGAAAAAAACAGGTGATTAAAATCTCATTGCGTGTGTTTCATTTGTGGGTGGGCAAAATAGTGCAAATTAAATTGCACCTTCCTTTACTCCAGAGACAAAGAGCAACACTTTTCCAGGATAGTCTAATGAATATTTTAAATTCCTGGGACAACCCCAGTTATTCAAAGCTGCTTATAATTCAAAGCAAAGCTATGTTTCCAAAAAGCTTAATTACAAAGGTTTGGGCTCATCAAGAACACTTACTATGCTCACAAACATGTTCACCATTATCTGGAGATAGTGGGTAACCAAGCTTAGCACATAAACACCTCTAGGCAGCTGACAAAATTCACATTTTTTCCATAACACTGCATTTCAGGTAAATACTGTAAGATTCTCCGTGGACTGCCCAGAACTTAGGCAGCAATTACTCACAGGCTTTCTGAAATCTCTTCATTTACACAGCATGGTTGTTTCTACAATAGGTAACAGTTTACATTCCATTTCAGGTGCACCTACTAACGGGACAGGAGCAAAACCAGAATCCAGCCTCCTTGCACGGGCCAAAGTCAGAAATAGTCTCAATTAGCACGCTATTTTCTCCAAAATACTTCACACTTGGAATTTCCCGGTAGTTTCCACAACAATCTGAGTCAGTACTACAGTGGGACATTTTATGAAGGCTTTCTCAATCATACAGATAAACAAATTGCCTCCAGCTTGTGTGATTTCTCTTCCATTCAGGGAAGCAGGACTACCATCATACTGTTAACAAGTAACTTCACTGAAAATATCTGAGCCCCGTTATCAACTTTTTACCTTAAACTAAACACATTTCTTTTTTTTTCCTTCTGCAGTCTCCCAGCTGGGTGAATAAGGGCGATAACCTGTGGCTTAGAACAATAATTCAGGCCCACTTTTTACATTACACTGGATAAAGTCCACACAATTCCCTCCTGCCCATATCTACCTCACGGCTGCACGCAGCTCTCTCTCAAGGGGTGCTTTGAAAGGACAGAGGTCTAAATGCTACGTACACTTTCAACTATTTACTATTTTTTCAGTTCCCTTTAGCCATACAAATCTGTGAGGAAGTGAACAAGAAGGAAACAGAGCACTCTTGGTGATATGGAAGTACTAGACAATTCTCCCACTGCTGTTCGGAAAGCAGCGGTGTTATTCTCTAATTTCTAAGCAAACAAGTATTGCACTGTATTAATTTTACCAAAAGAATCCAGAGAATTAAAACTCAGTTTCTGCCATGTTTCTTACCTGCGCCCAGCAACTGAAGGGAGAACTAAACTGTACTTAGAGATTAAACTGGATCTGATATCATATGGGGCTGCAGGGGGAAGGAGGGAAATGAGGAAAGACTGAGTGAGATCATATGGCATCGGTAGATGGGAGCCTTGAATCACCAGACCCCAGCTTTAATTAGCTGCACTTCACACGAGTGTTATGCAAAATGTGGCTGGTGAGAATCAAATGGGAGAGGACAACAGCAGATCGCCCTGAAAGCACCAAGCAGGACATGTTGGAGGAGTGTGTTAAGTTACCTGTGAATGAAGGGACAGTGAGACACAGACAACGGATGAGACACTCATACTGAAAGGAGTGGTCTCTCTGATCTCAGTGTCTCTCATTGGAATGGCTACAAACTCAGTGGGTCTCAAGGAAAACTGATGAGAAATACCATGAAGTGCAGACACTTCACATCATTCCTCTGTCACCAAATATATACATTTATTAGGCTTCAGTTGATGCAAAGGCCTACGCTTCCCTGTGCCTGTGGAATTCAGTCTCATTGCATCATTCAAGACAGGAAAAACAAAGGCAACGGCCAGTCTTTCACTACTGCTTCTAGAAAGTTTTGCTTCCAGATGCTCAGGAACAACAAGAAATCAACAGTAACTAACTTTTGAGCTCCATAAAACGCAAAGGATACATCAGTTGATAGCAAGAAACAGCAATAAGAATTCACAGGAAATGCCATTTCCAAAGCTTATATACTGTCTACATTTGGAAGCAATTTTGGCTGCATTCTATTTATTCAGTCACAGAAACAAATATCTTGTTGAGAGATACTCCTCATTGCACAAAATAAAAAAAAGCAAGCTCTGCTTCAGAAGTAATCCAGCCACAGTATTTCAAGAAAAAAGCAGCAATTTAGCTTTGATAAAAGCAACTGCAAACCTCTTCCATGCAGAACTTCTGTGTCCCTTACCAAAGGCAACAAAATCTGAAACACTCAGTATATCCACAGCTATAGTTCACCTTGAGAGAACAGTTGTTTAAGTACCTTTTTCTCGTATACATCTTGCCAAACAATGCCAGCAAAGAATTTGTGTTGCATAATCTCCTTGGCATCATCAGGACCACCACCTAACCTGTTAGGGGCAAAATAAGTAAATAAATGTTTGAGTACAGTTATTTTTCTCATACTATTTTTATTAAATGGTACTAAACAAATTCTGAGCTTACATAATACATTTGGGAACAGTTCTGGCATTTGCTTCATTTCTTTTTTGTGCAAGGTCTGTAGGATAGTCTATTTTAGATGTCAACACAGTTCTTCTAAAAGATTTGAAAACATGCTAAAAAATATTAGTATGTAATTAAGGTTTCTCTTAAAAAAACAAACAAAAATCACATTTCAAAAGATCTTGCCTTCACAGAGGATGCTGTCCTAGGGCCTAGAGCAGATGGGGCCTGTGAGTAAAAGGTCTGAGTAACCCAGCCTTGTCTCCTTCTAAATTAACAAGCAACTACCTTTTACAATTTTCAAGCGCAGAGCGATGGCAGCGGTAAAACTGAATTTGATTTTGAAGCATAAGAAAGGCAAGGGTTTTTAAGACAAACTGATTTATGCAATCTGATTTAAATTTCCATTAAAGAAAACGGTTGACAACTGCAGTGATAATATCGTGTTGTATGCAAATCTTTCCTCCTCCTTGGCTTCAAGAAAGCACGAAGGGTGTCTTATTGGCTTAAAGGTATATCAAGATAAAGCACTTTTATTCCAAAATAAAACTGTCCACACAGCTTATAGATGCAATCAGTTTAGTTGCAGTCTTGGGCTAACAGATGCTTAAATTGTGCTGTGGAGGTTAAAATGTTCTCTAAAAGATTGAGCCACATCTGCACGCAAAGACTTGCGCTGAGAAAACTAAACATGTACTGAGTAATCAGCAGGAGACTTCAGGTAGCAAGGCTGAGAGACTCTCAGGCTTTTAAATGCAAAAAGCGCTACCACGTTCATCCAGGCTGACCTCTAGTATCTGCGAGCCCTGATTCCTGCTGCATCACCCCAACGCCGCTGGCAGACTGAGAAGTTACCCCTATTTTAAAGGCTTGGAACAATGGCTGTAAGTGATCAAGGCTGTAACTATACCGTTAAAGCAAAGGGGGCCAAGGACCGTTCTCCGGACCCACAGCCAAGCTGCCCGGGCAGGCTTCACCCATGCTGCACAGCAGTTGGCCCTGCATCTCCCCTGGGCCACACGTGGTAACCCTGTGGCCCTAATACATTATTATTTGAGGGTAGAGGGCAGGGGTTCCGTTCACAATATCAGAAATAATGCAAAGGCTGTGCTACAGCCCATTAAAGTGGTATTTGTACAGCCTGACCTGCACCGCATGCTGAGGGAGGTAGCTCAGTGCCACAGTGCAGCTGGAACAGCGCTGGATGACTGCTGGCTGTCCTGCCACTGGGGCACAGATGCTGGTGTATGCAATCCTCTCAGCCACCTCTGAGCACTCTCTTCAGAGAGAAGACGCTGGCAGAGGCCACAACTGTACCAGAGAGACCACGCAGCAGAGGTGACAGGCAGTTCAGCGCCCAGGCTTGCCTCCTGGCCCTGTTTTATTTAGTGGCATAGTAACCTAAGAGGTCTGGTCATTCCTGTTTCTTCAGGGAATCTGCAGTGGAACAGGCAACCGACGGCCAGGCTTCAAGTCGCAGAGTGCTGGGGGACACTCTCCCACCCCAGGTAAACTCTAAGACCAAGCCTAAGCCCACCCTAGAGCCCTGGGGGCCAAAACTAGCTGGACAATGGCTCTCCCATCTGCTTGATAGCACGGTATACAGCTGCAGAGCCACCTGGAACAGAGACAAACTCCGGGGTAGCCTGGGAACAGAGACAAACTCTGTGAGTAATCATCTCTCGGCTGGTTCCCTGCAGGTCTAGAGGCTCTGCCAAGTCTATATCAGGCTCCTCACTGCTTCCCCGGTGCAGATGAAGATGGCCAGTGAGGGGAGAGCGTGGATTTCATCAGTTCTACCCTCTTTACTCACAGATGTCAGCAGGCTGTACTCCAGCATCAAAGTTCAGGAGTTATGAAGTGACTATGAGCTACAAAGAACCTAAATACTGTTTTGCACAAGTATGCAGAAAGGCTGGCTGATTGCAGCCATACACAAGTGCTTTGGAGAATACATTATGTATTACGAGCCTTTGTTCCATGAAGGGCAAACACATACCCAGGGAAATGCCAAGAGAAACCCAGATGTTTACTTACTTTTTAAAAAATCTATACTATTAAACAAATCCATTCAAATCAAATGGAAAAACAACAGAAAACCCATGTTTTGGATATGAACTTATTCCAAAACATATTTGTGGGTTTTGGAATTATTCTGAAAAGACCCTCTCAAGGTGAATAAAATTACGTCAGCATCTAATGCAAAAAGCATGCTTAAGAAATGCTGAGAACTGAAAGACCAACAAGTTTGTCTCTCATAAGGACATGCAAAAAATGAAGAAAAATATAGCATGAATGAAAGTCTTGAAAAAGATTCCTGTACAATGAAGTTAAAGTCTGTGCATGTAAGTCTTCAAACAGAACCAAAAATAGGACTTAAAAATAAAAGGTTACTGAGGATTACAGTATACAAGGAAATACAACAAAAAGTGTAGAGGCTGAACAGCATTAAAATAAATTCTAAATTGGTCTGCTTAAAATATACCTGCTGAACATTTCAGGTTATTCATTAAACTTCCATCCAAGTTTGAGAACCTTAGTTTTTGTGTTTCAGCTAAATCCCAAGGAGAAAATTATTAAGAAAAGCAACATTAATATTAAACTCAAACCATTCCCACACCTTCAATTTTTATGAAATTGTGTATTGCTTGCAAGTTACTTTAATCATTTAATCACACGTGCCTGTGCTCCACAAGTCAAGGGCAATCAGCTATCATACTGTAGAGAAATCAGCTGCAAAAACGTTTAAAAGTATGTATACTGTAATTATATATATATATAAAAATAAAATTTCGCTTGCTGTTTTGTCTTCATGTGATTTCTCTGACTCCCCCCCATCCCCAAATGTGGTTCTTCAACAGTGTAAATACACCCACTGGGCTCAAGAAAATCAGCTCAGCAAAAGTTGTTTGTGTTCACCAGGCTGAACTTATTTCTCCTTCTCTGACACAGTCAGGAAGGAGACCAGTAACGTATTTTGGTATGGTCCTTACCCTCGGAGCCCTCCAGTAGCCATGGGCAAGTATTTAGGAATTGCACCTACATTGCCTTCCTGTGGCCAATGCTAGCAGTGTGGAGCAGCCCTGGCTGGCTTCTGTAACAGCACGATTTGCTAACCCCCAGCTTGGAAGGAAAAGGCCATATTCTTTCCAAAGCCACGAACGTACAGTCTTTGGGGGCTTTCCTGTTCAGAGATGAAGATTTTGGAAAGCCTAATGCAACTCCCAGCTCTGCACTGGGGCTTACTTCCCTGCTTCTTCACTAGGCACACGCGTGTGACACAGACGGAGCTGTTCTGGTAACCCTGGAAAAGCTCCCGCCCCCCAACATCGGTAACCGCAAAGCAGTCACATTTGAGGAAGCTGAGGCTTGGGAAGTTTCTACACTACTGACTTCTAGAAATCTGGGGAAAAAAAGTCTCTTTAGAGTTGTGTTTTCCTCAGGTTCAGTTCAGATTTCTTCTGGGTGAGCTGCAAGAGTTTGCCCAGACTCATGTCCAGACTGGTTCTGAACAACTTTGGACTGAAGCGATTTAGACTAACATCGTCACACGCAGCAGCCAAATCGCAGCCGGCCTGCACAGCACCTGGTGAATCGCATATACAGACTTGAGCGCTCTGCAGGTCAAGTGATACCCAAGACGCTGGAGCTCTCTGGAGACAGAAACGCTTTGTACTCATGACACACAGGTTTCAGAGCAGACACAAGACGCTTGTCACACGTGATGCCAAAGCTCTGGATGCCCACAAGGCACGAAGTCTGCTGCGTAAGACGACTGACTATTTGAGAAGCATAACGCAGTGCAAGCAGGCAACCTCCTGCTTGCCCCAGCCAGCTGGGATTTCCTCTGGCCCCCTGCAGCCCCTATAATTGTCACCTGCACCTCTCCCAACTCCAGCAGCAGCAAAGGCTGCAGACCTTGCTGTGTCTGAGAGCAGGTTTGCTCAAGCTGTCAACCCTTCACGTAGCAGCAGAGCACCACAGAGAGTGAACAGACACGCATCTCAACTACAAGTCACCTCCTGTCACAAGGAGGTTTCCCAAGCCTGGTTTTCATGCAGGTAGAGGCCTGACTGACCCTGGTCTTCCTGAAGATCTGCAGCCAAGGTTGCACTCTGGTTGCGGAAAGAGCCACCACCATTGGAAAGAACGAAGGGCAGGGTCCCCGTGTTGCTGCAGGGACTGCTCACCAGTTACCAGAGACCAGCTCCAGCACTCCAAAGCAAAGCAACAACTACAACTCTGTGCGGTCATCAGACCTTCCCCACAAGGGGTTGTGAAATGCTGCACCTTCTTCCTCTCACTCTTCCTGAATGGCAAGGTCCCACGGCACCAAAGAAAGAAGTAAATGAAGCAGCTTGTGATAAACCCCACCTGAAAGAGGCCGAGCACCAGAGGCCACCCTGACCTATGGCAGGGAGCACTGAGGCATGCAGCAAAAACAAATATGATCAAAATTCACAGGAAACAGTCCCGGAGTTCCCTCAGGTTTAAAACCTGCCAAGATTCGGCACTTGTGAGACACTCTTTGCTAGTTACACACCCACCCGCCCAAACTCAGCCCGTTTACACACAGCACTCTGATCCACGGCCACTTTCACTGGTTGCAGTCCCCGTAGTCAGAGAAAGAGTAATAAAAATCGAAGAAAAAACAAAAAAAAACTTTGCTGTTTTCTGTGTAGAAATATGCTATGATTACCTCCTTCCATTTGATCTGTGTCACAAAGCAGCAAAGGAGAATTTCGGGTCACATTGAAAGAAAATATTTGTAGAATAGATTTTTTCCTTCTTAGGAAAATTAAGGCTCACATTACAGGATTAATAAACTTATATCAATCCCAAAAGAAACTTCAAAATTCCTTTTCTCTTACAAAACAGATTTTATATGTATGACCAAATTTAGAAAACAGCCATGATTAAAAACAGAACGCAATTTATTGTTCTTCATATTTTCCCCATATGCCTGGGAGTTTGCAACTGAGCTGGTATTACTGAAAGCAGAATGCTAACACTGCTCCTGCATTTCCAGCTCAAGTACCACAGGTAATTTGTAAGATTTAATTCACCAACCCAGACCACGATTCACTAGCTCCTTGATATTTAATTTATATTGAGCTTCATTATATCAACTTCTTTTTTTTTTTTTTTTTAAATTTTACAGGAAAGGAGACTATCTCCCAGTTTCATTTTCCTCATGCTGTTGGCCCTCTGCTCCGTCCTGCTCTCAAGTCCACTAGCAGTACCTCAATGCTGATGTTTTCTGCCACAGACATTACGACGACACCAACTTCTGTCAACTACTGGGCTTTGTTGAGGAGGGGTTTTTGGGGAACATTGTGTAATTCAACAGAACGTCATCAATGGGCTAATGTTAACTGGACTACTGCACATTATTTAACTTTTCACCGAATGTATTTTTGTGGTTATCTGGCTGTTTTTCTTTAGTATGGCTCCATGATCTCACTATGAGTCAATTACCAAGTATCCCAGGCGCCCACCCGAGCACACAGACCACACTGTGAGAACAGCTGACAATAAAAAACATAAAACTACAAGGGCAGGACTCAGGATTTCCACCCCCAGTGTTTCCAGCTCAGATCTCTGTATTGCCTGAAATGCCATGAAGAGCAGTGGATTTGCAGAATCCCAACTGCAGTTAAAAAGTTGGGTGAACACCAATGGGTGAGAAACCAGTATTTAAGAATGGTCCACAGTCAAAAAGCTTGGGAGGCACCAGTGTAATTAGCAAGCTGCAGGCATGTGTGCAGGCTTGTCTAGTCTATAGTTATTTCTATCAGCAGCATGAAAATCATGTGTCCAACAGATCAGAGCATCGTTAGTTCCAAGCCTGCTGAAGACACATGTGAAGAAGTGGCTATTTGTATAAAATGAGCATATTGTGGAGTAATTATTGGCATTGGAAAAACCTTGTAATTAGAAACAAGTGGGCGTTCTTTGTTTGTAAACAAATTGTATTTTGGTTCATCAGAGATGCTCCTTTAAGAACAAATTACAGCAGATGCTGCTTGTGTTTCCAGTGATTGAAAGGCCCCACCTGAATAAGCTACAAGAAGGTCACAATTCTATTTAACCCAGCACTTTCCTGGACAGGAATCCTGTTGGCACGAGCTGCAACCACATTTGCAGAGCACAGTGCCCGGGGGGTTGCTAATCTATCACACGACCTTTTCCTGGAGGTCCTGTTGCAACTCCTGCCTGTTTCAGGAGGGACGTACTGCTGTTGCCACCTAGTACAAGGCTGGCCATTTTCCTGACTACAACTGCTCCTGGTTCCCCACGTCACCGCTAAGTTGAACACTCCACTAGCACAAATTGTGGGTTTGCACTATGAGACCCCTCCACAGGGCTTTCTAACAACAGTGATGGAAATAGTCCACCTCAATGACAAAAATCCTTCCTTTAAGTATCCAAGCACTGGCAAAAACCATTTTCATGCTATGTGCGTGCACACACAGACTAACACACCAGAAAGCAAATCGGAATACTCTACTTACATCTCACATGAAAGGTTTCCTAGCTGGGGCCCACTTACGGTGGAAAGGTTCAGGACAGGAGATCAGGGGCAGAGTCACAATTTTTGTTTAAAAAATGTCTGGGTTGACAAGATGGCAGGTTTTTAAACTGATGTTTACCTTGGTGCAAAGGTCAACATCCTTTTTGGATCTTGTTCTATTTTTTGTTTGTTAGCCATTAAGGGTTTTTTGTTGTTGATGCTGTTTTTGTTGTTCGTAAGTCAAGGGTTACGTATTAAATAACAAAGCACCGCAAAAAAACAAAAGGAGGAAATGGGAAAAGTAGATCAAGCATGGTATAAACTCCACCACAAACATGGTAGAAACACCACCACCTGCTGTCCAAAGCAAGATGATAAATCAATGGCACAGATTTAACAGAAAATTCACAAAGCTTATGGCAAGCAGCCTGAACTTGTATAGAAGGCAAGAGCATTCACGGTAGAGCTTATAACCCACAGCAGCCATCAGATTAATTATCACTGAGAGCAAGGTTAACTTGCATTGTTCCAGACCACAGTTTTGCGTTAATGGCAGCCATCGCACTCCGAAGTTCAGCCTTCTGATCACCAAAATCGCTTCATGTTGCTATCTGCAGCCTTAGCTTGTGTCAAAAGTTAAGACCAAAATGAATAGGTCCATTTGCTACATTTCTCAGCTACTCTTGGTGGATGATAATTCTGAACTGATTAAAAACAAAACTACAATTTCATCCAAAATACCTTCCTCAAGCTTTAAACAAAGACTGGCACGGGAGCATTCAATTGCCTTTTGAGCAGTACCGTTTCCAATTGTTTCTGAATGATGGCAACACGGGTCTTTTAAATGGCAGCACAGAAACACTCACTGTTAAGTTACTTGTCATGAAGGTAGTTCCCTTTCACAGACATGCCTCTGAACAGTGCAGTTACTAACTTTTTTGTGAAGACTAACAAATATTTTTTCTTGATTTCTTTTTATTTTGGTATTTCTGAGGGCAAAAGTATTTAAAAATGCAAATATTAAGCAATAATCTCACCTTTGCTTAGGATCTTTCTTCAGCAAACCTGACAAGAGAGATTTTGCTTCAGGTGACAAAGTGCGTGGAAATCTAATCTCCTCCATAAGGATGAGTTCAAAGAGCTTTTCATGGTCCTGATTGTAGAAAGGGAGCCGGCCACACATCATTTCATACATCACAACTCCTAAGCCCCACCAGTCCACTGCACGACCGTAGTCATTATCTTCCAGCACCTGCAGAAAGGTAAGGAGAAGGCTTTAGAAGACATTCCTAAATCAGGAATGAACACAGAAAAGGCAACAGTTACACCAGAAAATTCAGGTTCTTGTGTTTCACAGCTGAATCTGCCAGCACAGAGTACTTGCAGAAGATTCCGTCAAAAACAGCTGGCATCTGCAGTCACAGATCAAAAGAGAGCATTCTAGGTGAGCAAGAGGGGGAAAAAGGAGAAAGCAAGTATGTTATGGCAGTTTCCTTCTCCTCTTCCTCCCACCTTCCCCTCCCCATTATGCCCATGGTAAACACAACCTTTGAAAGCCCAAAGGCTGAGGACTGTTCTCACATTACAGAGCCAGCTGCTAAATTCTCACTTGTTCATCACAAACTGTTCCAAATGGGATCCCATTAAAAAACAAAACAACAACAACAAAAAAAACCACACACCATCAGTGAGCCATTTGGGGGAGAGGAGAAAAGACCATCAGTGTATTACTTCAGAAGCAACAACTCATGATCGTCATGATCACCTCCACATTAACCTGCATCTCCCAAAGGGTCACTCTGCACATCACAAAAGACCACACACACAAACTAAATGACTAGTTTACATTAAACACTAAGAGCCAGAACTCCACTCCTAACACTTAACTGACTGCAAGGCTGTAACATGGCAGCCAAATTGTCTTGAAATATTTCCCTTCCTCCCCGCCAGAGGCTTAGCACTCGCACACCAGCTCTGACACTTTTGAGTTTGCAGCCCTCTAAGCAGACTCAGGAAGTGCCAGGGGGCAAACTTCTCCCAGTTCTAGGAGCAGAAGGGGTTCAGCACAGTTCAGTTTTCCCTTCCCCTGGGCATTTCCACCCAACAAATCCCCAGGTGGTGCAGGGACTTGGGACCCAGCAGTGCCCTTGCTCCCTCCCGCTTGCTCCACAGAAGCACTGTTGTACTGCGTTTCTCACCTTCTGTATCGAAGGTTGCTGAGGAGATAGGGAGTGTTTCATGGCTGGTGGAGTGGATGTTACAAGGACTCCTCTAGACTTTATGTCTCCTAGCAGTTGTCTGTAGCTGACACTGACAGTCTCATATTCCAGACCCTGTCCGCAGCTTTTAGTTGTCATCTCTAGTCTTTTCACAGGTCTGCACGGAACTGCTTACTATCGCCAAAAGTAAAAACCACCACGACACCGCCATCCTTGTTGCACGGTGGCTGTATGAGCTTTACATTGCTACAATTCAGAATACTCTGTGCTCAAAATTAAAAGGGCAAGAATCAACCGAAGTTGACAGCTTTCCCTTTAACAAAAGCAGGATCTGAACCTCTAACAAACCTTCAGAAAGGTTTTGCACGCAAAAAAGTAGAGACACTATCAACTGTTTGCACTCTGCCTCTCTTTATTCACTAATTATTCCTCTTAATTATCTGAACGAGGGAAAGGGCCTGCAGTAAAAATCAAAAGGCTGCCAGGGATTAGATTACCCCACGTTGGTCTATTTACAGCATCCCCTGCCGTATGATTCACACCAAACGACAGCTGGCTCTGCAGCTGCCCCATATATGTATACGGCCGACACAGCTGCCGGCCGGACAGGATTCCAGGAGCCGGCCCCGTCCTTCCCGAGGCATCGCGGCCCTTCGGCTCGCAGGAGATATTGTGTGACAATGCAGCTCGCCACTCTGAGTCACCCCCTTTCAATAAACGCTTCCTGTTCGCGCTGCCCTACGCTTGGGTTTACCTAAAATAAATTAGTCACGGGGTCTCCGATTTAATTATTTATTTTTAAACTGCTGCAGGAGCTACAAGATGAGAGGATTGAAAGAAAAAAGCCACAGAGGTTTTGGTTGTATATACAGTAAGTGCTACAGGTGCTTTCAAAACGCACAAAATAATTCAAACTTTACTTTAGTAAGGACACTAAGACTCTATTATAATACTGATTACTAACTACAACTCTTTCCTGAGGTTGCCTCCATTAATTCTAAACAGAATTTAAAAAAAATGCTGATTTCTTCAAAGTGCTTTATCACAGAAAGCAAGGGCTCGTATTTGGGATTGCACAAAACACAGCAATGGTGTGAGTACTAAAAATATACTGTAACAAAAAAGGTATTACACATATTCATGATTTATTGCAACATGCAAGATAGCAGTCAAGTAACAAGGTCATTTCACTTACATTAAAGGATGATCAATTCCTAACAAGCAGCTCTAGACTGCTGTGAGATGGAATTTGAATGAGAAGGCACAACAGCTGTAAACATCACAGTCTTTGATATATCTGACACATCAAAGTTGACATGGTTCAGTCACTGTCATCCATGCACAAGATTCCAATATGAACCTAAAAACAACTATGCAACAACTGTACAAACATGCTGTTATGCTGGATTCAAGTTACAGACACAGATAACAAGAATGAGACCCCTGCTTTTAAGGATGTATGACCCTAAATGCACAGAATATCACTCACGCACAATTTCCAGATTTTTTGCATGCTATCAACCAGATGACAAAAGCCTCGAGAATTTAACACTCCAGCTCACAGATGGGATTTGCAAGTAAGGAAGGGAGCTGAGTTAATCAAAATGATTTGTCCTTCAGGGTTTTGGATGAGCCAACTCATTGTAAATACGAAAAAGAAAAATAATAGCAAATAATATTACTGAAAGAACAACATAATGCCTGCACAGGGAATCCCCACATTCCAAGTTAAGAAAAAAACAAAAACAAAGTAATAAATATTTTTAATCACTTCATAAAATCCTTGATGAGAAACTGAAGTTCAGCAATTGATTTTTAAGAGGGGAGCCACCAAATAAAAGCCATGTTTATGAATAATAAACACTCTTTGTCATGCTGCTAATTACTCCCTGCATCAGTGAATCTCAAATTGTGGTGCATGGACCCCCATTTAGAAACACTGAAGACTTCTAGTGATCCATGGAGAGCTGGCAGCTATCACAAGACCGGCTCCACCTCCTTGCTGCAAGCTACTTCGACAGGTGCCCACGTTCTTCATTATTATGAAGAGACTGGAGGCCCTTGAGAGCAGCTGGGAGTTAAAAAAAACAAACAAAAAACAAGCACACACAAGTGCCTCCACTGCCACCGCTATGCAAGTGGAGAGCTCGAAAGTGCTGATCAGCAAAGACATCAGCTCTCCGCAGGAATATTCCACCTCCACTTTGGTTTTCCATACTTTGTACCTCAACGTACTTTGACTAAAGAAAGGTTTGCAATGCACAATTCTCCCACCTTGGAGAAAGAACACATCCTGGGTGTGCCTGCAATACACAATCTGCCAGCAGCCCAAGACTTGCTTCTGCCTGCGCTCCGAGCTGGATGGAAGCCTTAATGCCATGGGTAGCAAGGCACTCACTCCAAGGCAACGAGCCCTTCTGCGAGGCACGGTGCGTTAGCTCAGGCTCAGTGCCCTACTAATACAGCGACTCTGCTTCCAGACGGCTCAGAGCGTGGGCAGAGAAAACTAGCGTCTGCCTGCAAAATACCATGTATGCATCTCCTCTATCACACAATTTCACTTTTGATCTGCCCTTAACTAACTCGCTGCTCCAACAACACCTGGGTTGCACAACTTTCCAAAGGAGTATTTCCAGGATGAAAGTTACAAGCACGCATTTGGATTTATGCTTTGCAGAAAAAATTTTTAGTACAAAAATAGCTCCAAAACATGTATCTGGAAACTGGAGTCCCTGCTTGGATTTATTTCCTCTGAAACAGAAAATTTGAAATTAACCTTGAGAAACATCTTGTGCACTTACATCCATGAAGCGGTTGCCATTTTTAACGTATACAATGCTAAACACTGAAAAAAGAGCTTGCTCTGCCTTGTTGTTGACCTCCCTGAACACATGTAGCCTTATACTGTCTTCAAAGAGTAAAAGAATTGGTCAATACTTTTTCTTCTTAACCAAAGTCCTGTTGATAGCTTTCAGATAGGTCAATACACAGCAAATAAATCGCAAAGCAGTTACCAACCCATCAAGTAATATTTTAAGTAACTTAAAGAGTTTTTTTTTTTAAATTAGACTTCTGACATGAGAAGCAAGCACTGCTCCAGTAAAATGTAAATATTTCCAAAAGCAAAAGGAAAATGCTACCCCATCTGAAAATTATCACACATCTTCATACTGAAGGTATGTCCCAGAACATGATGAATATAAGATTTTCAGTATGTGTTGTTGTATAACAGTAGTACTGTATGAACACATTATGGCATAGAAATTATTCTGTATTGCTACTGCTATTGTTGATGGCATTTAAGAATATAATTTAGTACAAAAGCCAACATAAACATACCTCTGGTGCAAGATACTCTGGAGTGCCACAGAAAGTCTTCATTGTTGCTCCATCCTTTATGCCTTCTTTACATAGTCCAAAGTCTGTAATTTTTATGTGTCCATCTTTATCCAGCATAAGATTTTCCAGCTGAGAAGAAAATCCAAATGAAACACATTATTAGATATAACGTACACCGCTCCTGAGCAAGTCAATAAAAGACATGAATTTCTGCAGATTACAATTTTGAAATATGGTCTCACTGGAGTCAGAACCATAGCAGCTGCCAAAGCATGCATGATGTAAATACACATTTATATCACTCTCCTTAGTTCTTCAGAGAGCATTAGGTAACTAATTTGCAGTCTTTGGGTAACTGATCATATACACAGAAAAAATACAGAATGTAAACATTGTAATTATGCTCCTAAAATATTAGCACCAACAGAACACTAGATTCTTTTAAAAATGTATTAAGTACTCCCCATCACATAACTTCATCCCTGCTTTTACTCTAACTGATTTTATAAAAATACTCTGTACCAGTAAAGGATAGCAAATGAAAAAAAGTAAATAAGTAAGAGTAAGGTTGAGGAACCACTTCCCAAAGAGATCCTTTACATGAGTATCACCTTATGCATCTGCTCAGCACTTAATATTCATCCTAGTCTGCACCACTAATTTCTAACAAGGCCAACTACGTATGAAGCAGAGTACATTTTCGAAGGAATCATAGTGACATGGGATGCAAAATCCCAGCAGGAACCCCTGAAAACACTTTGAAGTAGCCTGACAATATTGTGTAGCATACTCCTTCCTACTAGTATCAGCTCATCCTCTCCTGAAAAGACTTCTCAGAAAAACTTTTGTTGTTGCATTACCCTCAAGAACTTCCCAAGATTGTTTGCCCTGAGATTTCTTGCTTGTTGCTTTTCCCTCTCTGCTCACCAAAGAAATAAGCAACGTGAACTTTACTCAATTTTCTAACTGCAAGCAGGTACTATGAAGATAGTGCTGCGCAGCACCTTGCAAGGAAGCACAACATCCACAGACTACGATTCTGCACATATCTGACAAGACCTGGGATGAAAAGTCCAGGATTATATTCCACCACACATAAAGCAAGGTTTATCTTGCAACACAATCAGTCAGGTGAAGATGCAACCCATGTTGTTCAGTACCCGCTTCATATTCTCTGAAACGCTGCCAGCGTCCTGATTATACAATTATACATTATACAAGCTCTTAGACTATAAAAGTGTTTAGACATCTTGTAAAGTCAAGCCCAACAGCTGCAATAACTGCTACATTAAAGTCCAGTCAGAAAAGGCTTTCTTACACTTAAGGCTCATTTGCTCTTATGACTAAGAAAGAGAAAGCCCAAACCCAAAAAGCCCGTGAAATTATTTTTCTACATACCTTCAAATCTCTGTAAACCACATTCTTCTCTGAATGCAGGTAATCCAGTGCTGAAACGATCTCAGCTCCATAAAAACGAGCCCGGTCTTCAGAAAAGACACGCTCTCTTGACAGATGGAAAAACAACTACAAGAACAATGATTTGTTACATTTAGATTGCACATGTTTCTGAGTTATGTATAACACTGCAGGCCATCCCGCTTGGAATTCAATGTTACCGAAGAGAAATCCCCTTCCCATCCACACCCAGCAGTGTTCCCGAATGTTTTATAAACCATCATAAATTAAATGACCAGACAATTATAACTCATATTCACAGATGTACACTGATAACTAGTTTGTGTGCTACATTCTTTTACATATAGAAAATAAAACTTCCTTTTAATTGAACTACAATTAGATATTGAAACTAGCTTAATGCATAATATAGTGACATTTCATCTTTTCCTTCTTAACACCTTATCTTTCCTTCTTTGCTATGTTTCTACTTCTCTCTCCAAAGTAACACGTGCTCACAGTATTCATCAAAAAGCGTTAAAAGCTGTCTGAAGAGCAACTAGAAAGTAACTTGCTTTTTTGAATTACTAAATGTCAGATTACAACATGTTGCTGTCATGTGTAAAATACAAACCTACACCCAAAATCTGTATTCTCTAAAAATGGAATGAAGAAATTAAAGAGTCTTAATTCTTAATATTAGTTAAAACTGCAAACAGCTCTGTTTAACCGGGAAAGCTTGGATTAACTGGAAACGGAAACATCGACCCTAGCTAAATAATGCCAAGCAGAATTAGTAGCAGTACAGGCAAATCCTAAAGTATTAAACATTATTACATGTCCCTTACCTCCCCTCCATTAGCATACTCCATAACAAAACACAAGCGATCATGTGTCTGAAAGGAATACTTTAAAGCCTGAAACAGATTTAAACGAAAACTCAGATGAAAGATCATGCTGACAGTTATAAAAAAAAAAACACTAAGTAAGTTTTTCAGAAACACAGATACAAAACACGTGTTTTACTGGACTTTTTGTCCTTGTCCCTTGCATAATATTTGCACTTTCTTGTTGCAGCTGATCTACTGCCAACTTATTTTATGAAATATATTTAATACAACATTAAAACAATCCCTTGCAGAAGCTATCAGTAACGCCTCTAATGCTGTGAAACAAAGTCCTGACCCATTACAATGACACAGAACGTACTGACAGTGGCACTGAAGTATCCTCCCAGGCCACAAGGTCCCACAGTTTCATCTCTCAGACAGGAGGCCACAACCAAACCCAAGAGCACAAGGTTTTGCCACACTGGCTGCAAGCCCGCTTGCATGAAGCAAGTGCACTTGCACGCACAAGCCCCCCGGTCTCTGCTCTGCTTGCTGCAACTGCTCTCTGTTGACAGCCTGCCAGGGGATTGAGCAATGCTGTCAATATCCGTTTGTGAGCAGAGGGGGAAAACAGACCAGACAGAGGGTGTGATGGAGTGTCACAAGGTGTCTTTGCACAGTCGCATCACGTGTACTCCTGCAGCAAGAGTAACACCAACTTGTTTGCCATGGTCTTAAGTTTCTTGGTCATAACCCAGTCTCATAGCTGACTTCAAGACAGCCCTTGTTTTGGATATTTGGGTTTATGGAAGCATTAAGAAAATACCACACATGATACCATTATCTTCATTACTAGGGAAAGCATTTTTAAACCAACCATGTTTTTGCAAAGAAAGGGAGGATCAGGTTTTAGATATGTCAACAAACATTTACTGATTATACCCAATTCAGCCCAATATTTACTGCCAGAGGCCACACTTAAAAGGTCTACATTCCAGTTAAATCCTTGTGTACCTGGACAAAGGAAACCACCAGGATACTACACAGGTCTCTTAGAGGGCTGAAGTGGTTGGAAACGTTTCAGAACCAACATGTAATGAATACTACAAACAAAATCTTGAAGTAGAACTTAGGTATCTGAACTTAACCCAGAGGGACTGCTGGTGCTGGAGGTCTAAACTGAGGCTATAGTTTCATTTTACAGTTAGCCAATCTAAAATTAAAGCAGCAGATCAAGCACAGTTCCGCTCTCCCCTGTCCCACCTCCCAGTGTGCTCCCACCACTACACTTCAGCTGGCACTACCAGAGCTCTGATTCCACAGTAAGCTGATTCTGGGAACAGAAAAAGAAAAAAATTTTTTTTCCCCCGCCTATTCCCTTGTCACAAGGTCAGGGTCACCCTGATCTCTGCCACAAAGAGGACATCAAGCATTTGGAGGACAGGGAAAAGCAAATACTTCTCTCAAGAGATAGCAAGCCGTTATATGGGTGAGCCATAAAATCAAACCACATCCTGAGACACTACAAAGTCTCTGATTTCAAGAGGTACTGAGGACCTGCTCCACAAGAATGAGAAGACTCAAAAAAGCATTTTAATTTGTGCTTCCCAAAAATGGAAGCACACAGAAATACACAACCACTCTGAAAACACAGATCTCAGATGCGTTATATAAATAACAAAAAGTAAGGAAGGTCTCAGTTGCCATGATGTCAAGTTACACTTAGTAGAGGCAGAGATACTTACTGTTAAGAACGGATGCCGCGAGTTCTGTAAAACACGGTTTTCTGTCAGCGTGTGCGCTACTTCATCCTGAAACACAAGCAGAAGGAAATCACCAAAGTGATTCCCCAGATTAGGGGTCCATTTCAAGCGCTAATGGAGCAATTATTTACAAGTGCTCAGAGTATCACTGCTATGACTTTCCAGAAGGCCGTATCAAGGGTGAACCACATTCCCAAGTTTCCCATCTACTCACCTTTGCTACAATAACTTCCTTCTTCAGAATTTTCATAGCATAATACCGACCGGTTGCTTTTTCTTTAACTAAAATGACCTTTCCAAAAGTGCCTTTTCCCAGTAGCTTAAGGTATTCGAATTCGTTCATGGTCTGTTAATGATACAGATAAACACGAACTGAATTACGTTAACTACCAACAAGTATATCAGACTAGAATTTCTCATTCATGTAAAAATACTTTGCATATGTGTTTTTTTGTTTGTTTTTGTTTGTTTGTTTGTTTTAACCCTTCTGCTTAGTAGAATTCAGGAGCAGAAATGATTCTTCCATAAAAATGAGTCGCCAGTACACTGCCCAAAGATAATCCATCAAAATATTTAGGGGAAAACCATAAACTGTCCACAAACAGCAAACTCATTCACATGACTCAACACTCAATTGTGCTAACACCACTCTACATGTTATCATTGGTCTACAGACATTTTGACTACTTTGTCAGCACAGAGGTTCACGAAAACGTGTATGTTGCTCTGATTCTAGGGACTGAATCCATACCTTTTTTCTGATGTTCCCCACGTCTCTAGGGGATCAGCTTTCTTGTGCCTCAATGAATGGCACCAAAACCCACAGAGAAAACAAATGCTTCACAAATTAGCCACTCTCTTACTTGTTTCACCGCTAAGGGAAAATCAGAATGTGCTGCAGGCCAAAGACAGTCCCTCTCTCACAGCATCAATGACCGTTGCCCACATGGCAGTAGTAGGACTTGAACAGCCAAAGGCCTCTGTTGGGGAAAACTTCCAAGATGCTCCCAACAGCAAACTTCATATTCTTCCCTAGAGCTGGCTGAGGAGACTTGCTGTTAATTGTTCAATACAGTTGATGTCAGGACCCCAATAATCACTTTCATTATCCTCACTAAAATGCCCAGAGAGAGACAGTCACTGTCTCAGAACAATGTGCCTATCTGACCAACGAGGTGGCTCTTGCACTTCTATTAAGAGCTGCTCAGCAAGAGCGGTACCTGCTTGGCCAAGGACACAGAAGACTAATGGCAGCTACAACTGAGAGCGACACGTAAGTAGCCACCCATGTCAGTCTAAAACCAGTAACTTGACACAAGGCTGTCAGACATACGTAGCAATCACATAATGGCTTATCTTTTTTTATTTAAAAATTTCATCAGTTTTCCCAAAACTGGAACAAAATTATGAAAGTAAATGGGGATGACAATAGTGAGATGAGGACACAAAGAAAGGCCTTGGTATAAACCACAGACACAGCATTTGCATGGGAGAAGTTTCTATCAATTCTCTATTACAAGAGTCAATGGGAATGCTTTGGAAAATGGGAAGCCAAATAGAAGGCACCGAAAGGGCAGAATGAAGGGAAGGGAGGTTGAAAGGAGATACCTAAAAGGGCTCTAAAGGGCAGAGATCTATACTGGCACATATTCCTTTCATGCAAGGCCATTCAGTCAATGCTGTGCGTGATGCAAAAACCTAAGCTCCAGGAACACTCTGCACAGACACCCCAGTGGCTGTCTGGGAGTAAGCCTAGGCCCTTAATCCAGAGTGATTACATCCACTGGACCCACCTCAAGTCCTGCAAATCCACTGGTGCATCTTTGCACCAGCCT
Source organism: Chauna torquata (assembly GCA_013399475.1). Classification (NCBI taxonomy): domain Eukaryota; kingdom Metazoa; phylum Chordata; class Aves; order Anseriformes; family Anhimidae; genus Chauna; species Chauna torquata. The sequence goes on along the minus strand of VXAL01002271.1, from coordinate 47,579 downwards.
GTGACAACACAGAACACAGAAACAGAGTTTACACAGAGACAAGGTCCAGCGGGAGCTATGATTTTGTTCTCTGTATTGCCAGAAAATAGGCAAAATGCTTCCAGACTGGAGCTGGCCTTTGAAGTAAATCCGAGTTCACAACTCTGGTGGACCCAGCCAGGCTTTGACTGGTACCTGCTCAGCTCAGACAATTATTTCATCCAGAAGCCACATCTACAACTGTGTAATCGTTATGGGAACAGATATGCCTTGATGGCTGCTTCTTGTCTACATTCAAGAAGATCTAAAATTTATTGTTTTTCCTGCTATGTTCACTTACCACTTTGTGTTTTGGCTTTGTCATAGAAACTTCCATTTCTTCAGCACCTGAATTATCACTGGGAGAGCCAGATCTAAAATCCATCATCTCTTCCTCCTGTTTCTTGAGGCTGTCTGCTACAGTTTGGATGGCTTTTGTCCATTCTTCCCTGGCAAAATATAAGCAATGACATTTGTTACTTGTAACTTCATATTAGTGCCTGCCATAGCAAGGGTCTCCGAGGAATACAGAGCAACCAATGCTCTCAAATGAACCAATGCCACATACACCGAATTATGTGTTTTCAAGCACTGCAAAAAGACATTTTTTAGAGCACTTTTAGCCTATATCTTTATTAATCATACTAGAAACAAGAGACAGCTGAAGTCTCCACAGTCCATATACAACATAAGGCTCTTCAGCAAACATGATTTCTAATCCAAAGTCAGTTGCGAGGTCAAGATATGACCTGGTGATACAGAGATTTACACAACAAAAGCAGACTCACCAAAACCCCCCCGAAATGGTTCCCAGGCAGCACAAAGCAATTAAACACAGCTTCTCCGTTCCTATGGTGCACTGAAACACAGATATCCAACTGCTGGGGGCACTATGCCACCTCTTCATACACATATTCCAAACTTTAATGGCAAGGGATATTCTAGGAGAAGTTTTTAAAGCTCAGGATACTTAGGTTATTCATCTCTTATAGAGATGATGCCAGAACTACGGCAGTTCTTGCATAAAGCTTAGCAGAATGTCAGCAAAAGCAGCGACATTTTATCTTAGGCATAGGTCTTGGTTACAAGAAAAGTTTCTATAGTTGTTTCAGCAATGGCTGCTCTAACACTGACCCCTTCAACTTCTATGCAGACCGCTTCTACTCCACCAAATTTTGGGAAATTTCACACCTTTGGAAACTACTGAAAGTTCTTGGTCTTCATCTCATTTCACAGAAAATTCATTGAACATAAAACATACAACTCAATGTCTTACAGGTTTTTGGGAAGAGCTTTAAGGCATACAGGGGCTGAACAGATGTTCTGTGGCCTATGTGGATTTATCATGTTTTACTGTCTGTAAAATATTCTGTGACTACAGCAGGAACATAAGTAGCCAATCCTTAACAACTCCATGCATGATCTGCAATGTACTGAAGAAGCCATGCCATCCTGATCAATGTCAAATTTTTCACTGGCTCTATGAAATTTGGAGGAAAAAAAAAAAATCTTATCTGACCATCTGAATAGCAGTTTGTGTTGGGTGGAAAAAGCGAAGCATTCCACAAAGGAAGCAAAGTCCACAGGAAAAATTACCTGATACAAGATTCTAGTAAAAACTACACCAATTACGCATAAGGTCTTCCACGCCCTTTGCAGTTTTTATTTTGGATTTTGCCTGAATAATCAGTATCCATTTCTATATTACAGATACAGAAGATATCTAGGGAAGATTCCCTCTAGCTCATCTCCAAGAGAGGAGAAAGACAGCTGTACAGAATTACCAGTTTGGAGCTAAGGAAAAAACAAATCACCTATTCAGTTTCTTCAACTAATGTTCACTTGTATGATCTGCTTTCAAAAGGCTGGTCTTCATACACTACCCAGCCCCGTCTGGGGCAGCAAAGTAATGCTAAACGTAGGAATAGTTTCCAAATGTTCTCCCATGTTTCCATCTGAAAGTTTTTTCATTCAACATCACAAACACATTACTTACTAGTCATTTTTATTATTCAGAACCATTACAAAAAGGTTTTTTTTTTTCTTCTGTATTTGTATTTCTCCATCTCTCAAAACAAAAAAAATCCACCAAATACCGGTTTTAAAGGCACAGAGAAAGCTAAAGGCTACTTCAAGATTTATTGCTAGCTCGGTTGAGATCATGCCTTCCTGAAATGAGTATCTTTGATTTCTGGGATACCAGAATTTCACCCTCAGCTTTCACATCTCCAGAGTGTACAACAAAGCTGACTAACACTCCAAGCCCTGAGGTGTCACAGAGCTGACTTAATTGGCTAGGAGGGAACAAAACAAGACTGAAATACAGTCATCCCCCAAGTGGAAACTGTTATTCACTCACTTTAGGGGTCACTGACTGCAAAGCTACTAAATGAAACAAGGACCAGTTTATTTTTCTTTGCTTTAATTTGATTTCACCTTCTTCTGAACACTCTAATAGAATCAAAAGCAATAAATAGGAACCATCTAAATCGGTAGACACAAAGGGTATAATAGAAAAAAGCAAAGAATATTAGGTAGAATTTGCTGATCTTAAAAACAAACACATGCCAGCATCATATCTAGGGAGGACTGCGGTTTTAAAATACCCCTTCCCCTAGGGCAATGATACTGGAATAATTTAAGTTCCTGAAGAGCAAGTAAATATTTAAATACTCTAGTTGTAGAGTAGCTGTGCTGGAAAACCCTTCTCTCAGGAGGTAAGAGATCAATTCTCCAATGATGAGAGCACAGGATGCATGCTCTTAGCTTTGTTTCCCAACAGCTGAAACAGAAATCTGCACCTGCAGCAGATAACTATCACCTTTATTATCTAATTTGCATAAAACATTAGCAATCAGCAATGATACTACCGACTTTTTTCCTTTAAAAACAAGGTGTCTAAAAAGACTTTAAAAGGTCAGCATTTTGATACATCTCAGTTTGGCCTGAATCTCTTTCACTTGTGCCCATCCTTCCAGAAACTCCCAGGTCAGAAACCCTTTATCTCACATACCACAAAATTTCCAGTGAGAAATGAAGCCTAACTTTCCAGAAATAACTACCTGTGTGCTGGTACAGACGTGCACCTGTGCTTTTTGGATCCCCAAACCAACATCATCTCATTTACAGATACTGTTCAAAACCCACTCTCTGGAAAGTCAATCCCCCCCCTTTAAGGTACCTTTTTTACTGGAATGCGCACTAAAATTAGGACACTCAAAAATTGTCACTTTTCTGTCTGTATGTACATCACCTGGCAAGTAAGAACTTCAGCAAAGGACTTGCTATTAATGATGAACGCTTGCATCTGCTTTTGCGAGTAGTTTATGTATTAAATATGAATGAAACATACCGCTCCTCTGGAGTCTCCACATGAAATGTTCTTTCAATTACTGTGGTCCACTGGAGGCATCTAATGATAAATGTGTTTGGTTTAGGTCGTTCTGTCTTCATCAGCTGGCACTCTACCACAATCAAGGAAGAAAGAGTCATGGTACATAAGCAGGTTTAAATAATCATTTGTCTTTATTCTTATCTAGCAAACTGTTGCAATTAATCAGCCATAGAAATCTCTGTAAGTACTTCTTTAGGCGACGTGAAACAATTTACTGTGTTGATGAAACCAATAAATAGCTTGAGAGATAGTCATCTAAGCAGCACTGAAATCAAATTCTGCTTAGAAAGGGTCCACGTTTGGTCTGCCCAGAGAAGCAAGTAGAAATGTGATGTGATGACACAGAAACCATTCAGACTCAGCTCCTACACTCCAAAGGTCGTCCAGAGCACAACACATGGACAAAGTCAGCTGATAATGCAGCAATTACATCCACTCAAATTAAAGCCAAGCCTTTATGTTCCCTCCTTTCAACTTCCCCGAGATGAAACCCCGTCCTCTGCTTTCAAAGAGTTGCTGGAGAGTGTGTTTGGTCATTTTTCAGTGACCTGACAAAGATTAGACTCTGGCGGAAAGCATTTCCAGTCCTCAAACACTAGAGGGAACATCAAACTGCAGAGGCACACCCCAGAAAAGACCCCATTCCAGACACCGCCTGGACAGCTGCCACGGTAGCGCTGGTGCACTTGGATGCTGGACGGACACGCAGCTAACAGTCCACATCCCTGCCAGCATTCAACCACCACCTAAAAACTGCGGAAATGTGGCCATGTTCAAAAATACCACTTTCTTCATAAAAATGCTCTCTCAAGAGCAGAGCATGAATTTTTTTTAAAATAAAAAAAAAATCACGCTATTTTAAGCTTCATAGGAGATGATGAGTGTTTATGCTTTAAATTTGGGCCTGAAACAGGCACCTGATTAAGGGTAGACTAGCTATAAAGGAACCAAAAAAAACCCTACAAAAGAAAATCAATGAAATAATAATAGAAGCCAAAACGCATTTTCCAGAATTATATTAATAGAAATTCCAATGCTAATTAAACAGCTCCTGCTAAAGCAAACTCAAAATAAACAGAGTGAGTGGAGGGAAAAAAAGAGAACTGTTCTTCTTCTTCCATCAAACTCTCTTCCTTGCAACATGCAAGTTGAGGACGGAATCTGGCCAGAATAATAGTCCATGTTAGTAAGGCTACACTGGTATCATTAGGTTAATTTTATTATTGTGAAAATTTAGAGTGCCCAGTTTTAAATTCAAGCTCTTAATTAGCACCAAGATAAAATATTTACCACCAGTGTTTTTGGGTGCTGTATTTTTGGCAATATATTTCATGCCTCATTTGCTACTGGAATTATAAGCTTTTCAATGAGTAACTTTGCATTTTTCATGACAAGAAAATCTAATTTTTCTTTAGTAGCACGCTGAGGTTATACTGCATCCTACTAAAGCACTGCAATTAGATAACAGAAAGTTTATTAATGAGTCATGAAAAGGTTTTAGTGTGATAAACGGCACTCCTTTATTCACTGAGATTAAAGAACTTCCACAGAACGAAGCGGCCATGCTTTCAGAGCACCGTATTCTGCGTTCCAGCAACCTCCATCATCTTTTGCAGCGTGGCAATTAATGCTGAACACAACTGCAGGAGCTGGCACAGACCAGTAAGCCCAGTTCTGATAAATTTAACTCAAGAGATCTCAATCCTGCTTCAAGATCTGCCACCTTAGCCTAGCCGCTCTTCATTTTTTTTGTTACGTTTCCCATTTTTGCCTGCCTGCCTAACACAATTAGATTAAGGCTGGGATTGTCCTCTGTGAACCTGCACAGTGCAGCCACAACAGATAACTGACTTTGGCTGAAGACTTATATAGAAGAAAATGAGGCTATTTCTGACCTTGTACCAATCCAGAACCGTTCCCCTATACTCATCCAGAAGCGCAACATTGTGAAGAAATAAATTGAGAGGATTTGCCTACCTTTTTAAAACAGCCTTTAGATGCACATTCAGTGCCTCAGAATAAATACTCTGAAGCAGCAGTATAGATTTAAACTAACTATGAGCTCTAAACTTTAACCATTTAATTTCATCATAATAAACCACAGAAGGCATTTTCTGTCATGGAAGGGGACCAAACAAGTACCCCTGCTTTTCCCCTAAATCAGGGCTGTCCATTGATATTTGTTAAGCTTGCTGATCCAGCAATCTTTAAGGCATACAGCAAGACGAATAATAGAGATTTGTCAGTTAATAACCACTATAATTCAAGTGTGTCACACAGAAGTGTTTTGTTTAGTGAACAATATGCTGTCTAATTACCCTGCTCAATCATAACAGCACATATCAAGAAATACAGAAGGCTTTATTTTTAACTTGCTTTACCAAAGTGCTGTAGCACACAGGTTTCAAAAAGTCTGAAGCTACCACATTGTTGTATATGGGGAGAACCAGCTCATGGATTTTATCAACAGAACTAGGAAGCAGCAGATTTCTTCTTACTTTTAGAACTGCCTCTGTACTCTTTACTGTAGTTGGTAAGCTACAGAAGCACCAAACTTGTCTCTTACAATCACGTACAGCAACACACACCACTATCACAGAGTACAAATACAGACTCTGCATAATATTACGTCTGATTCATGGCACGTTTAGGGGTTCTGCTATAAAAACATTCACATTTCAGACACAGGCTGATGGTCGCTTACCCACTTTGAAGACAGTTTTTGCCTGTCAAACAGGCCAACATACATATTCTCGATTTGCAACAAAGTAAGTACTAAACAGCAGCCTGTTAAAAATGATTAAAATTGCTCTAAAGAACCTCTTGATTCTTTCCTGGCGTTTGGTCTTTTAAAGTAAGTAGGACAGAGAAATTGTTCCTAACAGGAATAGACATCGAGGCATTCAAATGTAAATTACCATTTTGTATTTGAAAGACACTTAGTATTATCCCGGTGACTTTCTAAAATGTCACAATATTTGCTTCCCCAGCACTTAAGCTAAAAGGCAGATTACTTGCGATGAAAGTGTCAAACTCTGCTCTCTATATGACATCACACTTTAAACCAATAATGTCAAGAATTGTTCCCATTCTTGCTTTGGTTTCTTTAAGGGAGGACTTGGGGGGTGGGGGGGCAAGCCAGGAGAAAAGAATGATGAATAAATAAAACTTTGGAAAGGCGAACAGGAATACCATGTTGAGGTGCAAATTTTCTGCTAGCGTAATGAACAGATTACCTCCCAGATAGTTCAGCATGGCAAAAGTGAGGCGCTGGAAGCCCTGAGCTAGAGACCCAGACTATGGCAGCCTGAATAAGAGCAGACACAGGAAATCTGCCTACTGATCTGGCCATCCTGTGCCCTGTGATAAACACCTGACTACAGACACACAGTCCTGTCCGAAAAGGAGCACTCATTGTTGAGCAATTATGTTTTCAGCTGTACAACAAAACCACTGCAGTCCACCCTCCTTTCGGACAGCCAGAGAAATAATCCCTTCTTTCTAACAGGAACAGCCACTCTCTCCATGTCATTTTTCTCAGTATACCACTCTTCCCAGCTATATAGTTTTAAGGGCTTATAACCTAATAGGCAGACATACATGATAATCTGAGATTACAATCAGTATGAAGGCTACTTATCTAACGGATTTACAACACAGGCTCTACTGGTTATTTATCTGCAGGGGTCTCTGGAGCATAACTAACTATTTAGGTAAGGCTTTTTCATTCCTTCCGTCTTAGTAGTGCTGAAGTAAGGAACACGAACATAAATATGACTCAACAATCACAGTTAAATGCGCAGGTACCATCTTTGAGAAGTCTGGAAAAAAAAAATCACCAATAGGTAACTTCCAGGGAAAATAAACTACTTAAATGTATCATTAAACTACAAACACAGATACATAGCTATTTTAAATTGGAAATTAAGTGGAGAAAAAAGGAACTCAAAAAAAAAGTCTCTCTTTACCATGGCAGGCCTATAAACAAGTTTTCAAAGACATATGATCAAAACCCTCTCAGATTGAACAGACGGGGCTTAAGACAAAGAAGAGACTAACTGATTGTTAAGCACATGAAAAAGTCCTATAAGAGGAAAGCACCTTCTGTATTTATTGCTACTACTTTCTCCATACCTGTTAAGGGAAAAAGAGCATCATTAGATAACGTTACCATCTTTCATTGTTTTCTCCTGAACTGAATATTCCCTGCCTCTCATGGACTGAGAAAATCACTTAATATGAATTTTACATTGCAAGTGAGAGAGTCCCCTAGTCTGGGGGGGAAAAAAGAAAAAACTTTTACTTGCAAAGCTTAAGAAAGTCTACATTATTTTACAGTAGAAGAGGGTAAAAATTTTAATCAGAAACATGGGACCACTTCCAAGAACAGACTGACAGAGACAGCCTGCCATCTCATTAAAAAAAAATCTAGTTCACTAATTAACAAAAAAAAAAGTCAGGGCTATCATGGTCAATTGGAGGGAAAAAAAAAAAAAAAGGAAAACAAGGAAAAAATTTTTCTTACAAAACATTTAAGCTAAAGCCACCCCCACTTTCACTAGCAGGAGCCTTCTGCAGGCATCCTCTGCAGCACAAAGCTGCGTCTGGCCTGAGCGTTCCTCCAGAGCTCGCTCAAGTTAACTCATGCTAACTCAACAAGTTAACTCAAATGAAAGTACAAGGCAAGCAGGTTCAAAGGGAAAAGCTGTGGTGCAAAACAAACCCAAATGATACAAGCGTGCAGGGTACCTAGAAGGGAACCGCACATTAGATGCTAACAGTACTGCATGCCAGTGCCTATAAGAAAAATTAAATCCTGGTGAGGCAACAGCTGCTTCAGTGAGACCAAAACCACAATAATGACTTCTAGCAAGGAGGCCTTCCCCACAAGAATCAAGGCCTTCCCAACCTGCTGCTGGCTCACCAGATAAGAACCGCTGCTAAGAACATCCTTCCACCCACCATCCTCCCTGCAATCCCTCTTACGGGGGCTACACCTTACTGCATTGGCATGTGTCTCGTCTTTTTTGACAATGCTCTGATACCATGGCAACAAACTTGTTTATATATAAATGCCAAGACTGACAGGCTCAATTTGCCAAAAAAAGCAACATATTCCTGTTGTGAAAACCAATTCAAGTTAACCCTTTCTGAAAGCAACTTGGACATAGAAAAGGCAAGACACATCCTTTTTTATTCCTTAGCAATGTGCTCCAGTAAATAATTATCATAAGTAATGCAGTTAGCAGCAACAGAACGGAAGTGTCCTGCAAAAAGTGAATTTGTTAAAAGCTTCTGGCTACAGACCAAACGCTGAATTAATTAATGAATTAATAGCTTTCTGCTGCTTTTCTTCACCTTCTTGATCCATAAGGAGATACCAGTCTAGAGAGGAAAGTACCACGTCATTACTAAAGTGAAAATACTAAGACAACTCTCTGTCTAAAATGAGACAAAAATCCCCAAAGCACTCTTGGCATTCTGCACTGAAGCACCAGGCAACAGCATGCCCATTATTTTTTCCCCCCATCATCAGTCAGAACAGGTGTATGTCGCTAGCAGGGGAAAATGAACATTTGCATTAATTCCTAGTCCTGTCCAGCCCTCTCTCAGGCCCAAGGTGTGCTAAAATAAATCTGCTCAAAGGTCAACCACAAAGATGAACCCCATGCATTTCAAGCTGCCCTCTAACAAAGAGGGAAAGCCCCCTATACTTATCTCTGCAGAACTTTGCTTCCACTAGTCATCAGAAACAGATCACTGTTAATAACAGGTGCCACAATGATCTATTTTTAAGTGGTGGAACGAGACACAAGCAGAGCATGAGACAGGAAAGATTGAGAACAGGAGAAAATAAAAGCTGGAAGTATACAGAGAAAGGTTAAAAACATGAGTAAGAAAAGGAAATTCTCCTCAGGTTCTTCTATCACATCCTGCGCTGTGGCACCTGAGCAAAGTCGGAAATGTTTGCATAGGACAGAGTGCAGAGGTTAGGAGATGTTATTATTTCCAAACCCTTTTGTTGGCTCCAATAGAAGAAATATGGTTTTGTTTTCCAAATTAAGAAAAACTGAGTGTGTTTTATTAAAACCAGTGTTCATTCCATGTTGTCCTATGCTAACAATCAAGTAACTTTGATCTATGTTAATGCCACTTGCGTCCAGATCTGGTGGCAGAACTTAAGATGAACTACTTTGGCTGTGCCTACCTGCCAAGTACCACACACTTGGGTTAATTCTCACTTTAAAGCAACCTGGTGAATAACAGACATATAGAATATTAATAAACCTGTTTTATTCTATAACCAGAGACAGTAAGTTAGTAGAAAACTGTGAAAAAGCAGAACGTCAAACCTACGCATCACAGTTATTACTGAGAAACACGTTTCTTTGTTGTTAGTTGTTATTTTGTCTGTTTGCTTGTTTTTCTCTGAAACATATTTAGTGTTTAGATATGTTAGTTGGAGCAGATTTGAACATTACTGATACAGATTCCCAGTGCCGTTAGTGGGAGAAGACATCAACCCCCCAAACTGGATGAGGGAGCATGCAAAAACGCTTACGAGCTACTGAGAAGTTATTTAAAGGCGATTCCCGCTGGTCAACATCCTGAGGTCGTTCCTTGTAGCCAATGAATGTGCCATCATTCTTTAAAAGAAAATACCGTGGCCTCCATGTTTTTATGTATTCTCCTGGAAAAAAGAATGGAAAAAGGGAGAGATTATCAGAAAACACCCCCCAAATATTAACTCACTAATAATTGTTTTTTAAATACTGAAACTATAACTCCTGACATAGCAGCAGTTTCAAGAATATTCAGTTCATTCTGATATAAACAGTGGAAAAATACAGACACTGAGTCAGATATTGTTAGTGATGCTAACCATCAGAACGGCACTTTGTAAAAGGTAAACAGCTATGTTTTGTTCTTCTATCTATTCCTATTTCCATTCAAATTCTGCAACATCTGCCTTAAATGCATTTTAAATTTTAAAAAAATCAGAGCAGATGTCCTATGTATTATTTTTGCTATTGTCATTTTTCATACTGACAAGTGGAGAAATTTTTTTCATTTACATTTTGCAGCGCAAGTATTTTAAACAACAATGGGTAATTTACTAATTAGTCAACTGCTTTATCAAACCAACAGTCACTTCTAGAACATAAAAAGATAATTCTCTGCTTAAGTTACATAACATCACTCACTCCTCTCACATCTCAAGCATGAAACATGAGATATCACCATATGAAGGGGGAAAACACTGGATGATGTATAGCCACTACAAAGAAGAAAACAAACATCTATTCTGAAATACACTCCACCTTTCTGTTTCAGAGAAAACATCCCTTGATCACACCACGCTACTGCTCATCTGAGTAATACTGCACAGATACTAGTCGCATGACTATTACAGCCATGCCCTAAATCTCCAGCAGTAGAAGAAGAAAAGTTGATAAAAACCTCAGTTAATTACTGGAGTTACTCAACTGGGCTTCAGGGATGGAAGACTGGGGTTCTACCTGTCTCTCTTCTGGGTGACTTTGTCAATGTGCCTCAGTTTCCCCTTCTGCTCATTGCCCATGTTATCTCCAGGTCTCTAGGTCCTGCAGTAACATTTCTATTCAGCTGAATCACAAAAGCCTCACTCAAGATGCTATTCAAATCAGGGTATGAGCCACACTTCAACACTGCCTATCCCCACCATCGATTTTTTTAAAAAGAATGGGAGAAGCGTTCACTACAAACCACCCGTAGCTGGGCAGCAGCTACACCCTCCTCCCTCCACTATGGTTTCTTGCTTGTTTGTTTGTTTGATCAACATCAGAAAGAGCACAAAGCAGCAGACTAGAAACCACGCGTCTTCCAGGTGTGCAGCACAAAGAGCAGGTCTGAACACCCCGCGAGACTGCCCTGGGAGGGCTGGTGCCCAGCGCCTACCGCTTCACCTGCCGGCGAGCTCTTCAAGCAACTGCCAAGAGCAGGGAGAAGAAAAGGCTCCCTAGCTTTCCCGGCTGCGGCAACCTTCTGCTGCTCTTCCCATTCTCCCAGGCACCACTCACGCCCTCTTTTCCTGCTGCTTGGCCTTCCTCCCTCCGCAGGTAATTTCTCTCCCGGTGACGTGTATGCTGCCCCAGGAACTCCCCTGCAGCTGCTTCGCCGCTCTCCTCTCCCCACAGACCTCCTCTCCTTCTGTGGTGCAGTTTCAACCCGCTTCGTGCGCCAGCTGTGCAACTTCTCCCTTCAGACTCGCACTTATGCCTCCTGTGCGCGGGCCCCAGCATCCACAGCACACACCCCTAACTATTGCTTTCACCTGCTAGCCCTTTGCTAGGCTTTTAACTTTCTACTGTAGAGCAAGAAACTAAGAGTTTCTGAGTTACCCTCCAAGTAACATCTATTTGCACTGCACAGTCAAGAAAGATGAGAATACAGGAATAAGCACAAATCTCTGCAGTCTTTCTTTTAAAGGTGCCTGTTGCAGCTGCAAGTGTTATCCTGACCCAGAAGAGCTTTACAAAAATGTCACCATTGCTTTAGGAATTTCAGAAGGACTCACCGGCAGCATGTCACGGCATTTATAGGCAAGGCAGTAAATGCAGAAGGTTTTGTTGTCATCTTCTTAATTCTGACCTTAATTAAAAGCTGAAAACTTTCTGGGATCAGCAGGAGATTATGAAGCCTTTCACATTTAAATTATCAGTCCAACTCAGCCCAGATCAGTGAGATTACTCCAATCTCATTACTATTACACCACAGATGTAACTATAAGGATAAGAAAATACACAGTGCGCTCAGCCCAGCGCTTACCGGAGGGGTTTGCCAGGCAAGCAGATCGGGGAGACAGCTGTCGGGACCATCATGATTTTTGGAACGCACTGTTACATACCTGACACCTGGCATTTTCTTCTCTTGCACTAGGCCAATCCAGAAGAGCTAGCAGACATCTTCCTCCCCCTTCTCATACCTACATTTATGACTAAATCCAGATTGGATGGGACGAAAAAAAAAAAACTGAAGAGGGGCAAGTTAGAGAGTCTAGCCTAATCTACGCTACATGTATTCCCAGTCAGTATTTACAGAGTATAATTTTTAAGATATTCTGAAAATATTATCTGATTATTTTCAGTGAAGTATGCATAATTTTACACAAAACTACACTCTACTGTCACAAGGGACTCCTCCTCTCCCTTATCCTATTTTATGTTTTATTAGAGGCTTATGTTTGGCTCTTACACTTTCTTACAGCTTTATTCCACTGATCTGTTTGCGTTAGAAAATACATCATCTAACAGGATTAATCACATAGTCCCTAAATAAATATGTATGGAATACATACATACATATACGTACACACACATATATATACATACACAGACACACACGCACACACACCCCATCATCCTCCATACTTACTCTTTCTTCACTAGCTATCATTTACCATTCACTCTTTCTGCATGAGAGACCAGTGATTTCGTTACCATTTTACAAGGACCACTCTGCTTGGACCTTCACTTATTCATTGCTTTAGCTAGTTCTGGTTCCGATCCACCTTTTTAATTTGCAAATAAGTAACACAATTTTAAACTTCTTTTTCCACATGTCTGGAGCTTAATGAATCCTGTAACATGGCAAGCTTACACATTCTTGATTATTGCTCTTGCCAAGGTCAGCATGAGGCACACTGCAGCATCTGTGGTGTACATTTTATCATACAACAAACTCTGAGGTTATACTTTACATCTTGCAGCAAAGTGGCATGACACTGCCTTGTTTGTGACATCCCAATCAGGTTGGTTGTCTGTGAGTCTAATCTTATATTCAAGCCTGAGCAAACTCATTCTTCTACAGAAGTTCTGAAATGCAGATTCACCAAAGAAGCCATCAAGAAAACGTACAAAGTGTATACTCTTAAGAAACTAGTTTACATTCTTATGATTAGCTAACACATTGCAAACACTATAAACCTTCTGCAACCTGTGAGGAGAATCAAATTGATCACGGTAGCCATTACAAGCATTTTAAGCAGAAAACAAGTTTGTCAATACAGGCAAAAAATAATTGCATGCAACTGCTGGGGCAAAGCTGACTGAAAAACATTAACACCTTTTCCTTCCTCTGATATGCTCAATAGGCTGTCATGCCTGAAAAGTGAACTGAACTGTTTCAATTTTTGCCCTGTGATTTTTGTTCCTGTTGCGGTTTTGTTTTTAAGAATCATAAGAAGAAGCTGCTTGAAGTCACTAATGTTATTAGTTATGTAGTCTGTCTAGAAGAAACGTACAAAGTACAGTAAATGCAAGCATGTGTGGCAGATTCTATTAGATAACACTTAAAAAAAAAATAATAATAATAATAATAATGATCCACCATGGAAAAGTGAACAATTTACAAAGCAAAACATTTTTTCCTCTGTGATTCATTGCTTGTGTAATGCCCTGGCAGAGCCTTCTTTGTTTTCAGTAACAGAATGCTAACACTGCAGAGACAAAAAAGCAAAAGCACGGGTTATAAATCCTACATATAAAATCCTGGAATCAAACAGACTCCTCTATAACTTGCTGGCTTTATTATTTAAAATTTTTATGTACCATTCTGTTTACTCTAAGCAATTTTTGAGTTGCAAGGATTCCCAAACTGTACATATCTGCAAATACGCATGAAGATTGTTATAGACCGATTTCACTTTATTGCTTTGTGTCTGCCCCCACACACTGCACATTAAAATACTTAATACACACTTAGAATGTAAATCCATCTCATGCCAAAAAAAGCTTTTCACAATAACACATACTGCAAGCACACTTAGGCCTGAATATTTCGGAAAGTTAAACACAAAACTCCTCTGGTTCATGAAAAGTTAATTCTACTAAGGATTTACAATAATGCAGGGTTAGGTTATTTTCCTCTCCTCTCCCCCAACAGTATCTCACCGAATCTGGAGCTGTCTACCACTGATAGAGTGTCTAACATCAGAAACAGCTGCCACTCCCTGGGAAGCTTACGGGGTAAGTGGAGAATAATGAGCAGCAAGCACTAGCAGAACAAAAGAAAATCCATCTTTATTTACCAACTGCTGCATGCTTGTTGCTGCATCAAGCTCATTCAAAGCCAACACCACACCCTTTAATTCAGAACAGACTATATTTAAGAAGACTTTACTTATTTTTTAACCAACTCATACATACCAATGGTTTCAAAAAAATCATTAGGTTAACCAAGTCAGCATCCAATGATACCCTCGATATTTACAAAAGTACTGGACCAACTACTAACTTTCTTATGTCCCAAAGCAACCAGAACAAGCCCAGCAGCACTGAGTGAAAATGAGGTCTCAGTTATATTAAATGCGCTCAATCGGCTACCGCAAATCTATGGATAAATGACGCATTATACTTTCTGCTTTGAGCATCAAAAGTGGCATCATTAATTACAATTAAAGTTAACACTCAAAATATTAGAGCTTTTAAGTTATGCAAGCCTTCGTTATGTTCCCACACACTCCGAAGACGTACTACATTCCTTGATTGTACGGCGCTTAGCCATTCAAGTGAGACATGAAAGTTATGCCAACTGCGGCGCTAATGTGCCACTGGTCAAAGACAGAATGACTCATTTCTAAAACTTCAATGGCAGCGAAAAGTGGTCTGCATCCTGTCTGCCTAATAAGGTTTCGGCGAAACAGATGCCAGCTTCCTTAAAGAGGCGAAGCTTTCAGAAGCTGCCATCTCATGCGCGCTGGCACGTCTGGAGAGTGGAACGTGGATTTACAGTTAGTTTCTGTTGGTCGAGTAAATACTCTAAGTGTCCACTCACAGACCAGCTGAAATCAAAGCAGATTTGAAAAAAGAAAGCAGGGCTTGAAATTCGCCTTTGCATTTCTAAAGCGCTCGGAAGCGAGCCCTTTCCAAGCACAGTGAGCTAATTCTGGATCATAAATACTTGATACCAAACAATTAAGCACGGCTAGGGTGACCCAAATGAAAAATCTGAGTTCATCTATTTTTTTTTTTAAATAGCTGCACAGACATCTACCAGGCTGGTGCAGCGCTCTTCCCTTCCCTGCACAAACTGTCAAAACAAGAGATTTAAAAACAGTGCCAGGTTTTGGGTAGCTCGGGGAAAGGAAAAAGAAAAAACAGGGCATGCTAATGTCTTTCCCGACACGCTTGCGGAGAGAGGAGGACCTCTGGTCTGTCTGCCTATTCAAAGGAGTACAGAAGGGGGCCAGTTCTTTGATTATTTCTTTTTTTGGTCACTCTGGATGCGTTCTCAGCCCTTGCCTCCAGCGTACAGCTGCGGACACGCCGCCCGTGCCCTGCATCTCAATGAGGCGGCTCAGACTGCAGCCCCGGGTGCTCCCCAATGGGGAGGTCAAGCCTGAGTCAGCAGCCTGTCTGCAGCCGCCCGGTTCCGCGCCTTTCACCGCCCTCGCGGGGACCCCGCCGTCACAACGAGCTAATTCAGGGCACGGCAAATCCGCTCCCCGCTTTATCCCGACCCGCTTTCCGTGCAGCTGGATGGCAGCACGTTACCGGCGAGGCCCGCGGCAGCCGGCGTGACAATGATTGACGTTATTGCCAACAGGTTCAGAAGAAATGCCTCCTCCTCGAGCGTGGCTCCAGCTATTCTGAACCGGCGGCCGTTTCTCACGCTCGCACAAAGCTACGATACATGGCACCTGCTTAATTATCATATCTTCAGGGAATTTGGGGAGGGAGGGGAGGAAGAGGGAAGCTGGAGGTGGGGCAAAGGGGAGTGATTAAATGGGCTCATGTTCAGCCTGACAAAGGAAGATCTTCGCACCGTATCCAGGCACGAGCGCCTTCAAAGCGAGCAAGCTGCAGCTTCTCTTCACTGGGCATCGCACATCTGTAAATTAACTTTGGAAAACAACAAACAGCGTTGACTTATCGCCTCCCACAAAGCCATACACGCACTGTGTAGAAAAATAGGTGTATTCGAAGCTACCTCTGCCTTTAGTTACACAACAGCTCAGAAGTAAAACACTTAATGAAGGCAAGAAATGGATGCTCTGATTCATGAAGCTAGACCAAGGGAGAGATCCAAAGCCAGATTACGGAGAAAGAAAAACAGATTCTCATCCAACACTTTTTTTCATGCAGGCGATGGACAACTACCACATTCTCTGATTTCACCTCTCTCAAAGGGTTTGACATCACCAGCCAACGCCACCACTACAGAAGACGACACCTATTTTTTTTTTTAATCAGTGTATTCCAACCGTACAGTTATGTAAAACTGAAACACTGAGGTTTATCTTTTTTTTTTTTTTGCTGAATTTCAGTTTAGAAGGTCAAAAATGTTGCCATATTGCTTACAGCAATCAATTTAAGCAATACCAGATATTCCCACAGGAGTAAAAGAGAATTAATCAGCATGTAAAAAAACTCCTTACTCCTACCTTTGGCACAGCTTAGTCAGGCTAGTCCTAACCTACAGCTGTCTCCAGTGGGAGAAAATGTAAATGAAGTTTCATTAAAAACAGCAGTTTTAAGGATAGCTACATAAATTACAGGAAGGTATAAAGTGATTTCTTAAGCTACACTGAAAATCTCAGAGTGAATTTCATCTTCATGACCTCATGGTGGGAGCAAAAGGACTTTAAACTACTATGAGGTGTCCACCACAATCAGAGAAATCTTTTCTCTAATACGCTCGCAAGCAGCTACAGAATTTTAACAAAATATAAAACATTCCTGTAACAAACAGAAAATGCCATCACATATGCCTCTGCTTTTGACAAGTGTCCAACTCTCACTTTTACAAATAAATAAAAATGGCAGAGGATGTGTCGGATTCACTGAACTGAATTAAACATGCTTAGAACAATTATTTCTCCCCAAGCAGTTTTTACCTTGACACTATGATGGAAAATAGCACAAGCAGGTAATGAGGCACTTATACTAGTAAGCCTCTGCGACTTTTTAAATATCTTCCCTTAGAGGAAGGAGGTACCTCCAACTATTCCTCGAGCTCAATGGGAAGTTAATACAATCAGCATTTCTGCAAGTCAGGCTCTTAAACACACTGGATGTATTTATAAGAGGGTGTGATATAATCCTCCAAAGATTTTATAATCTCAACTAAAAATATCAAGCACAAAAAGAAACAAAACACAAAAAACAACACCAAACACACCACACCCTGGTATATTTGAACAAGGAAGAGCTTTTCTATACATCATCTAAAAGCTGATTTAATTATTTTCTCTCTCAGCATAAGCATCCTTAGCAGTGATTCTTGCACTTATCTGCAGACATGCCTCATATGAATGTGACATATCCAGTTTTGTTCTTCAGCAAAATCTTGTCTAGAGACTGATGGACAGTGTAAGTGGGGACAAAGCAACGAAGCACACATAAGCCAAAGCTCTTCCATACACTAAGCAAAGTATGTCAAAAAGCACCAGTTTTACCTTGAATTCCTAAGGCTGCCTGTACAAAGCACACAGAGGATGCTCAAGGAAAGGACTACTAATTCAATAAAAATCGATTCTAGGTCTCTTCGCCCACTCTGCCCCATTAAAAAAAAGACTGGGAGAGCTGAAGACTAAGATGAGAGTGCTTTCATGCTGCATTTATCTGTTTTGCGAACATTAAACCTGAAAAGTTCTCAGCAGAGGTTCACCATTAAAATCCCCAAGTTTGTGAGGCTGAGGAGCAAGCCGGTAACTTGGAGGTGTGCACACAGGGGCAAGAGAGAGCAGGGGAGAAAACAGGCAGGACGCAGCCGCACACGAAAGAGCCGCAGCGAGGACTCGCGAGTCCCTGGCTCCCTTTTCTAGGCTCACATTACTGGATCATTGTGTCATTCGCAAAGCAGATCAAAACCTCAGGGAATTGTAAAGAAATGGTGAAAAAAGCTGAAGGACATTAGAAGAGATTTATGGAAACAACAGCTTTTCAAAAACATGATATGGACAAACTTCAGAGGCGGTTTGAAACAAAACAAAACAAAAACAAGCTCTATTTGTAAAAACTAAATTGCTGAACTTGGACTTTTATAAATAAGCATTTTATGGAGGGTAAGAAATTAGCACATCATATTGTTATCCTTTAGCTTCTGGTTTTGAGTCCTAATTTTCAACATAAATAAACACACAGAGTTCTTTTAGGCCACTTACAATAAAAACTCAGCCAGTAATGGTGTAACCATGCTGTGCATCAGGAAATTTCTTAAAAGTGCCAAGAAAAAAAAAAATCAATGCAGAATTTAAAACATATTTACACGCACAGTTACTGGGTAAATATTTCATAGAAGGATGTGTAACAGCCAAGTTAGGCAAAAATTTCAATGACAAAAATAAGCAACATAAAATAGGGGGAGCTATTTATACGGCCAGGGCTAATTGGGATTTTCCTTCTTCATTTCTTTACTTGCAAGTCTGCAAAACCCTGGAAGAGCACGCTGAGACCAAGTTAGTTCTAATAAAAAGTTTCATGTATCTTGAGCTGTTTAATGGCCATCAATGGAAAAATTACAAGCACTTCCCAGAAATTCAGTTCTAATATTTGTTATCATGGCAACCTCCTGGTTTCGCCTCCAAATTTAGTATTCTAAGATAACTTTTATTGAGTCACTACCCCAAATTCAACAATGAAAGTCTCCAGATAAGCAACACAAGTGCCTGGTTCAATTCAGAGGAATTTTACAGCGTAACTTAACTGCACGCTGCAAATTTATTAAAGCAACTTCATCACTGGGTAACATGAGAGTAAACACTCATCCAAGCTTTGGTGCTAAGCTCAGTCGAGTATCGCAGACGTAAGAAACCTTGCCAAGGGTCCCCCCTCCCGAGCAAAAGCAGATAGGGAACAGCCTGCCTGGCATCAGGGGAACAGAAGGGCTGCTTCGAGGCACCCCAAAACTCAGCACAGCTGCAGGAAGTGCCAGCAGCCAGAGCGTACAGCCACAGAAAGTGTGTCATTTCACCCATCCTTCAATGTTCCACTTGAAGGATACCTATTTTTAAACAGTCCTCATCACTGCTACATAGACTTGTCACCAAATGCGTGAGAGAAACCAAGGAATGCACGGGCATGAAGAGATCTGCTAGGGCCAGCTGGGGGCCTGGACTGAGACGGGTTGTCGCTGTGGAGTACGTCCCAGCCTGCTGCCGTGCCAGGGTCACAGGCTCGGACAGACACATTTCTGTCACCTTCAGCACTATTAAAGTTATTTTACTTTACATTACACAGTACAAACATGTAGTCTAAGTATAATCAAACAGCAACATTCCTACTGGATTTCAGTGCTACCACAATTTATTGCTTCTGATATTGAAATGTATGTATGTACTACTAAAAAGTACTAACATAAGCTTGACTGTAATTTTCTGAACCCCCAAGTCATCTATTCCAATAAACTCATCATACCTCTCCCTAACTGCTCCAAGCTCCAGGACAAAAGCGTTCCATTCAGTCACTGGAAAATCTCTTTCTTACATGAAGGAGGAATGAAAAATGAGTGATGCCACTGAATAAAGACTGACCTACCTTGTAGCGTTATCATGAATTATTTTTCATGTTGCAACAGCATCTCGGTACATTAAAGCCGCTGTTCATTAAACCAAAAACAGAAGGTATACACCACACAAAAGCAAAAAGCAGATGAACACAGGAAGATGACAGTGTGAATGATGCTTTCCAGCCTGTAGTGCCCTATCCTGTTGTTTTGGGAACACATGGCAAAAATTCCAGCCTCTTCTTAAAACTGGCCCTATTCCCTGGGAAAAACAAATGCCACCCCCCACCAGCCCTAATCTTACACCAGTTTCTGTGGGCATCAAACCTGGCACTTGCCCAGAGGGATTTCCAGAGGACAGGACTGCTGCATTGGCCCCACCTTCCTTCCACACCTGATCTGCCAGGCACAGGGCACCAGGCGACTGCTCCTCACCACGCACATCCTCTCGGCCGCCTGAATCCTGAAAGCTCCATCCCACGACCATGCACAGTCCACTTTCTGTAGTTCATATTCCCACTCTTACTAACATGCCGCCAAAGAACAGATGCAAAAGAAACACCAAGACATATCCCTTGCAATCTTCCACGCACCCCCTGCGTGGGTTACAGCTACGTTTTAGGTTTGTAGGAGAACTTGCAACAACTACAGCAGCTGTTACAGGAGAGTTAGATACCCATACCTGAAGTGTGAGAACGTAGGAGAGCAATAAATAAAGCTTAAAACTCATATAAAAAAAGAAAAACCTAAAGGTCACCTGGGGTAGCATTCCTGAAGAAGGTCATCTGGGGCCACGTTCACGCCTCAGGGATTTCTGCAGAGGAAGGCGCGTGCATGCGTACAGCAAAGCCCGCGTACAAACCCCACTTCGAAGTTCAATGCTTAGCGCACACCCTGGATACAGCATTTTCTTCCACTAGTCCCTGATCTGATGCCATCACCTCGTATGGCAGCTGCTAGGGATTCCTCTGCTGCCGCAGGGGTCAAGCCGAGCAAGGCCACCCTGGAAATCCTGCCGCTGCCAGCAAGGTGGGAGCTGCAGAAAGCAGGAGGACAGAGGCCAGCTGCAGAGTGGGTATGGAAGAAACAAGACGCGGCTACTCCAGCTGGAGCCTGCTGCATCCGAGAGGAGGATGCTGACAAAGGGAGAAGCCGGGTGTCCCCGATGCTGGGTCTCCGTGGGCAGAGGGGATGGCGCTGGGCTGCGGAGAGGGACGGGGAGCGGGGAGTGACGCCGTGCCTGCGGCCATGGTCCCTGCAGCAGTGGGGCGGCTGGAAGGGCAGGTTTCGCCCAGCCCACAGGCATGGCATCACTCCCCACTCACGATCTTGTTCTTGGAACGTGGCCAGATCTGACCAAAACCATTTTAAGTAGCAAGGCTACATCCCTGAAATACACACGCACAAATACAGGTACGTTAAACAGCGCTAACACAGAGCCTGTTTGGGAGCATGCAACATCACGGCACTGACCCAACTCTTCTATAGGCAACCACAGGCAGAGCCAATACCTGCAGCAAAATCCTCCAGAGATCATGAAGCCTCAGCCCATCCTCCTGTTTGTGGATGCTGTAAAGTTCAGATTATTTCCAAATTAATGCTTTTTGGCATTTATTCCCCACCCCCCCAACAAAAATAAAAAAATTAAGATCAGGATTACAATTTTAGTATCAACCCAAGAAAAAGAAAAAAGGTTTCCAAAAAGCAGCCACGGCACACTTGCAGTAGTTAATCTGCGATTTTCATTTATCCACAAGACACAGAATTGATTTTTGTAGGAGGCAGAGCTTCTTGCAAATTACGGTTTTCTAAACAAAGCCATTGGAAATTGGAAAGCTACAGGTAATGCCACCAAAAAAAAAGGACCCACACGAAAAGTAGTGTACTAATGTCATATTTGGTAATAAAAACACAGTTCAACTACAAAGTTAACTAAGCACGCAGTCCACTACTGGGTCACTATCATCAGTTTGAAAATACACTTCCCTGTGTACTTTTCCTCCCCTCAGCAGAGAATCCCCATTTCCTACTTTAACCATCTTCTGTTTTCCAACAGAAATAGCAGCCTTTTCAAACAATAAAGGCATTTTATTATTTAATCAAAGGGCAATAAAAGATTGGAATGGATTAGAAAAATTAATCCAACCTAAATGTCTCCGTTATGATAAAGTTTCCCAATGAACCTTAAATCAAAAGGTTCCCAATTTAAGGTATAATATCTGATTAAAACTGCTGTTGCTTTGCAAAACTACCGCTCTCCCCTGTCTCCCTTATTAAAAACACAGTCCAAATTGCTGGTTTCATACATAAATATGTCCAACATTGACATAAGTTCTATGAGAAATTCTTGATGGCCTTCAGGGATTCTTGTACTTAACCAAAAGGTAAAATCTACAGTAGTTTATCATACAAAAATCAGCTGCTCTGCGGATCAGGGCTCACGTTCCATGCTTTAAGTGGAATTTCTACAAAAAGGAGGGGCAGGGGGGAGGAGGATAATTAAGTAGCTTCATTTGCAGTCCTTAATTCTTTGCACTTAATTCATGACAAAACAGAATACGGAGAGAAAGGTAGTTATTGCACTCTATATACTTTGCATGTCATCAGGTATGGTTCCTTGTTTTAATCCTTAAAAAGGAAATTATAAACAGTAAGCTGCAAAAAGGCTTAAAAGAATAAAACAGCAACCAAAGACAGACAGGGGTGGGGGAAATAAAAATAATTTAAAAAAGATTCTCAGAATTACAAACATTGATTCCTTTTAAAACGAAAAGATCCAGCTACAACTCCTCCTTTCTTTGTACTGAAGTTTAATAAACATTTTCTCCAAGTTACCAATTTTGAGAAAATTGCTGGATAAACACTTGTGTTAACCCAGTTAAATGGCTCTGTGCCAAATGTAATGCCAAACTTCCCAGTTGCAAAACGAGCTGTTTTTACACACCAAAGTAACCACACAGCAGGCCTGTGGAGTCTGAAGACAGCTGACAGAGATGACTGTTGCTGTCCCCCCATTGCACCGACATCCATCCAAATACCAACATCTGCTGTGCTACAATTTACTTTTTACACAACATTTAGCAAAACAGTGCCTCTGACTGCAACATCATTAAGGAAGTAACAACAAATAAATCGCAAAGTCCCATCAGACAATTGTAAAATTAAAGCGTAGTTTGTCTTGCATACACTGAGCTTTAGTTCAGATGTATTTGACTTCAGAAATAATAAGCATTAGAATCTGTTTTCTTTTATTAAGCACCCACGACAAAACTCTATACGCTGTGACAAGTGTAATCCATCATTACAGTGAAAATTACAGTTTTGAGGATATTGCCTTGACTCAATAGACAGAAAAGCAGATGTCTGTGAGGCATCCTGGCCTGCCCACTACGATTCTCAGCAATCCAAACTACTAAAAGGATTATGCTATGCCTTGAAGCATAAGACGTGCACTTTCAATTCAGGGCCCACTCCCTTTTAAAGGCTCCAAATGCATATTTGTGCTTGTGAAGTAAGGAATTAACATTCCTAGAAACTAAAGCTTCTCTTGAAAAGCAGTACAGAGCACAGGGGCCAACGCAATCAGACCCTGCTGCACAGAAGCAGGCACGGGCAGCAAGTCCTCTTAAAAAATTCGTCGCCTGGGGGTTCAAATCTGGATTTAGGCTCCTAAATGAAAGCCAGGTTTGGTGAGTGGTTTCACCTTTACTGCCCAACACGCCTCCCGTCACAGAAGTCACAACGTGACCTGACAACTGGTGTCCCCAAGGTAGTCACCTTCCACGCCTGTGCCACCAAGGGCGCTTCCCGTCCCAGCGGGCTGGCACCGCCAGAGCTGCGCGGGAAGCCAGAGCCACGGCCACAGCCACCGCTCCGGGGCCTTCAGGAGGAAGAAAGGACAATCGGAATCCTTGAAATTGTGACTGGTTTTCAAACACGGTCCTTCTGACCTCCTGTCCTGCAGTAATTCTATGAACGCAAAAAGAAGCAAATAAAAGTTTCTCACGGTCTTTTGAAAAGCAGATACTGAGTGAAAAATTTCCACAAGAAATAACTGGAATTCTCTATTTGGTATCAATTAAGAGATTTTTCCTCAATCTTTCTGTTCCTCATCACCACCTTTAATACAAACTAAAAACTGCTTAAGATACAAAAAGTGACGATTATTTTTTTTGTGGGAACAAACACTCCCCCTCCATCTCCAGACAATGTGTCTCTTCAGAACAACAACATACTGAACACGCAGCTCAAGATACAAAAAAACTTGGCAGGCTACATCCCAAAGCAGTTTCACCAAAACAATACAGTTTCCCTCAAATCACTATCAGCTTAATTGTGGAAGACAATAATATTTCAGATAACACAGGCAGCCAACATTTTGGTAAGTTCAGTAGATGCTCTTTATCCAATTCTCAGATAAAAACAGTAAACAACCAAAGCTAGGTTAACAAACATGCTTAACTAATTTGGTGCTTAATGCATGCTGAAGTCAAGGGGTTAGGCACTTCAATACTTGTGGGGGTTTTGGCCAGAGTTGATTTGTGACAGATGTCACGATGGAATATGCCAACGGTGGGACACAGAAGACGCCGTGCACAGCACAAGCGAGGTGCAGATCCTCTCCTGAGCAGGGACAGTCTCCTCTGTGCTAAATACTACACAGTGCTTGCACAACAGGAGTCAAGGTCCATCGGAAACTTATCTGCAGATTTGCTCCTGTGCAAACTTTAGGTTCAACCTCAGAGTTCAGAACTGAAACACTATTTGTTTGTCCATTTATCCCCTGGCACGGTTGGCTTTTTGTCAGACAGATGTATGCCACACGCAAGTCATTTCCCAACCTCTCTGCTCCACCTCCCTCCATGCACTCTGCACAAACTCTGACCCCTTAGCAAGCGTTATAACAGAGGAGGAAGTGTTTCTGATAGTTTGCATACTCTTCACAACAATTTTATTGCAGGGTATAAATGCTTTCTCCTGCCCCCAAGCCCTTCTTGCAACAAAACAAAAAATCCTCCACTTTCCAAACAACTTAATGCCCTAAATCCAGCAGCAGGAAAGGAAAGGGGAGGAAAGGGGTGGAGAGGAAAGGACTGAGAGGATGGACTGCACTAAAATTATTTTTGTCCTGTTCAAGTGGATGGGCAGAGACAACTAAATATAGAATTTATTAAAGCAGGTGAACAAGAAAGATGACATGAGCCACATATTTCAAGGAGCAAGCAGTAAGTGAAGTACACTCTCACTTCCTGGCCCAAAAAGCACCCTGAAAAACACTTCAACTGGCATGTGCAAGATTTGATCGACCAAATATTCAACTCACTGCAGCCTTCCCTTTGGACATATGACAATGTAAATGTTGAGCAGATAGGTTTCCTGTCTCTTACCTGCTTGTACTATATGTAAACAAGCACTATGAAGTCCATGTGAAAACAGAAGTAGTATTGCACTCTTCCGTGGTGTCTTTGGACATAAATTCTTCAGAAGAAAGCATGTTTGCAGGTACATCTGGGTAATAAAGCACCACTTGAAATCAAACGTTAAGGAATGTTATGTTGTCAGTGGCAACACAAAGGAAGTGGCTTCTGTGAAATTTAACCAGTTATGTCAAGGACAATTGCTTTATTCTGGTCAGACTGCAGTCCACATCTTGCTCATAGTAACCACTAGATTACTTTGAATTTCATAAGTGAAAATCCATTCATATGTATTTTTTAACTCCTTCCATTCATACCTATTTTTAACTCCTTCCAGCACATGAGTCAGTCAGTGACATACACTGCGTGGCTGCTGCCAGAAGCACGTACTCCATTCAGTCACTGTGAGTAGCCCGCACGGGCAAATACAAGCAGTAAGTCTCGCCCAGGCTTCAGGCTCTCAGAGCCTGCAGCCAATGATGCAAACAACAGCTTCTAGTAAGGACATTAAGTGCTTTGCTGGTATGCACACAGTACTCGAGCAAGGAAACATTTGGGGAAAAGACATGGCATCAGTCACGACCTGAGTGGAAACCACACTCGCATCAGGGCTGTAACCTACCACTGGGCTTAAAGAACAGAAAGCTTTTATGCGGAACATTTCCCTTCTTCCATCTGAGCCCCCAGTTACCGCAGCATCCAAGAGCCCCACGGTCTGAGCTGCATTTGTCCTCACAACATCCCTGTGAAGTAGGGAAGTGCCGTTATCACCATTTTACAGATAGGGAACTGGGGCACAGAGAAATAAAAATAACCTTATCCGAGATGATCATATAGGAGGAAGTTTGTGGCGGAGCAGGGGAGGACTGGCTTCGACTCTCAGTTCCAGGACAGCACTCTAATACACGAGCCACCTCCTTAGCTTCTGGATGCTCAGCCTTCAGTTTGACCTACCTATCTTCCCTGCACAACAAGGTACAGGGAGCACCTACTCCTTTTATTAGCAGTGTTTTCAGCCCAGCAAAAATGGAACAGGATATCAGACGCAGGCGTTGTTTGCATTCAGAAGTCCAAATGTGAACAAAGAAAATTTCCAAAATAGTCAGCACTATCCTGGTATTGTGGGAAAAGGAAGGAAGACATATAAAGTTTTCAAAGTAGAAAAATAAAACAATCCATGGCAGGTCATAAGTACAGTTTTAAAATAATTAGTGAAAGTTTTAATAGGAAGCTGGTATTAGCCATGCATCCTTCATGAACCTCCCGGCTCTGGAGATTTTGGGTTATAAAATACTAAGATATAAAAAATCCCTCCGGGACTACAGCTATCTTATTTCTGACACAGATCTAAACACAGATCTGATGTAGATTCATAGACAGACTGTGGCCCCAGGCTTCACACAACAATCTTGTCTCAGATAAAACAAATACCATAGGCTGCAGACCACTCAAGATTTCTCATTTTTGGCACAGCCAGACTTCAACCCTGCCCTCAGAGGCTCCCTCTTCTGAGTGAAATAGCACCTTAGGTCCAAAATTTGCTCTGTCCTTTGGGACTCCAGCTGTAGCCATCCAGAGCACCAGTTGTGAAACATGCTTCTACAACTTACGGGAATTCACAAAACAGTATTTAATGTCAACTGCCTGCAGTCACTATTACCCTGGTACAAAGAGCAAAGATCCATCACTCTTTGGATTAGCTGGTTTACCAAGTCTGACTCCAAAAAGTGGCTGGTCATCATAGGGGCCACAGGCTGACAGACTTCTACACCATCACAAACACACCTTGATGAGGGATGCTATCTCTACTCTGACTGGGACAAAGGAAGAAATACGTGGGCTGGTACCAGCTGAGTGCACCACATCAGCCATGCTCAGCTTCCAGGTCACCTCTGCTATCAGTAGACCATCCTGCCCATCTTTGCTGATAAACTGGACCTTATGGCCCAGCCTCACCTTTGTAACAGGCTGCTGCTGTAGACTTCAACCACCATGAACATAATGTGAACCCAAAGCACACCTCATCTGCTTCACTCAGCCATGGTCAGAATCCCAAGTAGCTGCAGCCAACTAGCTATAGCTGAAAATGACCATCAAGGCACTTAACCTCCATCAGTGACATAAAATAACTCTAGTCTTGCTTGCACAGGACCAGAAAGAACAGAGCTGACCCCACCACACATCCTGCTACCCTCATTTCAGGCTGGGATTGCTCCTCTCTCCCATCTTTTACACCAGGACTACAGAAGGGTGAAGGAGAAAAGACAGGATGAGGTTAGAAACATTCCTACTTCCTCACAGCAACAATAAACCTAACAACAATAACAACAAGTCCCAGCAGCTTTAAAGCTACATAACATTCTTAGTAAGCCTGACATCCCAGTAATTAAAGCAAAAAGCAACTTTTGGTTCCAAAGTACAGACACAGATTACTACCAACAAGTAGCGAACCTAGTGAGGTTTGTTTATTATTGCACGATTTGAACCTTTTCCTTGAAAAATCCAGACTTCCATATTTGAATAGGTCAGACAGCACTGAAAAATGACAAAGCCTGTTGACAACAGAGAAACCGTTTATTTTCTGTTTGTTGACCGTCACGAGGAATCTCAAAACTAAAACCAAACAGCTCTCATCTAGAAATAAGCTTGTTTTTCTCCCTCAAAATTGCTTTGAATGAGATTCCCAATATCAAACTGGTCAAAAAGAAATCACACAATACTCTATGTTGAAAGGAACCATGAGAGGTGATCTGGTCTAACCTTCACCCAAAGCAGGGCTATACAAAACGCCACAAAAGAAATCCTAACACCAACAGTACACGTAGGTAATTCAGGAGAAATATAAAAACACAAGGCGGGGCAGGACGGAATGAATGCAACTTAATCAAACTCCAACTTTCAGAATCAAATTCGAGAAACAAAACCTGAAGTCTGCTTGGCCGTTTGCCCTCATTTTAATCTCCTTGCCTCCAGTAACTGGTTTGAGGATTGTAAGAGTCAGCGGAAAAATGAATATTAATAAATATTCTCTGTGTGTAGTGGGCATAAAGAGATGAAATGAATTCTGTGTTCCTCCATGTTTTATTCCACCACATGAATCGTGAGAGAAATAGCACAGGATAGTACATGGTCAAAAAGGTATGCACTGCCTCTGAAGTACAAATGTGTGTCTACAACCACACATCCTGCTGAGTGTCATTCCACTTCTAAAGTGGTGCCCAAAAAGAGAAGAGTCTCCAGAAACATGAGGTTTTGCCATAATCACACCCAGTCTAGTTGAGGGAGTAAATAAACCTCTTCCAGAAACCAACAAGTACTGAACTAGCCCACTCCTAGTAGCCTAGAGCTGCTGCTGAGAAGAAAGCTTTCCTCTGGCCTTACAGAGAAGCATTCCCTTAAAGTGGGAAGAAAACTTCATATATATTAATTTTTGCACGTTCCTGCTAGTCACCTGGTAGTCAGAGAATGCTAGAAAGGAAAAAAAAAAAAAAAAAACACTTAAAAACTCACAAAAATAAGCACAGTAAATCTGACCTGGTTTTTTTTCGTCCCGTATTTTAGACACCGCTTTCTATAGCCTAATTTGTGTTACTGCGGTACACTGCAACTTCACATACACATCTGCAGCTGAACCAGCTGCTGTAAAAATAAAACAATACGATAGTCCCTATTCTGCAGAGTTTACTTTCATAAGGCAGGGACAATGGAAAGCCAGAGAGAGACAAAAAAATAAAGGGGGACCAATACTGGGCATCTCAGTGAAGAGCAGTCTCAGTACACACGCAGTGCAAGTTCATCAAGGCCTTTTATAAGCTACACAAGGAGCGAGAGCTTTTAAAGAGGATAATAAAGCGGCACTGCAGATGTTTACAGGGAACATTTCTCAAGTGTGAAAGGGTAGCAGAAGAGAAAGCACAGAAGTGTTTGCTTGCCCCCACGTTGTAGTCACAGTATTGAGACGTGCTAGGCTAACTGGAGGCAGAAGTTAACATCTTAATAGCAAATTAGAGACAGTAAAAATAGGTATCAAAAGGAAAAGCAGCTGCTTTTGCAGCTTAATGCCACAGAGGAACTAGCAGCCCGAGAGAAGTGAGCTCTGCTGCAGCACTCTGAATGGGACACGGTTACATGCCAAGCATACAAAATTGCAAGATGATGCAAACCTATGAAAAGTATATTCCCCACCACCTCAATGTTTTACTTTTGTTTCCCGTTTTCATGATAACAGTATGGTCCATCAACTATGGCAACTTTAAAAACATCAGGTACTTTGAAGATCAAAAAAACACAGTCTCTGCAGACAATCTGGTTATAGCTGCTGTAGAGCTGAGAAAAGTCAGTACTTCAGAAAGAAACTTGGCCACTTGCTGCTCTGAGCAGAGAAGGCAATACAGGTATGTACGTAAAACCACTCCTTTCTCCAAAATTAAAACTGATATTACCCAGGAAGACAGACTAGACTGGGAAAAAATGGTAACAATCTTCACTTAGTTTTCACAGATTTTGCCCATCTTAAAATCATTTTATATTTTTCCCGATGAACAATCTGTCTACAGCCACTTTAGACGTCTGGCTTCCTTTCAAGTCAGAGGGTAGATATCCGTATGGCTGGGACATCTCAAAATCTGAGGCATTTAAAAAAAAATTAATAGCAATTATTATGAAAGAATGAAATACCTACACTACAAAGTACTCCTACTGCAGCAAGAACAGGACATTCTAACCCAATCAAAGCACTTACCAAGTCTAGAGTTTACTCCAGATCAGTCCAGGCCAATGGCAAGGCTCAAGTTTTACCCGACAGCTCTTAATGCAGCACAGCTGAAGAGAATAGCAGCTCCACTGCATCTGCCTTTAACAGGACTGTCCACTTTGTTCAAAATGTGAGGCCAGGTTTGGCTGCTACATCTCTGCAAGCCCATTGTGCAAAGGGGAAAAATTAACCCAGCTTGTAAAGCCAACAGTCCAGAGGAAAAAGGCCTCATTTTACCTGAACACGCTGAATGTGGTAAGAGCTGGTGGTCATGGAACACACAGAACCCTTTAAAAATACACAAAGTCGTTTATTACACTGGGACAGTACTTCATGTTGCACAATCCAAGCTTTTGTTTCAAGCAAGAAAATGTTTTCTAAATATTTTGTCACCATGACAGTCTAGCCTTGGACTCGAATTCTGCCCTTGGTTACTCCACAAAACCCCTGTGAAGTCAACTGTGTTGCCCAGCTCGTCACCGAGTCCTTGGGCCACCAGGCAGGCTTGCCTTGCAGCGCAGCCCGGTATGTTCCACACAACTTTCTGATCCCAAGTGATTCTGCCTACCCACAAACTGAAACATTCAGCGTAAGATCAACACAAAGAAGCGACATCATATTTAAGAGGAAGGCAGTTTTGCGATTAGGAGATACTAAACATCTCCCCAACAGGTTCAGCTTTATCCAAGGAATACAGGCAAAACAAAACAATTCCCAAGATAGCAGAAATGAAGTATTTTAAACATACAGAGAGAAAGAGACATAGAAAAACATCCAAGCTTTGAGGGCCCTGTTCCAAGTAAAAACATTTCTTTCAGGGACGTGAATCTGGCAAACTAAATCTGAGCAGATATAGTCTAAGTCCACACCACAGCCCTGACAAGAGCAGCCGACCATTTCTGTATGACTCAGGAAGTCCACAGAAGATTTTTGCAGAACAAGATCAACAGGGTGTTTATATACAGGCAGCAGCGTCATGTGAACAGGCAGTTTAGTTTGTGAAATGAATGTTTGCATTGTCAGTTTAAAAAAAAAAAAAAAACAAAACAAACAAAAAAACCCAACACCCTCTATTCCACACTTACAAGTTTCCAACATTAAAAACATAGCAGGGGAAGGAAGCACTCCAGCAGCCAAAATTTACAAATTCTTACCACAACTTTGGCACAGCAAACTTCTCCAGTGTCACAAAGGCCTATTCTTCAGGGGGGTTTGTTGTCTCTTTTTCACAAGGACTAATCCACATGCAAACTATATTAAAGAACACACACACAAAATGCCAACAGAAGCATAAACATGCACACTTTCGTGTGTGTGTGTTTTCAAAGTTATACCTGTCTTTCCTTACACAGAAAGATACCTCATAACAGCCTGGAGGCGGATATTTCTGCTTTCTCTCTTTTCATTAGCAAAGCTCTGTAATCGTCTTCCTTTCCCCAAACGACTGCAATGCTATTTTATTTCAACTAAAAATTCAAATCAGTGACAGAGATTCATCCTCATGAATTGCAATCAGCAGCCAAATTTGAAAAATTTAACAAAGATTTCAACATAGTTTTTTTTTATTATTTGTTTTTGGTTTTTTGTTTTAAACTGGAACAGAAATTCCTAAGCACAACCTTTTAATTGTTCAAGAAGCACCTCACCAGAACCTGAAAGAGAATGCTAACACTCTACATAACACTCGGCATTACTGCATTGTAAAAACAAATCTAAGCTTTGAAAGTCAGCACTTTTTCCTCTTATTATCTGAAGCTATTAAAAAGCTTTAACATAGATGTGAAAAAAATACAACAGAAAATCCTGCCTGATCTAAATACATATAGCTAAATTTATCTTTCAGTTTTCAACACACTGCTTAGTGATTGGGCATTTAGACTTCTATTCACTGGCTAGAAAGAAGCCAAATGGTACTTTTAAAAAAAAAGACTTTGAAATATTGTTATGAGAATGGGGACAAGCTACGTAAACCCTAAAATTCTTTGGGTCTTTGTATTCACGATTATTGTCACAAACTAAAAGGCTCATATTCCCTACTAAGCAAACATTTACAATTAAATCCATTCTGCACGACGCATTTGCATTTTGAGATAGAACAGTCAGTTGTTCAGCTGCTGTGATTTAGATGGATTGGTTCATTATTGCTGCAGTTCGTTTTCAGCTACACTGTATAACAAAGGGGTGCCAATGGAGTCTTGAATGGCTTTAAAGCTAACTATTCTGGTATTCTTCCATGATTACGTAATTTAACTATCTCCCCTTCTCTTGGATCAAGATATCTCAACTTTACAGGCTAAACTTCAGCGGAAACGACGGAAACGAGCCGTCACAATAGCGTTCAATAGGCAGTATCTCTGCAAGTCAAGTGAAGGCTGTTGCCGGCAAGTTTTCAATGATTTTCCATGTATGAAAATTTAGTATTTCCTAATTCTCATTTAGGATACTTTTCCTATCAGGCAAGTAACAAGGCAACCTCAACTTCCACACCAGGAGATAAACCAGTTACGTATGTTCAAATGTTTGTGCTGTAATAAAACTGTATCTGTACC
Organism: Chauna torquata; assembly: GCA_013399475.1. Classification (NCBI taxonomy): domain Eukaryota; kingdom Metazoa; phylum Chordata; class Aves; order Anseriformes; family Anhimidae; genus Chauna; species Chauna torquata. Next base: position 14,963 of record VXAL01002271.1, on the reverse strand, counting down.
AGAAAAGACAACCTAAAACTACAATGATCTCCAATGCAAAGAAAACTTCAGGTTGAAAAAGTCAACTATTATCCTATTCCTTCACTGCTTGAAATGTACCAAAGGCAGTATTAAAGCAGTGACACCATTTTTCTACTAAAGACCACTTAAAAAGGCTAGATTTATTAATATATATATTTATATATATATTATATATATCACACACACACATTGAAAAAAAAGGCACAGTGATTAGCAGTGTTTCACCTACCAATCCAAAGCACAGTCTTCTCAAAATACTACCAAAGCAACACAAAAAAACCATGTATCACAGAATGACTTGATTACTGAACTTACAGCAGCAAAGAATTCATATCCTATGTTCAGAAATCAATTTCCACCTATAAAATTACTTCCAAGCCCCACAGCCAGCGCTGTCGTCGTAAATTATCACAATGGGATTCTAGTCTGGTCCACGCATACACTTGAAGTGGAACAAGAGACATAAAATATAGCCAAAATGCTACAACTACACCTTTAGTCAAGCCTTGAATTAAGAAATAAACGCCTTCAGTTGAAAAGTGATCACTTCTTGTGGTGCTCCCAAGGTTTAATTTCTACTTAATGAGGACAGGAGAGGAAGGAGATCATCGAAAGTTAAAAAAATAAAAAATAATCAATACAATGAAAACATTTTCATTTAGGTAACTGACTGCTATTTATAGAAGGTTTACAGACCACAGACAGGAGCAGGGATATGTATGACAAGTGCACAAAAAAACAATCCAGACAATCTGTGCCTGGAAGTCCCTGAAAAGCAACTGGCAAGTACGAGGCAGTATTCCCACTCTGCAGCTGTGGAGAGGCCTAACAATGGATTTTGAACTGCTCAACAGTTTTGTTCAAGGGTGTAACTTTTTTATTGACACTCCAACTGTTAAAGCCCAGCTGAGGCATAATGGCAAGAATATACAAAATAGCGTGCATCCTTGTATTTCAGGGCGTAAACCCTACCTAGCGTAAATATCTTCCACACCAGTGTAACTACATCATTCCAAACCAGGTGGCATTATGCTGGCAGATGTAATATGGCACACACAAAGACTCATACGGAGAAAACATAGCAAAAATTTTAAATAGGTATCTTTTTTCTATTAACTCTTGAGATTTAAATTAACTGGAGCTTAATGGATAACAAAGCAGTTCACATATAGTTTCATCTGTATGTGTCTATTATCCATTAGACCTGGCAAGCCTCTTGCAGCAAATGCAAAAGTTATTCTTACTTAACACTAGCTTTGTGAAGTGTAATCAGGATACATTTCTTGATCCCCACATCCTCTGACAGAACTGCAGAAATAGTAGAGTATAGTATATGGCTACGAATTCAGAAAAATACAAGCACGCATCATAAATTATTTTGAATCAAATAATTTTTTGAGACTTCTCAGTAAAAGCGATTAAACAGCCCTTTTTCTCCTCCTTAGTCTAAACCGTTAAGAAGCCACTCAGGTTATGTTTTCCAGTTTTCCTCTGTATCATGAGAATTACCACACTTCTCTACTTCACAACAAAAAAGGGACAAAACTGTAAAAATCTTGTGACATCGACAGGTGGGAACTGATTTTTACAAAACTGCAACAAACATAAGGCCTGCACCTAAAATTTGAGAATTAGCAGTGATTGCTGCAAGCAGCCACGACCTCCATCAGCACCTGAAGCCCACAGTGTCAACCCCATGAGTCAGACTTTCCTATCAGCACAATAACGTGTGTTTTGGGAGCAAGCTCCAGTCTTCAAGACAAGCACCTCCTGCGAAGGCTGTGGTTCACAGTTGCTCAGTCTGAAGAGACACGCAACACCTCTGCAGTCACGCACACAGCCACTGGCTCACGGTGCATTTCTACAAGCAGTTCGCCGAAGACCCAGGCTTTGGGCAGCACCTCAGAACACGCTCTCCTGACTTACCCAAGAGACTCAGGAGCAGTAACCAACAACTCTCTTCTTTTGCCGGCACTCTGTGACGGTTGTTTACCTCGGCTGTCCTCAAATATGACCACGCACTTTTGCATAAATTGACAAATTTCACAACATTGTTTGACCAGCTATCTTTTCACATTTTTGGCTCAACTTGAAGAGGTGGGAGAATAATGCAGGAGCCCATAACGTTTTCACTCAAATTTTGTCTTCATTATTTCCCGCTTTCAGTTGCGATAAATATTTCTCACAGAAGCATACTACTTCACACCTAATATGGTGCTATTCTTTCTCCATCCTTTTTCTTCCTCTTTCCTCATATAGTTTCCTGGTTTTTGTTCCCCCTTTAAGATGCACATTGTACCTGCAACATAATGCATTTGAAAATAATAATCCCTCCTGCCTTCCCCCCTTGAGAGATGATTTTTAAATACGGTTCATCTTGTTTCTTTCCTTAGTAAATCAGTTACTTCAATATGTAAGAGGAAAAAAAAAAAAAACACATGGCTGATAGGTTTTTTGTTTTTGTTTTTCTTTTTTTTTTTTTTTTTTTTTTACAAACAATGCTCCATCTTTTAAAACACATTCAAATGAAATGTTCAAATATTAAGTAATCCTCTCTTTCCAACACATATTAACATTTGTTTCCTGATTCCTTGAACAAGTCTAAGACCAACAACTACCCTAGCAAGTTTTTAAGAGAACTTCACAGCAACGCAAACTGTGGGTAAAAGGAGACCCACTACACCTAAGAGTCTAGCGTAAGAGTCTAAGAGTATCAAAGTCCTCATCAGCTTTTTCAGATGGTGAAGTCTAAGGCTAATGGTTCTAAACCAGAGGAATTTTAGGTACAGGCAAGGAGTGCAGCTGATGGTGCGCACACGGGAGCACGAGCAGGGAACGGTGGAAGGGAATGAAGCTTCTGGTGTTCACACGGGTTGCAGGGGAAGAAATTCTGAAGGGAGGACAAAGCACCAGATTGAAAAGGCATAGCACAGTTCCTTGCTTAAAATCACTCCTGCAAGAACAATGAGCATAGGTTTACTCTCTGCTCTCTCTTTACCTCAAAACAGCATACCTGGTTAGTACCTCTTCCTAAGTCCAAACCTGATGACTTCTCAACATGCCTTCTGAGGCAGGGCAAGGAAAAAAAAAACACACATGGACAACTATTTAATTTATTTTTTACACAGGCCTTTTATTTTCCTTCACCTCTAAAAGAAAGGAATCATGAAAGAGAAAGGATCAAAGACAATGCAGGCAGTTTCTGTGTAAACCACTGTATGAAGTGTTACCAGGCTCACTTTAAACAAGGCTTGCAATGTCCTAGATCCCTCATTCCCAAATCTCTTTTAACAAGAAGTAACAGTAATTTATGACACTACTCCACTTTTAAAGATAAAATTGAGACCTAGTTTGTTTGGCTTCTGACATACAGTAAAACAGAATATGAAAGTAAACTTCCAGAACTGACATAAACAATCTGGGCATCTACATCTGAGTTGTTCCTCTTTGTCATTCAAACTCACATGTAAGTTTCAGTCAGTCAGTTTACAAACACAGAGGAAAATATCTAACCTAGCATGACTTCTCTGAAGAACGGATGAAGAACTTTATTCTTCTCTAAAGACCTGTATTTTGCAAAAAAGGCAGGGGAAAATGCTGGAATACAAATTTTGGGGGAGTCATTTTTACTGGGGAAAAAAAAAATTAGGACTTTGCCCTGCAAAAATGTGAAGCTGTGACTTAAAGAATGGGTTTTCATACACAAAAAAGTTCTAGCCAGAAAGACATTTCAAAAAGGACACTGAAAAGTAACCGAGATGGTAAAAATCTGAAGTAATCTGCTCAGTGGAAGGAAGATGAGCCATTTCTACACTACACTAGCTCCTTCCCCACTCAGAAACGTAGTACAGTATGGTTACACTGTACTAGGTAATTCTCAGCATTTGACTTCCCTGTCATCCAAAGCAGGCTTTTTACAGTACACTGTCCCCAGTCTGTTTCCTATGATCTCTCCACAAATAATTCCGTCAGATGAGGTTTACCCTCCAAAAGTCTAGCTGACTAGCCATTATCAGCTCATATTTCTCCAGATGTTTTGTGATCTCATCCTTTCCTAATGTCTCTAGCATCTTGCCTACCACCAAGGTCAGATTTATTGGTCGATGATTTCCTGGTTCCTCCCCAGTCCCCTTTTCCCAGAACAGGGCTAGCAAAATGAAAGCAACTGAGAGCTAGCATTGCAAAACTATTGCCCCTTGTGTTGAAAAAGAGACACACAAGAAAAACCACAAACTGACACAGCTTATCTTTTGTTTTCAATACGAACAGCAAAAGATTTCCCTATACACCCAAACCTTCGGCTCTGGAGGTAACATCAGTTTCTTTCCCTTTGTTACAAACTTCCCCCCTCCACTCTTTGTTCAGCCCTTATCTTGTTTCTTACCTTTCCTTTTACCCCCAGTTTCTCCTCTGAAGCAGCTGTGCCCTCTATAGCTGGCATCTTCAGAGTTCAGATGGGTCTTAGGATCCTTTGTATCAAATGCCACAGCCACTCCTTTGAAATACCGTGAAAGCCAGACGATCCTTGAACTACTCTGAACCTCGAAGGTTCTGGTTACACAGGTCATCAAGAAAGTGCACTGCTACATCCCAGGGACAGCCAGAAGCCAAGGTTAAAAAACAAAACAAAACAAACAAAAAACACCCCAAAATAAAACAAACCCACAACACATACATACATACATAAAGAGGTAGGGAACATGGTGAGAACAGAAAAGAGAGAAGAAAGAAGAGGTGAAGGAAAACAGCAATACGAGAGACCCATGGGCTTAAAAAAAAAAAGTTAACTTCTGATCATACATCTTAAGATCCCCTTTTGATTCATACTAACAGAACACTAAAAGCATGAACCTGTGCTCAAACTAAAGTTTACAGTCTGTTACTCTGCTAGAGAAAGTTAAAAGAGGAGCAATCAGTGTTTAACTCTTAGCTTGTATTTTATATACGGATCCAGCATTCATTTTATGCAGTGAAGCTACAGGAAGACAAACCACCAAGGACTAGTAGTTATTTATTAGAACATCTGTGTCACTCCATTTCATTACAGAAATAATTCTTTAACAAATTTAGTAGTATTTCCAGCAGTGGAATAAGTATCTTTTGTATAATTTCTCATTTAAGGACCTCTAGTAATTTTGATCAACTAGGCAGCCAGCCTCTAAACTAGTCAAATAGTTTTATCTGCCTAAAGTCCACACAAATTTACAGTTGGAGGACACGTTCTGGTTTTCCTGGTTAAAATTACTGTGATGTGTTCATATGCCATTTAAAAATAAAAACCAAGAAGTAGCTCCACTTTTGCTGCCAAATATCAATGGATGAATACACAGGTTTCTCCTGTTGCTTATAATTGCTTCAGAGTTCTCAGAGTGAGAAACCTAGATTTCTATTTCTTCTATTTCCTTTTTTAAATGTCAGTGTACATTTTTCCCTCCCCCTCCTTCCGTCCCTCCCTCTCTCTCCAAAAGACTCCTCTTTCCATAAGAGTTTATGCCCTAATAGGAAAACCGGACATAGTAGGGAAGACATAGATGACAGAGTATCAAAGTGCACAATCCCACTCTTTGTTAGCCTTGTAGAAAGACTTAAAAAAAAAAAAAAAAAAAAACAGGATGAAGACTGAAGACAATAGAAGGATTTTTATAAGCAGGGACCAGAGCAGAAAGATGTGAGAAATCCAATGAGATCTTTAAAAATGAAACAGTAAAGTAAATAAAATACACTCAGGAATTTCTCTTTCATCTAAAAAGTTCCACAACACGGGACCAGAAGTAAGGATACTCATAAACATTTATAAAACCAGTAATCTCAGAATTGCAACAAGCAGCAACTTGGGCAGATAATTTTCCTCCTTCCTCCCTCATATTCAATCACAATTCCAGCACCTCTGTAGCTACCCATTTCCCCCACACTCTCCCACTAAGCAATCCTCCAACACAACACAATCAGGCACTACACCTGTCGAATACACGCACACAGTGTGCCACCCCCAAATCTGAGTTTCTTCACTCCGTGTTTTCTATGCGTGTGTTTAAGCACTCCAGCTATGCAGTTATGCAGAAAGCGGTTAGTATTTTAACTACTGTTTTTGTCTTGCAAGAGTCTATCGCCTCACTGTGATTGGAGTAACAGCATCAAGTACTGCCAAGTGGGAAAAGAAAAAAAGTTCATTCATGAATTCTTATATTTCTGCCTGGTTGAGGTTAGACATGTCATGGAGATGACTCTAGCCTCCGCACAAACAAACATCTGTGCTACTGGAAGTAGAACTTCCTTTAAGCGACTGACTTACAGAACTGCCAAGAGCTCTCGGCCAGGCAGAGACGTTTAATTTCATTTCTCCATTTGTATTTTTAATCTTGGAAACAAAAACAGAAATGTAAAGCAAGCTGACAGAAGAAAACAGCCCTAGAATTCTAGAAAGCCCTGCTATTTCCCTGCCAGGCCAAAACACCTGCTCCTGATAATGATGGCTTTATGCTTATATACACCTGCCATCCAGAAGGGCTCCAGAGCACTTTGCAGCCTGCTTTATACATACACAAATCATTAAAACCATCAAAATTAAGCCACTGCTGGGGTGAGATGTAGCAACTGTTTAACTGCACACAGCCACGCTGTTCAACTGCTCAGGACATGAACTAAGAGATATCGTATCCAACTGAAGCTACAGGGGAAATTTTAGGTAGAGAGAATGTAATTGCCCAATCTGGATTTTGGCCAGTTGCTACTTAACGTATTTGCATGTGGAAAGCCCTAGGATCTTTAAAGACCACAAGCAGTCCAATCGTTAGTTTTATAAATTATCCAAAAGACAGACGATATACATTTCCTATATCTAAAATCCCCCTTTACCAGTCCCTCCCTGCAGTAATTACTGTTTATGCCTTAACTTCAGAAGCTCGCTGTATCAGACATCAGTTTTGGAAACATCCTGTGGTTGTAGCACTCGATCTTGCAGAGCTAGCAAACTGACAGGGTCTGACAATAAATGTAGATGATTAAAAAAAAAAATCATTTACAAAACACACGCACAGTGGATCAGTTCCCCCTCCACACTCGCCCAGGCCAAAAGAATGGAATTTCTCAACAGATCTCAGAACAGGTAGAACAACTAAGAGAGTAACGGAGCTGGCATGCAGAGTACACTGGCAAACTGAGGAGATGCAGCACTGCTTTCTAAAAACCCTTCTCACATGGACAATACCAAAGTAATAGCCGAAGCAGAATGAAGCAGGTGTCACTGCACCTACCAAGGCGGCAAAAAGGCACTGGGGAACAGGTTAAAAAGATTGGGAGGACTGGTATCCAAAAAACGCCAAGATACGTTTAACAGATTAGGTACAAATTTGCAATCTCAAATATGCAGAACACGCAGAGTAACATTTTGGAAATCGAAATGTGTTCAGCAGATAATCTCATCACATTACTATCAGCAAACCATCAGAGATAATAATCTGTTTCTGTAAGGTAATTTAAAAAACAAAAAAAAAAAATCAGATCAAGAGATCAGGGCATCTTTTACTAAGACCTCCTCCGCAGGTCTCCTTACTTCAAAGTAGCTTTATTGTAATCCTAGAAACAAAGAAAAAAGTAAATACGAACGAGCTTGAAATATGACTGTTTTAAAGTTTCAGACACATCTGCCTCTGAAACATCCTATGCGGTTTTACAACTCCATTTTCATACTTTTTAAAATAAATGCTTCTCCCTCAGATTTTTGTACAGTGCTCCTCAAAATAACTTTAAAAAAAAAGTTAGAGATAAGTACAGAAAGAACTGTAAAAACAGAAGATTAAAAAACCCACAGTCTAAAAACATCATTTAAAACTAAAAATATATCGCTTATTTAAAGAGTTTCTAGATTCATAAATGGGAGTGGGAAACATGGTTTTGTTTCTTTCTCCTGTTTTATCCAAGCACAGTAATTCACAAGTATGTTATCAGAATAAAGTAGCCTGTGTACACCAGAATTATCCAGTGAGTTATTTAAGATAATGAATGGATAGAAGCATTCCTATCCTTGCTTCTAAGTAAAACAGACCAGAACAAAAAAAAAAAAAGAAAAGAAAAAAAGCATTTTTACACCAAGCATCAGATAATTTGCTAAATTAAACTGTATATCCAGCTGTTAAAAATATGTATTTCCACTCTTTTAAAATATGGATTATAAACTTCATTGTTGCAGAAGAACCATCAGCCTTTATCAAGGTTATGATAACGTACTTCCATTTCTTCCAAAAATAATTACGCTATACCTTTGCACCTTCAGGCATGTTGTTGCAAACCCTCTAGAAAAATCCTGAGTCTGCAGAACCATGCAAGCTTCCCTACTGCTGGAGCACACAGGTTCTGTTTTTGGTCCAAAAAAATGACTATGTTATGGAAAGTACCTAACACTGCTCTCTCCTTTCCAAGAAGTGATAGTAGAATACAAAGAAACAGGTAAGCCAAGAGTCTTACAGGAGCAGCATCATAGTACTTGAATACACCCTCCTACCCTCACAAAAAATAAGTACAAAAACATTTAAGAATGCAAAAACCTTAATGGTAGATGTGACTGTATTATTTCAGTTTCACCATCCAGTCAGGAAGACTTTTGATAAAAATCAAATTTCATTAGTGGTAAAACAAACGCAGAGAGTGCACAAACTCGAGGCTATTCTTCATGTCTAAGACACTGGTACCAAGAATGGTTCAGACACAAACAAAACAACACATTCTCTGGCAAGTCTCTGCAAGAGAACAGCATTGCTCACAGAATACAGGCATATTGATCGCCATTCAAATGAAGACTCACCTCAAGGCAGTTCTACCTTCTAACAGAGTATGAACACAAAAAGAAAAGCTACAGACCTACATATAGAACAAATAATTTACCACAGTTGAACCTTTAACACTGTAAGTAGCATCTCCTTTAGCTACCTTCATAATAATTTTCAAACCAAACTGCTGGCGCAGTTTTCTGCGAACACACACGTGCACAAACGCAAAGAAATCCCCCTATAACATGTTATTTTCTCAACTTGACAAAGTCACTCACACTCCCTTATATGCAGTTTCCCACTAGAGTGAACGGGAGAATAAGAACTAACTATCTGAAGACACCTTGTTAAAGGGCAGATCACGCCAAGCGAGAAAGCTAACCTACTGCATGACCCAACACCCAGCAGTCCTGGAGAGAAAAGACACTTACCTCGTTTGTGAAGCCACCCTTCCTTCACTATTGCTACTTCATTCATAATGGCAGGAATGTCTCTTGAAAGATCAGTTTATACCAAAAGATCACTGTTGAAATTTCTGAACTCCAGCAGAAGGGTCCACAAAAAGGATGTTGTTTTTTTCCCGTTTTTCTCCTTCTCAGCTCCTTCTAGAAGGATCAAAAGAAGAGTCCACCATCATTTGAAGTACATCACATGTTACATCAGGGATAAAACAGGGAGTAGCTTTCAGTGCCTTTTTTTTTTTTAATTTATTTATTTTAATAACAAATCCTAAATGAGGGCTTTGCTCTTCATAAGGATTTGTATATCTCCGTGGGCGGAAGTGCTAGAACAAGTGCCTGCTAAAGTCCTGCTCCTTAACACAGCAAGCTGGTCGTCAGCGGGCTCAGTGTCACCACGCTATCTAGATCAGAGGTAGCTGCAAGACCTTGCCCAGCAGACATCCTCCAGCTCTCCAAAAACTTCGAACAATAAAAATTCTGAGATTTAGCAACATCTAGTTTTAAATACTTCCTGGTAAGATGACTTCCAGAACTTCATCTAGAAGGTTTCTTTACAGCCTGCTGTATACCAGTCTATCAACTAATACACAGTGCATCCTAGAGATATACCCCTGAGAGTAAAAATTCCCAAAACTTTGCTTCACATTTTCCTAGCTTCAGTGTCATCCTGTTATCCCACCCAAATCTCCTCGACTTCCTCAAAATCATCTTCTCTATTTTTGATATTTATAACTCCTGCCTCTCTTAGACATGTACAAAGAATCTCAGATAAGTTCACATACCTTTCTGTTATCCTAAATCAGCCCTTATAAGCACCCTAATCATTTTATCGCCCTTCTCTGAACTCACTGCAGTTTGCTGCTTTCTTGCAATGAAATACACCTATGCACAACTTACAATTTTTACCACTCTGCTTTATGAGATGAAGTCTCTACCTAAATAGCTCAGAATTGCTGCATCTTACTGAAAATGTGTCTATCTCATGGCTGACTATCACAGAAATGTTCTTCGCGTTTGTCTCCCTCACTGAAAGTAATCTCTTCCCAGATGCATCAGCCTTTATTATTTTTCTAAATTGAACCTGATTATTTTTCTGCTTGTGGTACAAATGATCTCCGTTTGTTTTCCTTTAATGACTTCTGTGCTCTCAGAAGTGTCCATACCTCCACCCAGTTTGGTATTACTTAAGCAATCAAAAAAATATAATAGGTGCCACATTCTCAGCAATAATTAAGAAGTTTAATGTAACAGAATCTAGCAGGATTTGTAACACACCTCAAAGACCTGGCTGTTACTGGAGTCTCTCTGCAAACAAGGAGACAACACTCCCACCTACAAATATATACCATCTCTGTATGCACTTGGCACATGTGCATCATTTATTCGTAAGCACGCAGGTGATATCCATCAGAAACTAGATTAAAAAGCAACTAATTCCACCTAACTCTCTAAGACACAACCATGGATGGAAGCAGCAGGCGGTCAGAATGAATCCAGTCCAGAACTGGAACGCCAGCAGGGACCACAGGGCCTGTATCTTTCATTGCCAGTGCTCTAAAACAGTCTTCAGAGCAAGAAAGTCAGACTTGAACAGTCACTGCAAACAGAAATTGACTGGGAGAAGATGTGAGACAAAGGTCACTCCCAGCATTTTGCCTACGAACTTTCACTGTTTATCACTATTCCTCAACTTTTCCAGTAACATTTTATTTTTTTCCCCAGAAACAAGCTGATTTTTTTTTTTTCCAAATTATGAATCTGCCATGTCTGACTGCTTATAATTACCAGCTCCTAGAAACAGAGAAGACATTTGCCTGAGGGAGGGCAAACACACAAAAAAAAATGACACCGGAACAAGAGACTTCTAAGAATTCCTTAATTTCATAAATAAATATATGAGAACCGTATGCTGCAGGATAGAGACCAGCAACCCACAGCTACCAGTTGTCTTAGAACAAACTCTTTCCAATCCAGAGCAATTACGATACAACCTGATGAACATGGCAGGCTTTCACTCTCGTTGCGAAAATGCATGCACAATAGTCACACTAGCTAGACTTACGGGTCGTCAACAAGAGACTAGACCTCATTTAAAGGCTTCATATAAGCAACGAGCAATTTGCAAAGTGTTAAGCAAACCCCCTAAGATTATCACAGCTTAGGTATGGAAATGCAACACCACGGTGCGAAAGTTAACGCGTCTGACATGGTGCCATAACAGAAAACGGGGACTGTGTAACCCACCTTTGCGTCTTGAAATCGAGAACTTAACTGCATTAAACAAACAACGTCCTTTTCAAGATACATACTTAAAAAAAAAAAAAATACTATAAGCCAGACTAGTCTGTAGAAAGTACAATCATATTATCAAAAACAGAAAAAAAGTGCGAGGGCACAAAATTCTGAATCTTCCAGCTAATTTACTCCAGGTTTTTCTGGGTTAATGCTTGCCAAGATTATCACCACCTGGCAACCTCCTGCTCATCATAGGCTAAATTGTCACCTCGATCTGAATCAAAACAACTATGCAGCCCAAAAAAGCAGATCAGCAAAGAAATCCAAAGTTCAGCAGAACTACTTTTTCTAGTTTCTGTGGTGTCCAAGCAGTTCGCACTGCCCTCTGCCTACAGTTCCTACACAAGAAGTGTCCCCCACTTGCTGCTGTAGCCCTGCCATCAGGGAGGTGTCTACCTGCCCATCTCCTTCAAGGGGAAAGAGGAGGTGAAGGGGACAGGGGGTATTACAAAGGAGCCATACACAGAAGATCAGGGAGCATGGCACAACGAAGTGGGAAAACATGAAACACCCCCTGCTGCCAACCTGCAGCATGGGCTCCACCTTGGTCCTTCAGTCAGCTACGCCAAAGCATTGATTTCATACGGGGGAACTTTTCTTGAGTTAGTTCTTCTTCACAGTGTGAAGAGCTGGGAATCCCTTCTCACTGTGCAATAAGATGTCTATAGACACAGCTCCAACAGCAGCAAATCCACTCTATTTGGCATATTACAAAGTACACATCCAAGTTGTGCATAATATATGTATTTGAATAAAAGGCTACCAAATAGAGCGGTAGCAAGTAACAGTAATTTCTTGGAATAGAAGAGTAAGTTAACTACAGGTCAATGTATTTCTGAAGATGTGCAAACCAGAGAAAGTTCCATTTGCATAAAATCCTTAGAGGGAAGGGAAAAAAAAAAAAAGAATGATTACAGTCCTCATTTATGGCCATCTAGGAATGGTTCCCAGTGAACAGAGGGCATCTGAGGTAAGTATGACCTGGCTGCTCCAGCCTGTGTCTGCACATGACCGAATACTGTCAAAAGCTGAACTACTCTTTCTCTTAGCATTCAGTTTGCTTGATTTTCAATATGGATTTCTGTAATACCTTTTTCAATACCAAAATATTTCTCACAGGGCTGGAATGCAGTAAGTCATGAACAGCATGACATCAGCATCGTAGCACGGTGTATGCTGATTTTATGCATACATTAATTCCTTACAGGTTATTAACTTCTTCACAAATAATGAGATAACTCACTTCCCTGTGTATTGCAGCACTGAAACCTGCTTTAAGGAGCCAGTCAAACAAACAGAAGATAGAGCAGAACCATCTTTTCCGTATTTGGAAAAGTTTCTTCTCTTATGCTCTTCTACTTACTATGTTCACGTTCTTTTGTCTCCAAACCCCTCTGAAATCAAGAGATGAATCTGTCCTCCTTGCCCTCTTTCCAAGGTGAAATTTTATATTCCTCTCTACTCACGTTCTAAAGCAGAGTAGGAAGAAAACGAATTCTTCCATAACACTGAAGCTGAAACCTAAGCTTACAGGATGCAGAAGCACCTATGGTAATTACTCCACCTTTGTGAAGGAGAGTAAGCTTTGCTCAAAGGAGGATGAGATCCACCAGCCTCAGTCCTGCCCATCTCACCTGGCATGCTGGCTGTGTCCAGGCTGTACCAGTTAGCCCAGATCAGAAAGCAGGTTAAAGCAGAGCACGCTTCTGGACTAACGCTTTGCCCATGTCAACACCATCCAGGTACTGGATGCCAACTGCCCCGGCGTGGCAGTCCTAACGCCCTCAGGCCACCCTGAGCGCTAATGTGCTACACATCCGTACATGTTCTCATAATGCACAACAGCAGGACCGTTCAAGAAAGGATCCAGCTGCCTGTTTGCCTAGACACTGTCACAAGAGTAGGCGACACACAAGAACTGCAGGGGAGCAGAGGCGTGTGTGTGCGTGTATGAGCCCACTACATGAGATATCAAGAGTAACCTGCACTCTCTTTCTGCAGTATATCCCAGATCTCATTTTAACCTCACAGCCAATTGCATCTAAATAGCAGAGGAACAACAAAGTTGGGCTCTAGCCAACACTTGAAGCAGAGCGTACAGCGAGGTATCCCCACCAGGCTTTGACCAGTGAAGTACATCTCCTGCATTATGCAAATCCTACCTTCAGCGTTTCGCAGGAGCAGCAGTGCTTCCAACGCGTTCAAGGCCCTCTAAACTCACACTACCTTCGCACCATGACCCAGTTACCCAACCCGGGCAGGCAGTTTTCAAGAAAGCACGGAAGAACCAGGTTGTTCCAGCATCTTAGCTTACTTCACAAAAATGCATTGTGGGCCACGAGTTAGGCGTGGTCACTAATATTTGCTACCAGCCCATGTGATGTTCCACTTACAATAACACCATGTCTAAACAGGTATTTCATGACTGCACGTGCAGCTTATCACAAGGTTTGGAAATGCTTCTCTGATACTAAGAGCTGTAGGAAAAATGGTAAATGGAGAAGAAAAAAAATTTCTAAAGCCACATCCACTTTTCTTTCAATCAGTTGGCATAATCTAGGTTTACAAAGCTGTAATTTGAAATGCTTGTGCTCTCATGTCTTTACTAATCAATAGACAGAAGGTTAATTTTGTTCAGGTGAGGGGCCAGAGTTACGACATTCAGCTGCCCAAGCTGCAACCACAACTATAGTTTGATAGGACAAACTAAGCTGCTTATTTCATAACTGACTGATGGCAGAAAAGAGACATCTTCATACTCTCTCTGTCGAAGACACAGGGTAGACAAAATCCTCTTCATGTTCCAAAACAAGAACAAGTCCTTTTACAGTTTACACTCACATAGTTCAAGAACTGTGCTGCTCAGAACTTCTGTACCAACTTAAGATGCATTTAATCAAATTCCATTTTAAAGTGTTCATAATAGAAGTTTTGTTCAGCTCCCCCTCAGCAAACTAAGTCAGTCATGAACCTATTCAATCCCTAATGTAATCACTTACAGGTGATTTTTATAAGCCAGCAAACTCCACTGCTGGATCTACAGATTACTTGTGGACACTGGATCAATTCCTAGATTTGATTTACCACTGCTGCGCACCAAAAACAGTTCTATAAACACTGTACACAACGAAAACCCTCCTATTTAAAAAATCAAAGGTAGCTCCACAGCGTCTTTAAATCTATTAACTCAGACAAATGTTGTGGCTGTCATCAGGAAATTAGCTACTACAAAAAAGTAATTACTAGTCATGCAGTATGTCAAATTTATTTACCTGTAAACAAATATTCTTCTGAATTAAGTGTTAGTAACTCCCCTTTATAACTGTATTTTGAAATGTACATCCCTCCTGTGGCATAAATAAAACAAACGAGCAAATCAAGGATTTGCTTCTTATATGTTCGGGATGGTAGAAAAACAAAG
>VXAL01002270.1:513001-526644 GCA_013399475.1 Chauna torquata | reverse complement strand
GATCTGAGAAGACTACAGGTGACTGTAGGGGGACTGGGAATGAACAGTACAGAATTGCACATGGCACAGCAAGCTGAGAGTGCTCTTGGGAACAAAGCAAGCCTGAGGAGTAGTCCTAGGAAAGGAGGCCGCACAGATTGAAAAGGCCTGCAGTGTTGGAAGACGCAACGAGGAACTCAGGATAGGGGGAACTCAGCAGAGCATAGAGCTCCCCAGGGGTGAACAGTGGGGGGGCGGTGGGGCTGGGGTGTTGCGCGCGTGCAGGGACTCAATGGAGCGATGCTAGATAGTGTAGAGGACAAAAGGAGCGTCATGGGCCTCCAATACGCACAAAGAGTGTAAGGGTGGTTCCCGAGCGAATGGGGGAACAAATGAAAAGCTCTTTACCTCTGAGAAGTCGTTCTTGATTTTCCGTGTGCCACAAACGTTTGTCCCACACACTCGGCGCACAAGTTAGGGGTCCCCATACATGGAAGGCTTCTTACCTCTGAGAAGTCATCCCAGGCTTTCTTTCCACAGATGGCTTTCCAATGGATTCGCCACACCACTCCGAGATTCCTGCCTGTGCAGTCACAGCCTGAGACGCCACGTGCATGATACGGACCCCAAATCCAACAGTGGATTTCTGGGGCTCAGCTACGTGGGCGTTTGGATGCCTTGCCAGCAGCACAGACTTGGCAGCTCAGCGGCCTCGCAACAACCGAGCTGGGAGCTGTTGGGGTCGGTGTTTGAATGGCGCCCAGGTGCCGGGAGGAGACAGAGTGCAGCCCGGAGCTGGTCCCACCGCAGTGTGCATTCTTGCCCAGAGCTGCTTGCCGAGCCCGTGCGAGTGCTGGGGGTGGCCTCAGGCACCGTCATGCTTCCCCAGGGCCGCCTGAGCGGTCGGATTCACGGCTAGTGGGACCTGGCAGCCTGGCCCTCGCTTCCTCGTCCCCTGCCACAGCTCAGAGAGTCTGGTGTGCTGAGGCGGGGGCCTGAGCTGGTCTCCCTTGCCCATGCCTCACCCCAGCATAGCCTCGGGCACGGGAAGGCTTCCAAGATGGAGGAGAGTGCCCTCAGAGCGTTCCCAGCCGCTGGCAGCCAAACGCCTTCACTTGCTCGCCAAGACCGCCACTTTCCATGCACTGGCTTGTTGGACAGGTTCAGAGACAGTCACACATGAAAGCCAGACGTGCGGCAGCGGAGCAGGCACCTGGCCAGCCTAGCAGCACAGTGCTTGCCCGCTCCAGCGTAGTGGCATAGCGGACAGACTCCAAAACTCAACTTTCAGAGAGCCATGAAAAGCAGCATCTTGCCAGCAGCCGGGGAGCGGCACGCCTGCCCCGAGCAGCTTTCCCTCTATGGGACACTGGCAAAGCACGAGAGAGGTTGCAGGACCGTGACCCAGGCCGGGCGGGGCCAATGTCACTTAGTGCTTTGTGGACAGTATGGTGCACAGAGGCCTCGGATGAGTTGGTGCAGAAGCACGTGGCTCACCCTGCCGTGAGAGCAGGGAACTCAGCTGACAGCAGCTGGTTCACGCCAATCCCAGTGCTCTGCCTCAAGACCAGCTGAAGAAGACGGGCGAGCTGCCTTGCCCCGTTTAGCAGCAGCCCTCGTTCAGCCAGTCTTGGGGCTGCTGGTGCAGTGCAGTGTTCCGAGCTGCTCAGCTTGCTAGCCGTGCTGGAGCGACGGAGTTGGGCTACTCTAGCCCAAAGTGGCTCGCCCAGCCCCAGTGGATGGCCGGGGCTCAGGGACACAGGAGTTTGGATACCTTGCCAGCAGCGCAGACTCAGAGGCTCAGCAGCCTCGCCACAACAGAGCGCTTTCCCAGGGTGACGTGGCGGAACAGCAGAGCTGGGAGCTGTTCCCAGGTGCCAGAAACGGGCAGAGTGCAGCCCGGAGCTGGTCCCACCGCAGCATGCTGGCGGGGCTCCTGTAGCCTGGCAGTGTTGCAGCGTGCTTTGGCTCGGCAGCGGGCAGCCGACCAGCATAGTTTGGTCTTGCTGTGTGGCACGGTCGTGCTCGGAGAGCTGCCCGGGCGGAAGCACGCATCCCCAGTAAAGAGCCTGAGCTGGCGCACACTGTGCCGTTCCTAGTGCCAGTAATCGTCGGTGACCTGTGGTAGTTGACGACAGTTGCATGGCTGTCTCGGCATGTAGCACTTAGGCTGGACGCCCCAGCGCCAACTGCGCTGCTGGTTCCCTTCCTAGCTCCCTGCAGTGCCTGTGTAAGTGGTGGGGCCTCAGGCACCGTCATGCTTCCCCAGGGCCACCCGAGTGCTCAGACTCACGGAAAATCTGATACCAGTGCCTGGCGAGTCATTCCTTTTCCCGAGCTACTGCTCAGAGAGTCTCGCTTGCAGTGTCTAGGGCCACACAACGAACTCTACCCCGGTTCAGAACCCCGCAGCGCCAACTGTGGCTCTTGGGAAAAATTGCTCACAACAGAAGCCTCTTGGTACACCTCAAATTCTTTTGGCAGCCCCTTGACAGCTGCTCTCACAAGTGGACTCTGTGCTTTCTCTTTCTCCAAATCTGCCCCTTACCCCTAAGACTAAGTATGGTCACTGCCATGTTTTGACCCCTAAACTACCTGGGGCTCCCATGAAAAATTGTTCACAACAGAAGCAAGCCATTGTGATCTCACAGAGAAGTACAGTGTTACAGCGAGGCATTGTAACCTCACGGCCTGATGCAGCATCACAGCAGTGGATTTGAACACGTGGCCAGGCACAGTGTCACAGCGTGGCAGTGTAAACTGATGCCTCAGCACAGTGTCAGAGTAGAGCCTTCTGACTTCAAGCCTAGCAGAGCATCACAGCAGGAGGTTGTGAATTCATGGCCCAATACAGCGTCACAGCATGGTATTGTAAACTCACAGCCCAGAGGAGTGTCTCAGCATGGCATTGAGACGTCATGGCCTGGCTCAGTATGACAGCTGGGCCTTGTGACCTCACGGCCTGGTACAGCATCACAGTGGGAGTTGTGAACTTACGGCCCAGTACAGCATCACAGCCAGGCATTGCAAACTCATGGCCCAGCAAAGTGTGTCAGCAAGGCCTTGTAACCTCACTGCCCAACACAGCATCATTGCGGGAGTCGTTATCTCACGGCCTGCCACAGTGTCACAGAGTGGTGTTGTAACCACATGCCCCAGCACAATGTCACAGCCAGGGGCCTTGTGACCAAAAGTCCCAGTAGAACATCAGAGCAGAGCCTTGTAACCTCACAGCCCAGCACAGAGTCACAGTGGGACCTTCTGACCTCACGGCCCAGCACAGTGTCACAGTGGAGCATTGAGACCTCATGACCTGGTACAGCATCAGAGCAGAGCCTCACGGCCCAGAAGAGCATCACAGAATGGTGTGATTTCAAGGCCAAGCATAGTGTCTCAGCAAAGCATTGTAATGTCATGGCCTGACACAGCATCACAGCAGGGCCTTGTGACCTCACAGCCTTGCACAGCATCACAGCAGGCAGTTGTGACATTATGTCCAGGCAATATGTTACAGCGTGGTATTGTAAACTCATGCCCAGCACAGCATCACAGCAAGGGGGTTGCAACCTTACGGTCTGGTACAGCATCAGAGTAGGGCTTTATGACCTGATGGCTCAGCACAACATCATAGCCAGGCGTTGTAACCTCATAGCCTGGCACAATATCTGAACAGGGCCTTTTGACCTCACGGCCTGGCACAACATCACAGCAGGACATTGAGACCTCACAGCCTGGCACAGTGCCACAGCAGGAGTTGGGACCTCGCAGCTGGGCTCAGTGTCACAGAGTGTCTTTGTAACGTCATACCCCAGCACAACATCAGAGTGGGGTATTCTGATCTCAAGCCTGGCAGAGAATCACAGCAGAGAGCAAATGAAATGGACGTTAAAAGAGAAAATAGCAAAAATATGTACTCATACTGGATTAAAGTGGCCAGAGGCCTTGAACTTAGCCCTGTGGGATGTCCAGAATGCTCCAAGACAACCCCTAGGGCTAACACCAGCCGAAATTCTCTTTGGTAGATATTTAGCTATACCAGGAACTTTTATCCCAGCTAAGACCAGACTGTTGGACGGAGGTGAATGAGTAACCCAATACATAATGTGTTTGCAAAAACAAATTGCGAGCAATCGTAAATATGTACAATGGTATCAGCTAGTTCCACCTGAATTACAGGTACCTGATATACAACTGGAGAATGAGGTACTAAGTAATGCGTTTTTGCAGAAAACCAAGCTAGAGCCCAAATGGGAAGCACCATATATGGTATTTTTGTGTTATTTTCCTGTTAAAGTTTTAGGAGAAGAGAATTGGATACATCACTCTCACGTCAAACGAGTGATGAGTAGCCAATCAACTCAGAAATAACAAAGTCTGGACTGTGGTCTGTGGTCGTTTTACCCAGGTGAGCAGTGGAACTCCACCACAACCGCTCTCTCACTCCCCCTCCTCAAAGGAAGAGGGGGAGAAAATGTAATGGAAAAGGCCTCAAGGGCTGAAATAAAGACAAGAAGGTTACTCACCAATTACTGTCATGGGCAAAACAGACTCAACATAGGGAGATTAATATAATTTATTGCTATCACTAGCAGACTAGAGCAGTAAGAAACTAAAAAGCAAACTAAAATGATGGTGCTGAATAAGAGCCATGCCTGGGAGATAACAGAAGCCATCCAGCCCTGCAACAAAGAACCGCCATTCTGAAGGAAAATAGCATATATGTGTCAAGAACTGATTGGAGTATAGCTGATGAAACAAAGAATGCACAGCTATAAGATCCCAGGGAAAATCAAATAGAGTGCCTGCTTGGAGGCTCCCAGCTCGACCGGATATATGTGTACCATTAAATTCTTGCTGTTTTAAATAAGAGCTGACTCTGTGAGTGAATTGAAGATGCCTGGGGAGACCCATTCTCCTAGGGGAAACAATAGGATCCCCTTAAAGAGCTGCTTGCTCTGCTTTCACAGATTTCTTGCTAAGTGTCTCTCAAGAGCAACCCAGGATTAGAAGTTGGCTGAAGTCAAGGTGACAGAGAAGATCGCCCTGGTTTTAGAGGTTTTTTTACCTTCCGTTTGCAAATCAGTTCAGGAAACTACACAGGGAGCTCTAGAGACCCTTCACCCAGGGAAATAGTTTGAAGTCTCCCCTTGGGTTGTGTTTTGGTTTGCTCTGATTTCTCAGCTGGAGCTGTGAGCAGCCTGCCCCAGGCAGCAGCCTCTGGACACCAGAGGCCCCTGTCCTGCCGGTGTGGGGGGAGCTCCTTCCACCCCCCAGCTACTCACCGCAGCACGCTGGGCAGCTCCCTGGGCAGGCTGAGTGCTGAGCCTGGCAGGCTGCACACAGCTCCTGCAGCTGTCCCTAGCAGAAGGCCATGGTAGAGCAGATTTCTACGCTGCAGCCCATGGAGGAGCCCACGGTGGAGCAGGTGGATGTGACCTGAAGGAGGCTGCAGCCCATGGAGAGTCCCCCCAGGAGCAGACTCCAGGCTGGACCTGTAGCCCGTGGAGAGGAGACCATGCAGGAGCAGGTGATCCGGTGGGAGCTGCCACCCGTGGGGGACCTGTGCTGGAGCAGTTTGCTCCTGAAGGACGGACCCCATGGTACAGACCCATATTGGAGCAGTTCTTGAAAAGCTGCAGCCTGAGGGAAGCACACGCAGGATCCGTCCGGGAAGGACGGCATCCCATGGGAGGACCCCACGCTGGAGCAGGGGAAGAGAGAGTGACCATGAAGGAGTGGCACAGATGAAGCGATACGGACTGACCACAGCAACCCCCATTCCACGTTCCCCTGCGCCGCTCAGGGGGAGGAAGTAGAAGAGGGTGGATGGGGGGAAGGTGTTTTTAGTTTGCTTTTAGTTTCTCACTGCTCTAGTCCACTAGTGATAGCGATAAATTATATTAATCTCCCTACGTTGAGCCTGTTTTGCCTGTGATAGTAATTGGTGAGTAACCTTCTTGTCTTTATCTCAGCCCTTGAGCCCTTTTCCATTGCATTTTCTCCCCCTCTTCCTTTGAGGAGGGGGAGTGAGAGAGCGGTTGTGGTGGAATTCCGCTGCGTAAAACCACTACACATGGTTAAAACTTAGCATAATGATTTTGACATCTGTTGGTGTTTGCCAAAACTCAGTTTGTGCTGCGCTGGCTTCACAAGACCAGGAGAAGGAAACAGGACAAACTTCTATGGATGAAAGGAACAGGTACAAACTTAGAGTATGCAGAATGGAATAAATGAGTAGGCTCAGGTTGGATGCAAGAGATCAAGCTGTTTTTACTTTTCCCTCCCTCCAGGGAATGGCGATGGCTAGAGTCATCGTAATCTCTCCATTTCCGGCATGTAGTTCTGTATTACGCTGTTTCCTTTCACTGCAATCTGACAGAGCTTTTAAAATGAAACTTGATTCATATTTTGCAGGGAGAAAGAGATTCTAAAGAAATGTGGCTCAATGCTAGTGTCTCACCTAGCTGCAAGACTGAAACCAAAGTATCACTTTGCTGCACTGGAGAAGGCCTGTTATGAAAGACTTCTTTGCAGGTTGGTAAGACCATGGGAAGTCTCATTTGTTTTGGAATAAGGGTTCAATGTTTAAAGATCATGGGAGGGCACCTTTACAATTGTTTTATGATGTCATCCAGCCCCTTTGAATCCCTCATATTTTTCCAACAAACAGTCAAGATAGTTGCTGAGATGCATCTTATGACCATCATTCCTGCAGTCCCAAAACCTGTACCATCGCTGACAACACTTGTCCGGGTCTGTTGCTGTGAACTTGATTGCAAAGTACTTGCCCTTCTTCTCATTTAAACAGCTTTCATAAGGAAGTGAAATTCCAAAGTTCCAAACCACTGAAAATGACTAACTTCTGAGGTGAGAGGGGTTGTTTCTGTTTCGACTTTTAAGCCTCTTTCTCTTCTCCCCTTCGGAAGGCTACAGCATGTAGGACATATTGGTAGTGGTCAAGAAGTCATAGGAAGCAGGCCTGGAGTTCTAGACGGAAAGAAGGCCTGGAAACAGGCAGAGATCCAGGTTATTTCTTTTTCAAGGTGGGTACACTGCTACTTTTCCAAAAGATCTTTCCTTAAAGAGAAATGAGGCACTTGGAAGTATTACATATGCTCCTGGTTGCCTGAGGTGGGAGGCTGGCACAGGTAGTGTGTTTTTCCTGCCCTGCAGTAGCTTAAACACTGATTGACTGAGGTGTTGCAATGCTGAGCTGAGTGGTTTTGTTTTAGGATGGTCCTCCCTCTCCCCCAGGTGCTACAATCATAGGTGACCCTCTTTCCCTGTCCCCACAGCCATATCCCACCCTCTCCCACAGTTCCCACATCCATATCCTTCCTCCCCCAATTCCCATAGACACATCCCTCCCTCTCCCCAGTTCCTGAGCCTTTTTTCCCTCTCCCCTCAGTACCCACAGCCATATCCCTCCCTCTCGCCCAGTTCAGACACACATCACTCCCTTTCCCCCAGTGGGCATATCCATCCCTCTCCCCATAGTTCCCACAGACACAGACTTCCCCCTCCAACAGCTTCCAGGGCAATATCCCTGCCTCTCTCTCCAGTTTCTAGGACCATAATCCTCTTTCTGCTCTGAGATCCCACAGTCATGTCCCTTCCTCTCTTCCCTCCTTCCCAGGGCCATGTCCCTCCATCTCCCCCTCAAGTTCCCAGTGACCATATTCCTCCCTGTCCCCAGTTCCCATACCCCTCTCTCTCTCCTGGCTGCTTGAGCCTTCCATCTTGTGCAGGTACTTGCGTGCCATGTCCCTCCCTCTCCCATACTTCCCACAGCCATATCGCCTGTCCCTATCCAGTTCCCACACCCGTATCACTCCGCACTACTCCCCAAGTCTGGGCGACCATGACCTGTACCGATTGCCCATCTATCCATCCTTTCCCATCCACAGTAGCCATCCCCATATCAAACTATGGGGAGGGCATGGGCAGCAGGAGTAGGCTGCGTTAACCTCCCCCCCCATCCTGCTGCACAAATGACTGCAGACAGAAGCATTGCAAAGTGAACACCAACCATAGAATAATTTAATAAACAAAGGAATAAAAAAGAGAAATGACAATAGATAAGAAAATAATTTGCAAGCCCAACCATTTCCCATCCCACCAGCTTCCCATCTCAACAATCATTTCTGCCCAACAATTTCCCATAGCAACAATTTCTAAACCCAATGATGACTTTTGGAGAGAGGTGATTTTTTGGAGGGGAAAGGATGTGGCTGGTGGTGGCAGCCCTGGAACACTGGCATTTGTGATGGCCTGTCCTGCCCTGCAGGTGGGTTTGGGGGCTTTTTTGCTCTCCTCTGTTGTGCCCCACGGGTGCCTGTGCTGCTCCCAGCTGTGCTGCAGCTGGGGCCCATGGTAGTGGCACTGGGAATGCTGCTGCCAGCATTGAGTGGGGATGCGGCTGCTGGGGATGCTGGTAGCAAGTCAGTGATGCTGGTGCCAGCACTGGGTGGAGGTGCATACCGGTGCTGGTGCAGGGTGGGGATGCCAGTACTGGCAAAGAGGGACAGGAAACATTTAGTAGATACACCAAGAACTATGGGAAAGGGCAACACATAGGGGAAAGGGTGGAAGAGTGGAGCTGGAGCGGGTGCCTGCAGAGGTCTCTTTGCCTGCACCCTGAGGGTGCCTGGGTGCTGCGGGGACCAGCGAGGAGCAGAGGGTTGCAGGTAGCTGTACTTGTTGGCTATGGCCATGGTCTTCTCCCAGTGCACAAAGAGCTGCACGGGGCCAATCTTCATCTAGTGGGCCACCCACTCCTGCTGCTCCTGGGCCAGCTTCTTCAGGCGCTCCCGCTCAAGCCACTGCTCAGGTAAGATGGGCACCTACTCTGACTCCTCCTGCTCCTCCAGCTGCATGGGCTGTCGCTCGCTGGCTGCTTGCTGCTGTTGCCTCTTTGCCTGCTGCTGCCAGCCACCGCGCTGTCTCCAACCGGCTTCCCCTTGTGCGGGGTTTTGGGCCTTTGATCCCCTGGCCCAGCATCAGCTTCCTCTTCTTGGATAGGATTTTGTCTGTGAACTGGATGTGCCCCTGTGCAGGGGGTGCCAGTGGGTGTGGGGCACCCCATCCCTGTGCTGCTGGTGCACCAACCAGCAGCAGACGAAGCCCGGTGGCAGCAGTAAGGGGCTCAGAAGCACCCTGGACTGCCTTTGCCATGCCTCCTCGATGGCTTGTGCCATGTGGGATGAAGGAGGCATGCGGGCAGCCAGGGGTTCTTCAGGGGACTCAGCAGGGGACTGGTCAGGGGACTGAGGATGGGGCTTACTGGTGACACAACACAGGACAGCACTGACAGCCCACACCACATTGTCTTGGGGTGCAGCCCTGGTGGTGACTCCAGCCCCTAAAAGGGCTAGTTGGGGATACCAGTGGTGGCCATTCCCTCCGTGCTCAGCTCCAAGATGGACATTGAGAAGTCAGGGAGCTGGGAGAGGAAGCGGGTGAGGGCAGGGCTGCTGAGGACTTCTGTGAGAGTGTCCTGGGACTCCACAGCTTCAAGCCAGCTCAGCAAATCCTCCATGCTGGCGCTGTGCAGGTTGGCCAGGAGCTGATCCTGCAGGCTTCCCCTGGCAGATGGGGAAAAGCCTCAGCAAAGGCATCTGTCCCCAGCTAAGGCAGCTCCAGGGACTTCTCCAGGACCTTAAGGACAGTTGCCGCTGCTGAAAAAGCAAGAAAATCACCCAACCGGGGCAATGCCAGCTTCCCCATGCCTGCTTAGCGCAGAGCACCTGCCCACTGGCTCTGCTGTACCCCTAGACTAACCATCAGGCACTGCCATCTGGGTGCTGCACATCGGTGGAGCCAGAGCAGGCTGGGGGTTTCTGGCGGTGGGTACCAAGGGCCCCTGGCCCTCTCTGAGCCCCACAATGTGGTTGCAGGTCTCCAGAGGCTGTCCCTGGCTGATGGGCATGGCGCAGGACATGGGGAACACCTTCCCTGCACTAGCTTAAATGCTGATTGCCTGAGGTGCTGCAGTGCTGAGCTGTATGGTAGCACTTCATGATGGCTTAGTCTGGAGCTGACGCCTTCAGAGCTGCAGTCACGGCCAAAGCTTCTTGCATGTGAGCTGTCTGTTTTCCTGCTGGAATCTGGATGCATTCAGCATTGCTCCAATGAGCTTGGACCTTGCAGAGCTAGTGTAACAGCCACAGGATGCCCGGGTCAATCCGTACTGAAAATCAGGGCAGGACACACAGAAGAGCAAAGCACTTCTGTGTACTGCTGCATTCTCCTTCCTGTGTGCATTCTGGCTTCACTCTCTATGTTCAGGTAGCTTAGAACACTGTTTGGTTTTAACCTTGGGATAGTTCCAAGATTAAGATTAAGATGTGACGCATGGGCTTTTATGTTACAGTTTGCCCCCTTCTGCCTGCAGGTCGGCATGGTGATTCTGTAGTTAGATCCAATTGCTTGCCAGCACTGCTTCCTATAGGCATCTCAGCAAACAAGGGCTTTTTCTTTCTAAGCTTATAGACTACAGCAGTCCTTTGCAGTGGGCCCCCAGTTATCCCCTTTAGGCTGCTGGCCATGCAGGTGCTACTTTATTAGATTAATAAACGCTGGTGAACTAGGTGCTGGGCATTGTTTTTTCTCAAGTGTCCTGTTACCTACCTTGAAAGATTGCTTGCTTGCCACCTGATGGCAGAAGTCTTCATTCCTTGAACCTGAACACCAAGCTTCCATTGTGAGCACTATTTCATGGGAGCCCTAGTTGGGGGTGGGTGTTTGAACTGGGAGCTGTCGCAGGGTTAGGCTTAGGGGTAGGGTTAGGGTTTGGAGAAAGATAAAGCACAGAGTTCCCTTGAAAGTTTGGCTCTGATAGGGCTGCCAAAGAATATTGAGGTGCACCAAAAGGCTTCTCTTGTGATCAGTTTTCACGTGAGCCCTGGGTGGGGGTGGGGGTTGGAACTGGGTGCTGTCCATGGTGAGACCAAAGGGCATGTGCAGGCTTCAGAGAAAGACAAAGCACAGAGTTCCCTTGTGAGTGGGGCTGTGAAAGGGCTGCCAAAGGAAGCTGAGGTGTTCATGAGAGTCCTAGGTGGGAGTGGTTGTTGGAACTGGGCACTGTCTAGGGTTTCAGTTACGGTTTGGAGAGAAAAAAGTGTAGTCTTCCCTTTTGCGTGACGTTGCGAAAAGTCTGCTAAATGATGTTGAGATCTAACAAAATGCTTTATCTTGTGAGCACTTTTTATGGGCGCTCTTGGTGGTCTGGATTTTGGACCTCGGTGCTTTCTAGGGTAAGGTTTAGGTGCAGATTTAGGGTTAGGATTTGGAGAGAGAGGAAGCACAGACTCCCCTTGTGAGTGGGGTGTTAAAGGGCTTCCAAAGGAAGTTGAGGTCTACCAAAAGGCTTCTGTTGTGACTGCTATTACCCCCCTGAGACTGCATGTGACACCTGCAAAAAGGGAAAAAAAACAAAAAGCACAGGCTGAGATAGCATCCAAACCTACAGCTCACACATGTCAATTCCTCTCCCTTGCTTCTTTACCTCAGCTGCTCTCTCGCCTGCCTAGAGTCCAATTCTTCTGCTTGCCCACATAAGGCTGCTGCACTACCTGTAAAACCCAAACAAGGGATGCTTATTTACAGTGACAATCATGCCCCAAAATCGCATCACGTTGTTCCTTGCTCATCTTACCAGAGGCGGCTCTGGTGGTGACATCCCATGTTGTACATTGCTTTGCCCCTTTGAAAAAAGAAAAAAAAGTAGTCATAAGCTAATCATCGAGCTGCCAGCAGTAGCACCCACCTCTCAACACCATAAGCAACCCTATCTTCTTATGGCAATCTGCTTGCCTCTGCATCTGAAAAAGAAAGACAAAAGTGTATCAAGCCAGCCACCCAGTTTCTGACTGACAGCTTGACAGTTCTAGGAGGTGCTGTTTCCTTTCAACAGTTCCTCCTAAATTTTAACTACAGCTGACAAAAACAAAAGACAGACTCAAAGGCCCTTGTCAGCAAGCTTTTAAAAATTCAAAAACAGAGTTCTTCAACTACCATGCAAACAGCCACTTCCAAGCGGCTCAAACCTCCCCCTTGGCACCTGCCAAGCAAAATGGGATTGACTATGCCAGTTGCCCTTGACTACTCACCCAGAGATGGACCAGATGTCTTTGACAAAGCAGCCTGGACACAATGTATTATTGCACTGTTAGACTGCCACATTACCCTTGACTGCCATCACTAACTCCCAGGCAGGACAGCTCCAAGCCAAACACACACAGACACTACAAACATTATGAACAAAAGACAGCAGAAGATCATGAGCCAGAAGAATGACTCTCAGAGGGAAGCCCTACAGTGCCACAACTACTAGATGTGCTATGGCTGCCCCGGAGAAAGACTCAAATGCCATGACCTGTGAAGGAAAGTGACCACTAGAAGAGCAGCAATGGATGCATAAAAAGCCAGGCTTTAAGACACAAGATGGTTAGGATGTGGAGTACAAACCCCATATGAAGACACTTTGAACATCAACTCCCGAGTCAAGAGCTGCTGATGTGGCCCAGATTGTCACCGCAAAGGTGACCGTCTGGAAACAGATACAATGCAAAAGACCTGAAACAGATCTCGCTTTAAGCTCTGACTGCAAAACAAGAAGCTCTCTATCAGCCCTGTGATGAGACAAGGCATTCCAGACTCTCAGAATGGCTCCTGAGATGCCCATCTAGTTAGCCTAATATACAAAAAGCAATAGGGACATCAAGACCTAAGGAATGCATAGCACACAAAACACAGACTACAGAAGCAATGCAAATAATAAGACCATTAGTCCATCATCTTACCTCATAAATAGTGAGCAGGCCAAGAGTCCTTTGAGCTCTTCTGCACGGCAGCTGACTGCATGACAGGATCTGCCCTTGAGCAGGGGTGCCTCTCAAGGTCACACCTGCTACAGAGATCTCTTACACCTCGCGAAAGATTCCTTGCAGCAACAGATCCTCGATAAGTTATTTATAGCTTGCCAAACTTTGTAAGCTTCACTAAGATTTTATCTTAGATTGATTGTGCACATATAATCCTTAGACATAAACCATTGACCAAGTCTGGGACTAGGAGTGGATTCAGCTGCACCTAGACTCCTTACCTCTTCGGTTCAAGGAGTTTAGGAAACAAGGAGGTCCACTCTGAACCTCTTGACTCAACAGGAGGGCCTCCCTGACACATCTGACTCACCCTGTCCTCTGTGCAGTAAATAATCAAGTATTAGATCACTCTTTTATATCAATAAATATATTTTTGCTTCTCTCTTATGAGTGAAGTATATAATTTCATCCACGACAGAGAGTTCCCTCTACACATCATGCAACTGATGCTATGTGGGGTAAGTTGGTTGCACTGATCACACAACGGGCTTGAATAGGAAATCCCTATCAGTGACTGTCTAGGAATCTTGGAAGCGATCATGGACTGACCAGAAGGCAAAGATTTCAGAATATTGCCAGAGGACATGCTGAAGTGGCCCCACTGTATAATAAATTACCAGAAAATGAGAAGCAATATGCCCAGTTCACTGTTGTATCGTGGGAAAGCATTGGAAGTGGACAGCTGATGTATGGAGTTCCACGTGACAAGTCGCAGAAACTGCTGAAGGAGAAGGTGAATCGAGCCAATATGCAGAAGTGAAGGCCATCCACTTAGCTTTA
>VXAL01002270.1:458148-512930 GCA_013399475.1 Chauna torquata | reverse complement strand
AGGAAAGAGGAAAGAGGAAAGAGGAAAGAGGAAAGAGGAGAAAGGAGAAAGGAAAAAGAGAAAGATCCCTCCTGAAAACAACCCCTCAGGTCAAAATGAGATTTTACTCCATTTTTTACTGCTACTGGATTTTTCTCTTGTTTACTAAAGTCAAGATCTTAGGGAGCATGTAAATGTCAGCTTTCAGTAATTTGTTGCTAATCTAGATAGAGAAGTACAACTGAAAAGTTTATCCTATGCCTTTGGGAATTGTGTGTATTGCATATCCTGATGTTCCGTTAATATTCAGCTGCAATCCTTAAATATGCAGAGGAATTAAATACTTTATTGCAGGAAAAGAAAGATACTGCACCTGCTTTTAAAGTATGTATTTATTTAGCTTGTTTACTAATTACATTTTCCACTTTTAGAACATCTTTCAGGTAAGAACCGTAAGCAATTAAACAAATGATGCCCAGTTCAAGGTGCTTTAACTATGGGGCTGTATTCTAAATCCTTGAAGAATCTTACTGAAATGTGAGATGCTCTAAGTGCTGGTGTTTCTTTTAAGTCAAGCTTTACAGTAATTCTTTAGGTTAGGGAGACTTCCTGTACTCGTGCAGATTTTCTCTTTAAAGTCCTGTGCAAAATGCTACTTGCTGAATTGATGTAAGCTGGTCTTCTAGCACAAATTTTCAAATGTGGATGATCAAAAGGAACAAAAAACAAAACAAAACAAAATCCTTACTTCTCGTCCAATAGCAGAGCTTGCAGCAGAAATCAGAGGTGTTTCTCACCTGCAAATTAAAAGTTAAACTGTTAATGGAGTGCATAAAATATTGATGACAGGTCTGCTCTATGCACTTAAAAGCTTTAAAAACAAAACAAAAAACAAAAAAACAAAAAACACAAGCAAAAAATGCTCCCAGTTTCAGCATAGTAGACACACCCAGCATCAGGTCCAATGTAGACCTGATGTCCTGGATCATGGGTGGACCTGGCAGCTGGCTCATTCTCTCAATTGCCATAGTGGGTAGAACTGATAGTCCAGATGGTAGGTAGACCTGGTGGCCAGCTAGCAGCTGGGCCAGGGGCAGACTTGATCATGGGGATGGCAGGTAGATGTGGCAGCCTGCTGGGCAGCGGATGCCAGGGTAGACCTAATGGCCTGGATTGCAAGTAGACCTGGAGGCACACTGGGAAACAAGTCCCAGGGTAGACCTGGTGGCCCACCAGGCAGTAGGTCCTGGGGTAGACTTGACAGCTTGGATAGTACATAGACCTCACTGTCCACCAGCCAGCAGGTAGACCAGGTGGCCAGACCACCTGCAAGCTCCAAGGGACTGTAGCAAGCAGACCTAATGGCCCAAAATAGTCAGACCTGGAGGCACACCAGGCAACAGGTCACAGGGTAGAACTGACGGCCTGGGTGGTGGGTAGACCAGATGTTTGGTCCTCCCCGAGTCACTGTAGTGGGTAAAACCGATAGCCTTGATGGTGGGTAAACCAGGCAATAGCAGGTCCCAGAGAAGACCTTAGCTGATATGGCAGGTAGAACTGGTGGCTTGCTGGGCATTGGGTAGACCTGGCAGCCGGCCTGCTCAAGGTTTCATGTGGCTGTAGGAAGTAGATCTGATGGCCCAGATCGTGGGTAGACCTGGTGGCCCACCAGGCAGTGGATCCTGGGGTAGATTGGATGGCTCAGATGTTGGGTAGACCTGGCAGCTTGACAGGCAGCAGGTAAACTTGGTGGCCAGCCCATCTGCCTGTTCGTGGATATAGCAGGTAGACCTGGTCTCCCAGTTTGTAGGTAGACCTGGTGTCCCACTAGGCAATAGGTGTTGGGGCAGCCTTGATGGCCTGAACAGTGGGTAGGCTTGGCAGTCAGACCGTCGTCCACAGGCTTTAAGTGACTATCAGGTAGACCTAAAGGCCCAGACAGTAGAGACACGTGGCATCCCATAGAAGCTGTTCCTGGGGTAGATGTGATGGCCCAGACAGTGGGTAGATCTGCCAGCCTGCTACGCAGCTGATAGACCTGGCAACTGGCCCGCACGCAGCCTCCCAGGTGGTCATAGTGCATAGCCCAGACAGAGAGTAGACCTGGCGATGCACTGGGCAGCAGGTCCTGTGGTAGACATGATGGTCTAGACAGTGGGCAGACGTGGTAGTTGGCTGGGAAGTGGATCGACCTGCTGGCCTACTGGCCAGCTGGATCCAGGGTGGACCTCATGGTCTGCAGGGTTTATTTACATGATGGTTTATTCAGCAGCAAATTCTACAGCTGCCTGGCAGACTGCTCTATGCCTGGGGATGTGGCACAGCAGAGCCCAATGCCAGTCGTGCCTCAGTTTCCCCATCTGCAAACCATGGCTTGGGGGAAAAAACTTTCCCTACATTTTTGAAGACCTAGTCCTGGAAAGCTCAGGGTGTTATTAGCAAGGCTATTTATAGCATTGTAAATGGGTTATTAATATGATTATTCACTATGTAGCAATGGGTAATTGCCCCGGGTGAGGATGACGCCCTGAGTGCACCAGGCAATGGACAGGGGTGGCCCCAGCCCCAGTCTGCCTCCATCCCATGGGAAAACTCACCCCAAAACCCCGGGTGCCCAGTGGGATCCCACGGTAGGGCCAGGTGCTCATGGCCTGGGGAGCTTGGCACTACCATGCCCTGGTGCTGGAGTCTGGCTCTGATTCCATCACAATAATGAGCTGTCACAGCTGGAGTGCTGCTAATTAAATGCAGTACTTAATTAACAAGATCACAAAGACCTCCTAGCTTGGCTTGGCTTTCAATCACAGCTGACAGGGGCAGGTGCAGCCATGGAGGCAGTTCATGGCCTGATGTATGACGAGCATCCCAGTGCTCAGCTCTGCCCCCCAGCCCCCTCTGACGCTCTCCCACGACAGGAACCCACCTTCATGAGGATGAGGATGGGCCGTGAGAGCAGATCAGACGAGTGGGTGGCCCTGGAGTCCAGTGAGCATGCTGGGGTGTTGTGGTTTAGACCCGGCAGGCAGCTAAGTGCCACACAGCTGCTCACTCGCTTTCCCCAGATGGGATAGGGGAGAGAATCGGAAAGGTAAAAGTGCACGAACTCATGGGCTGAGATAAAGACAGTTTACTAGGCAAAGCAAAAGCCGCACATGCAAGCAAAGCAAAACAAGGAATTCATTCACTAACTACTTCCCATGGGCAGGCAGGTGTTCAGCCACTTCCAGGAAAGCAGGGCTCGTCACGCGTAACGGTTTCTTGGGAAGACAAACGCCATCACTCCAAACTTCCCCCCTTCCTCCTTCTTTACCCCAGCTTTTATGGCTGAGCATGACGTCATATGGTGTGGAATATCTCTTTGGTCAGTCTGGGTCGCCTGCCCTGGCTGTGTCTCCTCCCAGCTCCTTGTGCACCCCCAGCCTCCTCGCTTTCAGGGCAGCACAAGAAACAAAAAAGTCCTTGGCTCTGTGTGAACACTGCCCTGCAACAACCAAAAACATCACCACTATTTTCATCAAAAATCCAAAACACAGCATTGTGTGAGCCTCTACGAAGAAAATTAACTCTGTCCCAGCCAAAACCATGCCATGGGGTTCAGCATGGGGCTACCCATGACACAGGGCTGTGGTGGCCCCATCCAGCTTCACATCTGCCTCATCCTTCCCTGGCGTCTGAGCCCTGAGCAAGACTGGACATTGTCATCGGATTAGACGGACGAAGTCATGACATACACCAATGTGGTTAAATCATGTTCCCTTTTTACCCGAACAGCCGCATTCTTATAGCAAACAGTCGAGGGTGTAGCAAACAGTCGAGGGCATACATTATCTCATTGGTGAAGCACGTACAGATAAACAACTTCAAGTCCCAGCCCATTGTGGCTAGCGTTTCTGTGGTAACTTTTCTGATCGCCACAGAGCTCTAGTTCCTTATTTCTGCCATTCAAGGTCAGTCCAATAACATTCCCATGGAGCCTCCCCGCATTCCTCCACATAGCCTGGGTTGCTCACCTGCAGCACACCATGGCCTCCTTGCTGCTTCAGAAAATCCTCAACAGGACATTAATATTAGTAATGGCACCCCACCACTGCTGTTCACAGCACAGCCTGAAGCACAACCTGAAGCCACCCTTCCTGCCCCCTGTGTGGGGAAATTTCTGCTCCCCAACAGATGGCGAAACTGAGGTACCTGAACTGGAGCAGGAGCAGTGTGATCCAAGGCCTTCCCTGTTCCCCTATAGGGCCTGGCCTGGAGGATGGGGCAGCAAAACCCCAGGGAGGCACCCACAGCCTCAGAGCAACTCATGGATGGGTGATCCAAAGCAGGTGAAGGCGGGGGTGGTTCCTGGCTGGAGAAGGACAAAGAAAAAAATAAGAAAAAAAAAAAAAACAAAAGAAATCATTTTGCTGCCCTAACTGAGCTCTGCCCCACAGAAGTGGGGCAATCCCCCAGCAGTAAGTGGGGGGCTGAGCAATGTGGGGGGGCTCATGTGTCCTCCCCACTGGCAGGCGCAGGCAGGCAGCAGTGCTGGGACTTCTCACTGGCTTTGGCCCTGCCAGAGAGCAGCAGGACTCAGTCACATTCCAGCAGCAGCAGTGACTCACAGCTGCCCCAGCCTCCCATGGATCAGCCAGCATGTTGCAGAGACTCCTGAATGGAGGCAGAAAATAAAATTAAGTAATAGCAACTGTCGCTCCCCCCCAGCCCCCTTTCCCAAGCCTCCTGCAACACATGTGCAACCATCAAACTTCTGTGCCACCAAGAAACACCTCCCACCCATGTCTCGCTAGACACTGAGAAGCATGACTTGGTTCTCAATTGCATGAAACACCATTTGACAGCAACCTGCAGTGGCCCCGAAAAGGATGCAGAAGCTGCACCACCGCACAAAGCTCCCCCAAGCCTGGGGACACACTGGCAGTGAGGTCCTGCCACTGCAATGCAAAGGGGGATGCAGCCGGCCAGATGCTGGGGACCCCTGCAGATTTGCATTGCTGCCTGGAAGGCTTGGGGGTGCAGAGCAGGATAGGGATTACCCCAGCCATAAGGTTGCACAGTCTCAGCTGCATTTACTGGGGGACATCATAGCTATTTTGCATCTTTTGACAGCATCTCCCATTTCTAATCCCTTCACCCAGAGGTGCCCCCAGCCAAGCTGTGGAGGAGATGATGCGCCCATATGGGTGCCACAGGGATGGATGCATTTGGCAGAGCTCCACCATGGCCGCCTTTGGCCTTGCTGTCTGTTATTGAAATCGCTCAGCAGGAGCAGAAGCCTGCAAGCACTGCTGAAACTCTTGTGGGCTGCAGAGGCTCCGTGGCGGGGAGAGGCTGTGCTGCACAGGCTCCAACTTCTGCAGTCCCAGCACCGCAGCACGGGGGATGCTCCTGGAAAGGCTCCACTGGGATGTGCATGCAACAGCATTGAGCAGAGCCTCTATGGATTTTAGCCCCTATAGGGCAGGGCACAGGGGAGCAGCCCTTCTCCACAGAGCACAGACCACCCAGACCACGCTCCAGCAACACTAGGAATACACCTGTGGAGCCCAACACCTATAGAGCAGGAGCCCCTGCTGCGAGAAGCTGGCTCCCATGGAGCCAAGCCCTATACAACTCAACCCTGGTCACTATAGAGCAAGACATACTTCCCTAGTGTGTTGCAGTCCCCTACAGATCAGTCCCTATAGAGCAAGAAACCCCATCATCATATAGCAGAGTGCAGCACCTATAGAGTCCTGCAATTAGCAAGCAAGAGAATATGCCCAACAGAGCAGTCCTTATGGAGTGGGAATGCCTACCATGTAGAGAAATGCCCTATAGAGCCTGTCCCTATAGAGCAAGAGCCCATACCCCACAGAGCAGCCTCCCAGATATGCCAACGCAATGTTGGACAGGATTGGATGCAGAGTGCATTTCAGCTGGCACCCACCATAAGTCCTTCCCCTGGCTCTGGGCCCTTGAACCTTCCTGCATGCCCTTCTCCGCCACCTCAGGGTGCACTGGGGTGCAGTACCCAGCCAGGATTTGGGGTGACCACAGGGCAAGGAAGCCTCTGCAAAGAAGCTGCTACACTAGCACCTGTTTCTCTTTGCCGCAGTTTGGCCCAGCCACCCAGCATAGCAGCCGTGTGCAAGTTTCACAGTGTATTTTTGTCTGTCCTTACAAGAAAAGGCCACGGAGAGGGCTGTGGCAAGGAATGCCAGTAAATGGTCTCTGGGCCTTCCTCATTCTCAAGAATGGGAAACTGCGTGACTTCTCCACAGAGTTTCGCTCTCTCCATGGAGAGCTGAGATGCCAAAAGGCTCCGCTTGACCATCACTACAAGGGCACTGAAAAGTAGGGGAAGAGAAAATTCAATAGCGCACAGAGCCCAGACTTTGCCAGGTACAGAACAGGAACCTGTTTGCCCCCCAGAGCACACCAGCAGACCAGCTGTGCTTTTGCTTACATGTCTTGAGTGCAAAACTCTTTCCTCTGGGAAAACAGATTGAGGGAATCACAAGATGCCCTGTGAGCTGGGTCTCCCAGCCAGACTGTTTCCGGGCTGCTCAGGGTAGCTGAATGATTACCCTGTACAACCCAGCAGAACAGGGATCTGGGCCCAGGCAGCTGCATACCTCTGGAATTGCTCTATGCTATGGCAGAGGGCTGGAAGCCGTCAGCCTGGGGACTTCTTCCCTGGCCTGCATGGCTCCCCAGGAGGTTCTTCAACACCTGGGGCAGGAGTCGGCTCCACAGCTTCCCCAGTGCCCACAGCTCATGGTTTTTATGCCCTCGGCACTGCCTCTTCCCACAGCCGTCCTTGGGGATGGTGCAATGCTGAGGTTAAAGCAGTGTGTGTTTCTGCCCTGGTCCCTCACCATCTCATCCATCCCTTAGCAGCCTCTCTTCCCTGGTGGGCTGGGAGTGAGGTGGGAAGGAGCTGGTAAAAATAGCAACCAGGTGCCCTCTGCCCCAGAAGCAATTTCTTGCTTGGTAAACAGGAAATCTGTTCTTAGGCCCATTCATGAGCCACGGGCTGATGGCAGCTCCCCACTCCAGGCTTGTTTTGCTGCTCGGTGACACATGGGCAACACCAAGGGTGGAAGGCTGCCATGCAGACATTTCAGCCTCATGGGCTTTCCCATTGCTCCCTCTTTTCCTCCAGCAGCATCCTGAGCTTCCCTGGATTTTCCAGGTGTGCTGGGCTTTCCCCTACACGAGGAGGTGGCAGGAGATGCAGGCAGTGTCAAGGAGAGCAAGGGATGCCTGTATTTCTGCAAAGCCCAGCACTGTTTGCTTCTGGGCTTGGCCCCATGCTGGGTGGCACCCTGGGGGCAAGTGCCTTAGCAGAACTCTGCCCCTGACATCTGAGCTCCTCTTCCCATTTCCCCTCCCTTGATGCTGGAGAGACCTTGCAGAGACATCTTCACAAATGAGAGGGTTTGGCATCACCAGCCGCATAAAGTTTAACAAGAGCATGTGCTGGATTCTGCACCTGGGAAGTGGCAGCCCTGGATATACATACAGACTAGGAGACGAGAGGCTGGAGAGCAGCCCCATGGAAAAGGATCTGGGGGTTCCGGTTGACGGCAACTTGAACATGAGTCAACAGTGTGCCCTGGCAGCCAAAAGGGCCAACAGACCCAGCATTCCTAGGTCGAGGGAAGTGATTGTCCCACTCTACTCTGTGCTGGTGTAGCCTCGAGTACTGTGTGCGGTTTTGAGTGCCACAATGGAAGAAGAATTTAAAACTATTAGAGAGTGCCCAAAGGAGAGCAACAAAGATGGTGAAGGGTCCAGAGGGGAAGACATATCAGGAGCAGCTGAGGTCTCTCAGTTTGTTCAGCCCAGAGAAGAGTAGATGAGGGGAGGCCTCCTGGCGGCCTGCAGCTTCCTCACGAGAGGAGCAGAGGGGCAGGCGCTGGTCTCTTCTCTCTGGTGACAGCAACAGGACCCAAGGGAACGGCACGGAGCTGTGACAGGGGAGGGTCAGGCTGGGTGTTAGGAAAAGGTTCTTCACCGAGAGGGTGACTGAGCACTGGAACAGGCTCCCCAGGGCAGTGGTCACGGCACCAAGCCTGCCGGAGTTCAAGAAGCGTTTGGACAATGCCCTCAGACATATGGTTTGATTTTTGGGTGGTCCTGTGTGGAGCCAAGAGTCGGACTCGATGATCCTTGTGGGTCCCTTCCAACTCAGGATATTCTGTGATTCTGCGATACCTTGATGGTATCTCTTACTTCAGAGGAGATAAAGCCACCACAGCTTGCCCTTTCCTAGGATGGGCTGAGATGGTTAGACTGGGGAGTGGGGACAACACTTATCGTGGCTCCCCAGAGATAACCAGAGTGGCAATGGCTGTTGCTCGTTTTGCCCCGATCCTTTCCCTGAGTGTTGTCCCCATTTGCAACAATGGGCCCTGACCCACT
Organism: Chauna torquata; assembly: GCA_013399475.1. Lineage (NCBI taxonomy): Eukaryota > Metazoa > Chordata > Aves > Anseriformes > Anhimidae > Chauna > Chauna torquata. The sequence continues at coordinate 504,542 of VXAL01002270.1, read as the reverse complement.
TCCTCTCCCACCCTCCGCTGAGGCTGCCGTGCTTCTGGCTGGGGCTCAGGCTGCTGCAGGGCCCATGTGCAGGCAGCCATCCCTGCCTGCCAGAGTCAGAGGGCACCCCCGCTCCCTGCATGCTGCAAGGCTGCTGGGGCCCCCAGAGCCTTCCCACCCATTTGAGCCCCTGGCAGGCTCAAAGTGGCAACTTCAGCCTGAGCAACATTTTTGGGGTGCTAACAAGGATGGGGAGAGAGAATAATGAGGCTGCAGTCTGCATTGCTGGGTGAAACCACCAGGGGTTTTCGTTATGCTGATGGTGTAGATGAAAACTCCCCCATCTCCCCAGCATTGCTACCCCGCACTAGCATGGCAGTGCCATGTGTGCAGACCCAGCCTTGTCCCAGAGCATCGCTCCCCAGGAACCAGATGACCAAGAGAGGTACGAAGGTGAAAGGCATTTGTTGGCAGGATGGGTTCCAGGGAAAGTCTGGGATGGGCAGGAGTGCCGGCCAGCACAGGGACACAGATGGGGGTGTCTGTAATTAAGGGGTATCCTCACACCATGGGACTGCAGCAATGTGAGGCCAGCAGTGGTGACAGGCTGGAAGAGGGGCCTCCTAAATCCCAAACTAGGGTCCCTGATCTGGGTGAGGGTGAGCTACCAGCTTAGTCTCTGCAGGGTGCCAGTTATGGGGTACAATGACGCTAGGGAACAGCCCCAGGTGACAATCCTGCAAGGCATTCTGGAAAATACACCCTCCAAAAAGGCTCCTTGGACTGTGCACTGGGTTAGCAGGAAGGATTTATGGCAGCGGTTTCAGTTCCACACATGCTTTCACAAACCCGGGCATCTCCCGCGCACCATCCACCACCAGCGCCAGGCTCTGAGGAAAGCTGAAGCATTGCTGCCCTCAGGCGGCAGCCGGAAGCACAACGCAGCGGGCCAAGGCCAGGCAGATTGCAGGGGCATAGGCTCCCCAAAATGCCCTGGCTTTCCCCCTGCCTCACAGCCTGGGTACCTCCATCCTCTATATCCAGTGTGGAGAGCAAGCTGGGAGGGGAAGGGGGATTTGGCTTGTCCATGTGGTGGCAAACATGCCCCCAGCTTGCCCTTTTTGCAGTGAAAAACTAAAGAGCAGAGAGGTGGGGGAGATGCCCAAGGCTGGCCACAAGCAGGAGGTGTTGGGGTGCATGTGTGACCCACCAGGCAGCCCAGGAGGTGGGCCTCGCCTCATTCTGCCTCACTGCAGGAGCCCATATCCTCACCCTCCTCTGGGTGCGTGATCTCTGCAGCACAGCGTGCCATGGTTCTCATCCAGCGCTGCTTCAGCTCCTCTGTGTCGGCCAGGAAGGTGTAGACCTGCTGGGACTGTACCAGCTGGAAGAGGTGGCGGGAGTCACCCTGCGGCAGGTCCCTCACCTGGTATCCCAGCAGTGGAATGGAGGTATGGGCTCGGACATCCTGCCAAGAGAGGAGACAGCGACAGGAGGCAGGGAATGGGGGCACCGAGCTGACCCTTGCAGATGGAGCTGAGCCCAGCCTTACCTGAGGGGCCGCATAAATGTACAGCACAAGGGGATCATCCTGTGGGATGACAAACCAGCCCCGCATGCCTCCCTTGCCATTCTTGTCCAGCAGCTGCAGGGAACTGCACAGCAGACTCCTGCCTGATATCTCTGCAGCTCCTTTCTGCCAAAAAAAAACCAGCAAACTAATCCCTAAATACTCAGGGTGAGGGGAGGCAGAAAGGGCACTGATCAAAGGACTGGGGATGGCAGCAGAGCTTGGAGGAACCAGGCACAGGTAGGATGGGCAGAGAGGGACAGAGCTCACCTCCAGGATGCCTTTATGCTTCCCCTCCCGGTCCTCCAGCACTACATGGCCCGTCAGGAAGACAAAGCACTCTTGGCACACACGGTTCAGGCGGTTCCCGTCATACTGCAGCTTGGCCTTGTGTTCTGAGCAGCGAGCACACACCACCTACAACCACCAGACGTGGACATTGGTGGGACTGGGGCAGGACTAGGGGATTCCAGAGATGACTCCATGAGGAGCTGAGGGCCAGGAGCAGCCCCAAGCCCTGGGAAAGGGGTGCAAGGTGTACAAAGGCTGCATTCCTGGCCCAGCTGCCACCTGAGCAGGCCACAAGGGAGGGAGGAGTTGGGGGACAAGGCAACTCACATATCCACAAGCTCTACAGTGGTGTCTCCGGCGCACGATGGCATTGAAGGGCTCCTTGCAGCGCATGCACATGGTCACCAAGTTGTCCCGCACCCACTGTGGGGCTCGACGGCCCAGCTCCTCCGTCTGGGGGTGGAAGATGGCATTGCTGGAGCTGGGACTGGCTAGCCATGGTCAGGGTGGTCCTGCTCATGCTCCTCTCAGCCTCCGCAGCCACTCTGCTCTTACCCTTCCCCTCCCCAGCCTGCCCACACTAGTTCTGTAGGGCTGTCCAGCTAGGGAAACTGAGGACAGCAAGGTGGAATCTCCCTGAGCTTCAATGCAGGGGGATGCTGGAGGCAGGCAGGGCACGGGAAGGGCAGGAGGGCTACCTTCAGTGTGGGGGTTCCTGTCTCCAGCCCATGCACAGCCACCTTAAAGCTCTCACTCCTCTTCTCCTTCCTGTCAATGGCATCCTGGAAGGCCTAGAGGGGAAGGCAGGGCTGGAGAGATAGATAGGGGGGCTGCCCGAACACAGACAGGTAGGGAATCAGCTCCCTTTGATATCCAGGCATCCAGCTGGAGTGAGATGTGTCACCTCTCACAGCACTCAGCAATACCTTGATCCAGGCACTCATCTCCTCCCCAGACCTAGGTGCAAAAAGGGAGATGGATGAGCTGGTGTCCCTCCTCCCTGAGGAGACATGGGGCCATCACCCTTCCCCTTACCTGGCCTGCAGCTCCAGTGTCCGCTGCTTTCCTGAGACCAGGAAGGTGTGAGGGAACTGTGTGTCATTCAGCTCCCGCACCTGAGAGAGATCGAAGAGAGGATGGGGAGCAGCTGAACCCACATGAAGCACACAGGTACCTTCCTCTGTGATGTGGGAGAAAGGGAGTTCCCTTGGGCAGAAGGCCCCTCGAATCCATGCATGAAATTGCAGTGCAATCTCACAGGATCAGACCGCATCAACCAGTCCATCTCACCTACAAAGCCATCCCTGGCTCCAGCTCCTTACTCCCTTCCCAGGAGGCACAAGGTGGCAGCCACATTCCACCCCAGAGAGGGCTGCATTTTGGCAGAGCCTCTGAAACTGTTCCCAAGGGCCTTGGGGGAAACTCAAAGACAAGGAGCCTGTCTGACCTTCATGCTGTCCACATCAATGCGGAGGCGGACCTGGAACTCGGCGCCCACCTGGATGACCTTAGGCACGCAGTACAGCAGCATATTGTTGAACTGCGCAGGGGAAGGAGAAGAGGTTGGGTTTGAACCCAGCAACCTGCCTGCTCACAGCTGGGGGTTTCCCTAGGACCTAGGGTCCTTCACTCCCTGGGAGTGAGCTGGTCCCTGGGAAGGATTTGGACTAAAAAGTGCCTACTTCTTCCCTAGTCCTTTCCCACCCTGCAAAGGCAAAGCACTCCAGGATTCTGCCATCCTCCAGGGGATCAGAGGTTCCCAATCACAGGGTGCCCTGCACCAGGGGGTTCAATCCCCCTAGCTCTGAAATCATCCCTTCTACATAGAGATGAGCCACCAAAACCCCTGGCCGAGCTGTCCACCCCTGTCCTATCCCACCTGCTCCCTGCCCCTTCCCCTTAGCATCCCAACTCCCACCAAGAACAGGTACTTCTCCGATGTGCTGTTGTTGCGGGTTGAGATTTTTTGGATCGGCCCCTCCTTGATCAGCTCATTGGAGGGATCCACAATGTCATCCTCGAGGCCCAGCCTCTGATAGACCTCCCAGAGATTCTGCAGCCGCTCCTAGGGGAGGCAGGGGGACCTGTTTTGGCAGGGAACTGAGCTGCCACCACCTTGTCACACCTGGGTCCCTCCAGCCCCATCTCCCAGGCCATCTGCTGAGTACTGAGAGAGGTGGCACATCTCACTCACCCCAGACTGACCTTCAAGAGCAGCTTCCAGCCTGGAAACAGCCGTTCACAACACGGCTAATGCTGCAGGCTTGAATTCCCCAGGCTTGGGGAGATGGGGTCAGGCATCAAGAGAAAGGACTAACCTCCCCTGCTGAACCCCGTCCCATTCTGGGCAGGGCTGTGCTCTGTTCTGAGCTGCACAGCAATGAGGCCATGAGGAAATCTGGCAGAGAACTAGCAAATCACCATGCTGTGACTCACAAAGCACAGCCAGCTGGGACAGGCACTCACCATCTCAGCAATAGCTTCATTGGAATGCTTGGCCACCATGAAAATCATCTCCAGGGCCTCTGCAAGGAAAAGAGAAAGGGAATAGGGTTAAACACCTGCTGTGGAGTGGTGGGAGAAAACCCCTGCATCTGCCCCTGCTGGGAGCGACAAGTGTGGTGGCTGCTGCCCTCCCCTGGACACCACCTGAATAGCCTTGAGCACCACACAGGCGCCTGGGTCCAGTCAGACTGCACAGCGCAGATGGGTCCTGGGGGCACACACAGGTTGCTAATTTATTCTCCATCCCAGCAGGACTGGGAACTGCTGTTATCCATAGGGTTCTGATACCTCCCCTGGTCACTGAAGATCTCCCTGAAGGGAGATGCTCTGCAGGGAGCAGGGCACCTTGTCCTGAACCATCACGCACCTTCCCCACTGACCTCAACAAACCCCAAAGGGTTCAGAAAAGGGTCATACTGAGACATTTATCCAAGGGCAGCTGGTGAGAGAACCCAAGCAGCCTAATGACCATGTACAACATGGGGCTGTCAATTCCCCTACAAACCCACCCTGCTGCTTGCTACAGCAGGGAGAGCCAACTGGAGCCCTTACTCTCTGCATCATCCCGGTCTGGTGACTCAGGCGGCAGTTTTTGGACATAGTCTTTCAGGAGGAGTTCGTAGCGTGGGATCCTCTGCACTGGTTCCAGCATATGGTGCTGCAGCGTTAGGTTAGCGCAGACCTTCCTCTTCTGGACCATGCACAGAGAGAGAAACAGTGACCACAGCAGCTCCTACCCTCCCCTGCTTCCTCCCTGCAGGGAGATTTTGGGGAGCATTGCTGTGGCCCCCTGACACTGCCATGGCCTATCACCTGAATGTCAGCAATGAGCTCCTGGAAGGGCAGCGATTTCTCTGTCCAGATAGTGATGAGCTCCACAGCCTTGTTGAAGTTCTTCACATATTCACCGTACATCTTCAGGAATGGCGCAAGCTTCTGGATCACATCCCCGATCTGTGGGTGGGAGCTCCTGCAGTAGGGAATCACAGCTTCCTCAGCTCATAGGGAAGACAGACAGCAAGGGATAAAACAAAGGGGCAGCTTGCGCATGGTGGAGGACAGAGGTTTACCACTGAGGCCTGCTATATCCCCATACAACTTCCCACTCTCTAAGACAGGCACATGCCCAGCCAGCCTAGACATTCATTCCTGGGAACACCCCTAAGCCACCTGAGATGTCACTCCCCTCTTTTCAGAAATACCCTGATCTGGGCTGGACTGTTTTAAGGAAGTGCTCTCCAGCACAAAGACATCTGGAGCAAAACAGGCTTGAGCTCTGGTGCTGCTAGGAGACCAAATTCACCACTGCTCCTCTATTTTGGGAAAGCAACCCAGATATCCTGTGCCCTCCCCTCCCACAGCTCACCAATCCTCCATGCGCTTCTGCAGCTCTGGCAGGAAGAATTTGGCGTGGAATTGGTAGATGGAGGAAATGTTGGAGAAGATCATTTTTACCACCTCCTCTGGGACTGTCTTCCCATTTTTGGCTTCTTTCATCAGCTCTGTATAGAATATCTGGAAGAAAGAAAGGGTGAACAAGAGGGTCAGGAAAGGGCTTGAGGAACTCATCGCCTCTCTAAGACTGGCACATCACTCAGCAAAAAGGCCTGAGTCTGGGCAGGAGGGAAATCCCAGGCTCCAAGACAGAAGCAGGGGGGATGGAAGGTCTTGCTGGGACAAAGATGCTCCCTGGAGGTGTGGGGTGTTGGAAAGGCAAAGGCCAGAACTGCAGGAGAAGATCAGGTTCAAGATCATCTAAGGAACCTGAATGTGCACTAGCCCATGGGATCTGATGAGATGCATCAAGGGTCCTGAGGAAACTGGCAGATGAAGTTGCTAAGCTACTTTCCATCATATTTGAGAAGTCATGGCAGCCTGGTGAAATTCCCTGTGACTGGAAAAGGGGAAACATAACCCCCATTTTTAAAAAGGGAAAAAAGGAAGACCTAGGAAGGCTGGACAACCCAGTCAGTCTCACCTCTGTGCCGGGCAAGATCATGGAGCAGATCCTCCTGAACACTATGTTAAGGCACATGAAAAGGGAGAGGTTTTGTGACAGCCAACATGGCTTCACTAAGGGCAAATCGTGCCTGACAAATTTGGTGACCTTCTACGATGTGGGTACAGCATTGGCAGATAAGGGAAGAGCGACTGACGTCATCTACCTGGACTCAGGCAAAGCATTTGACACTGTCCCGCACAACATCCTTGCCTCCAAATTGGAGAGACGTGGATTTGACAGGACGGGCCACTCAGTGGATAAGGAATTAGCTGGATGGCCAGACTCAAAGAGTTGTGCTCAACAGCTTAATGTCCAGGTGGAGACCAGTGACGAGTGGTGTCCCTCAGGGGTCGGTATTGTGACAGGCACTATTTAACATCTTTGTAGGTGACATGGACAGTGGGATTGAGTGTACCCTCAGCAAATTTGTGGACAATGCCAAGCTGCGTGGTACAGTCAACACGCTGGAGGGAAGGGATGCCATCCAGAGGGACCTTGACAGGCTTGAGAGGTGGGCCCATATGAACCTCATGAAGTTCAACAAGGCCAAGTGCAAGGTCCTGCACCTGGATCGGGCAATCCCAAGCATGAACACAGGCTGGGCGATGAGTGGAAAGAGAGCAGCCCTGCAGAGAAGGCCTTGGGGGTACTTGGTGGATGAAAAACTGAATATGAGCCAGCAATGCGCGCTTGCCGCCCAGAAAGCCAACCGTATCCTGGTCTGTATCTAAAAGAAGCATGACCAACAGGTCAAGGGAGGTGATTCTCCCAGCCTGCTCCGCTCTCGTGAGACCCCACCTGCAGTGCTGCATTCAGCTCTGGGGCCCCCAACATAAGAAAGACATGGACCTGTTAGAGCAGGTCCAAAGGAGGGCCACGAGGATGATCAGAGGGCTGGAGCTCCTCTCCTATGAAGACAGGCTGAGAGAGTTGGGGTTGTTCAGTTTGGAGAAGAGAAGGTTCCAGGGAGACCTTATAGCGGCCTTCTGGTACTTAAAGGGGGCCTACATGAAAGCTGGAAAGGGATTCCGTCAGGGAGTCTAGTGATAGGACAAAGTGTAACGGCTTTAAACTAAAAGAGGGTAGATTTAGATTAGACATTAGGAAGAAATTCTTGAGGGTGGTGAGGCACTGGAAAAGGTTGCACAGAGAAGCCTGTGGATGTCCCATCCCTGGAAGTGTTCAAGGCCAGGTTGGACGGGGCTTTGAGCAACCTGGTCTAGTGGAAGGTGAGGGTTTGGAACTAGATGGTCTTTAAGGTCCCTTCCAGCTCAAACCATTCTATGATTCTATGATTCTGTGATTCTCTAGCTGTAATGACCAGCAGCCCAGCATGGCTCTCATCTGTACAGATTCATTCTCTCCAAAACCTCCAGGGAACAGTCCCTGGCCTGTGCATACCCTGAATTGAGCCCAGGCACTGCCACAGGGTCCCAGCCCTGCCAATGAGCACAGCACAACTGGTGAGCGTGGCCCATGCCCTGGTCTTGCCTGGTTTGTCAGTGTGGGCTGCCCAAGCTGTGCTGGTGAGGGCTGGTGGCAGCAGGGCTATCACCTCCCAGGTTTGTGTGGGAATCTCTGCTCCCCAGCTCACCTGGTCAAGAAGGTGTAGGCGGTTGACGTAAGCCTGCTCTGTCTCCAGCAGCTCCAGAGCAATTTTCTTTTCCTCTGGTTCCTACACAGGGAGAAGGGTTCAGTCTCACAGGCAGCAATGTGAGCTGTCCCTGCCAGCCTAAGGGGATCCAGCTCTGTTCCCCAGTGTTCACAGCCCACAGCCCAGCATCAAAGTGGACCTCACTCTGGGTGAGGGCAAAGGAAGGACCTCAACAAAGCATGCAGCAAAACTGAGGGTGAAAACAAAGCTGTTTTGGGGCTGTGGGGAAGCCTGGATCACATTCTCCTGGGTCACTCCTTTCTCTGTGCCTGTTTCTCCTAGGGCAATACAAGCCTAGTGATCCCAAGCAGCAGGGCTGGGTGGGCTGGGTTAACCCTACGGTCTGCAGTTCCACTGAGGCCTCTGAACGCACAGTCCTCCAGAAATGCATCTGCAGTTGGCAAAAGACAGGGGATGCCGTGGGACTGACCCGGCGGGGCCCACCTGAGCAACTGACCCCCATGGCATAGTTATATCAGAGCTGGAAGACACAAGCTCTGCCTGGATCTATCTGACTACAGAGAATTTGTGCCCAAAGCACCAGGGACAGGGCCACTTCTCCATCAACCCCTGCACCAGCCCTTGCAGGGGCAGGGAGTTACTCAGCAGAGACCTCAGCTCCAATCCAGCCCACACAACTGAGTATGGGCACCCGCCAGCCTGCCTGAAGTCACCTCCAGAGCTCACCTGGTTGCCAGCCTCAAGGCCTGAGTCCTGCTTCATCCTCCAGTTGTCCCTGCTGATCTTGTGTCGGAAAGAACACAGGCATTTGAAGCTGAGCCCCTGCTGACCCTGCTGCTCCTCCTGCCCTGCTGCCGAGGAAGGCTGTTGCTCCTCCTCCTCGCTCTCTCGCTCTGCTTGGTGCCTGGCAGCCATCTGGGAGAGGTTCTGGCTCTGTCTGGCTGGGGATGCTGGAAGCCATTGAGGCCGGCTGGTCGCAGGACGAGCCTGGCCGTGCGGAGAGTGCTGGTCCCTCCAGGGGAATTTGCCAATCCTGCGAGGGGGGAATCAGCATGATCAGCTGCCCCAGCATGGCACAGCCCTCCCAGCTGCCAGTCCATGGGCTGCCCTCACCACAGCACTGCCCTGCGCTGGCCCAGGGTCAGGCCACTGTTCTTGAGCAAAGTGGTAGGACATGGCAGCACCCCAGTGCTGATGCTGTCCTGCTCCGCCACAACCCTGCTGACACAAATAGGTGGTCTGAGGAGGGCATGATCCACCCTCTCCTCTCCTGGTGCCTCCTGCTGATGTGGTTAGTCCCCACCCTGCTTTACAAGAGCATGGCTCAGCCATTTATCCCATCAGCAGGCAGCATGAGCCATCTCAGCCTCCCAGACATGCACCAGCCACACATCTCCTTGGCACAGCCCATCTCTTCCTCCCAGGCACCACTAGATGGGAGCAATCTGAAATCTGAGGCTTTGATGGGTTTCCTGTCCTGTCCCAGGCTCCTGTCCTCCCTTCTCCTGCTTGCTCCTTGCAATATCACGCTGTACTGGCTTTCTGTGGTAAAGGTTTGGTAGCAGGGGGGCCACAGGGGTGGCTTCTGTGAGAAGATTCCAGAAGCTGCCCCATGTCAGATAAGAGCCAGCTCCAGCCGGCTCCAAAACGGACCCGTTGCTGGCCAGACCCGAGCCAGTGAACAATGTTGTTTGCACCTCTGTGAGAGCAGATTTAAGAAAGGGAAAAAACTGCTGCGCAACAGCAGCTGGGAGTGAGAGGAGTGAGGAACAGCCCTGCAGACACCAAGGTCAGTGAAGAAGCAGCGGGAAGAGGTGATCCAGGCGCCAGAGCAGAAGCTCCCCTGCGGCCCGTGGTGAGGACCATGGTGGAGCAGGCTGTCCCCCTGCAGCCCATGGTGTACCACGGCAGGGCAGATCTCCATGCTGCAGCCCGTGGAGGAGACCACGGTGGAGCAGGCGGATGTGGCCTGAAGGAGGCTGCAACCCATGGACAGCTCCTGCAGGAGCAGGTGATCCGGTGGGAGCTGCCACCCGTGGGGGACACTTGCTGGTGCAGTTTGCTCCTGAAGGATGGACCCCACGGCACGGACCCATATTGGAGCAGTTCTTGAAGAGCTGCAGCCCATGTGAAGCCCACACAGGATCTGTTCAGGAAGGACGGCATCCCATGGGAAGGACCCCACGGTGGAGCAGGAGAAGAAAGAGTGACCAAGAAGGAGCGGTGGAAACAAAGCGATATGGGTTGACTGCAGCCCCCATTCCCCGTTCCCCTGCGTCACTCAGGGGGAGAAGGTAGAAGAGGGGGGAAGGTGTTTTTAGTTTGCTTTTACTTTCTCACTGCTCTAGTCCGCTAGCGATAGTAATAAATTATATTAATCTCCCTATATTGAGTCTGTTTTGCCCATCACAGTAATTGGTGAGTAAAATTCTTATCCTTATCTCAACCCTTGGGCCTTTGTCCATTGTATTTTCTTCCCCTCTTCCTTTGAGGAGGGGGAGTGAGAGAGCGGTTGTGGTGGAGTTCCACTGCTCAGCTGGGTAAAACCACCACACATGCAAACATGTCACTGGGTTTTGCTAAATGCTTGCGGCCAAAGCTCTGGGATGCAACAGACCACCCCAAGGTTTTCCCTTCCCACTTCAGTGTTTCTTCCCAGAGATGTGTTTCTGCCAACCTGTTCCCCATGTCTCCGTACGCTTGGTTTGGCATGGTGCTCTTCAAGCCACCTCCAGGCTAGACCTCTAGTTCAAAACTCACTTTACCAATTGTGCTAGACCCTGACTTGGGAAACCTGCCAGCCTCTGAATGCCTCTCACCAACTCAACAACTTTCAAGGCAACACCAATCCTGGATCATCCCAAACCTCATCCTTTCATCCTTCCTCCCCAGGGACAGACCAAATCCCACCTGAAGACCACTTCCATCTCTAGGCCTACACCATCACTTTGGATCCATGTCAGACAAAGCCTGACCCTATTGTTTATCCTTGGAGGGGCCTTATCCCCATTCCCAGCAGGATCCTCTTCCACTTCAAGCCCACGCCATTTAGCTTTGGTGCTGACATACAGCACATCTGGATCTTTGCTTGTCCACAGCTGTTTAGTGCCCGAAGCACAGCCCTGTCCTTTGCAGCACTGGCACAGCTCTGGCTTTGTCCGTTGCCACTTGTGGAGCCAAAGCAGGGAACCAGCTGCCCTGGTCACAAGGCTTTAAAAGCCAAGAGGTCTCAGCCCAGAGAAGGGTTTGCGGTTTTGCAGAGGGGTGATCTTTTAGTGGTTTTCTCTCTTTTCTTTTCTGGCAAAGACAAGGTAGACAGGTCCAGAGCAGCACCTTGCAGATGACAGCAGTGAGCTGTCAGTCATCTGAGAGCTGGTTGTTTAGTAAATTCCTCCAGGCAGAAACTGGTAAGACATCCAGTGGTGGCCTGCAGATAGAAATGGGATGAGGAGGAGGGGAAAAGCAGGATGAAACTGGACATAAAACCATGAAGTTGCAGACAGGAGGTGACTCAAGTGGCAGACAGTTATCTGAAGAAGAGGACGGGTCCACCCCCACATGGACAATCACGTCTGTGAGCTCGTGAGTGCATCGGTAGCCATGCACGCCTGTCCTTGGCATAGTCCATCACGTGACAGAGATGCTTTCTCTGTCCCTCCCACTGCCTCCCTGACCTGTGCCAGCCTAAACTCGCTGCTGAGATCCAACAGGGAACTTCTCTCTTTCTATTTGCAGTATGACTTGTGCTGACTTGGGCTAAGCTGTTTTCTGTTCCAGAAAACTTGTTTCCAGGTTCTCCAGCTTCCTCCAAAAGCCATAAAAGTCACTTTTATTTCCCTTAACTCAAACTCAAGCTTCATGATAAACAACAAATACATTGCAGCAGGGAAGTGGGGATAGATCAAAGACCACAAATGGTTCCAACACAACATCACAAGACAAATTTTGACTGTGAGATCATGGGAACCACCATGCTACTCTAGAGCCATTCAGAGCACAAAGCCCAGGCAAAGCACACTGGAGATACAGGCGAAGCACCTGGAGCAGAAGGAAATCTCATGTCTGACCATCTTTAGGAAGTGCTGCAAAACCAAGGCTCACTGAGAGCACCTCACAGATTCAAGGAAAGGCAAGATGTGGTATCCCTATTTAGCAAATAGTGAAACTGAACTGAGGCACTGACCACAAACATGACCCACCCTAAGCCTCAGAATCACCTCAGTGGGGCAAGGCAGATCCCCAGCCCTGACGCTGGCCTATGCTGTTTGTCACCCTGTGTTGTCTGCGGGTCCCAGCTCACTCTTTGACCAAAGATGCTGTTTTAAGGAGCAGCCACACAGCTTGAAAGGAACTCAGTCTCCCCCTTTGCAAGATGCTTTCTGTTCCCCTTCCTAGGAGTCAAATCGCTGCAAACAACTGGATGTCTGAGGCTGCTGCCCAAGGCTCAGGCCCTCCCAGACACTCAAGCAGCCAATTCCCAAGGGCTGGGAAGAGCCCAGCTGTCCACCTCCCGACCCAGAGCTGGTGGGGCTGCTCTGGTCGGAGGGGTCGCAGAGGAGGCTGGAGGCATGCTGGTGGAGCTGCTGTGGGAAGCGTGCACACCTATCGCCCCAGGCTGCGCTCACCTCGAGGTGAGGACTGTCTGCATGTTTGGAAACCAAAATCCTCTTCCCCAGAGGCAGCAGAAAAAGAACATTCACCAGGCAGGCTGACTGCAAAGGTGCTGAGCACAGAGCATGCTACAGCCTAAACCTGAGCCTGGCATGGAAACCTCCAACAAAGTCAGTCACATCCCAGCTGAGGTTTTCAGATCTCTCCATGACCTGCAGCAGGAGGAAGACACTGGGACAGATCTCAGCGCTAAAGAAAAGCAAATTACTCAATCACCTTCTCCACAGCCTCCAAACCACCTCCTCTATGGGTCTTCATTCCAAAACCCACACCGCATGGAGCCCCAATGCACCTGCAGCGCCCACGATGCTCCCTCCTTACCCACGGTCTTCAAACACAGCCAGAAGACTCAACACGCTCCGCTGATCACCCGCCTCCCCCTCCATGGCACGGGCTGTATCGGCTGGGAGCAGATGCCAGCTGCAAGGGCACTGCAGGGGCAGGTGCTGGTGACTGTGGCTCCCTGCCACGGCCGTGAGCCTCTCCCTCCCCTTCTCCACTTCAAGGTGCCCCTGGGATGCACAGCATGGACCATCTGCTGTCCTTCTTTCTGCAGTAGAAGAGCTTGTATCTGGGGTGGCCTCAAAAGGAAAAGGGAAGAGGAAGCGCAGCAGGTTGCAAGGAGGAGCTCTGAGAAAACACTGGGAATTTGTTCAGCCTGGGGAGACCTTGCTGTGTGCCCCAAGCTGGCTGCAGCACCAAGTGCTGAGCAGCAGCGGGGCCGCTGCAATGCCGCCAGCCAGGCGGCAGGCTCGGCCTGCTACGCATGCCACTCTGTGGGGAGCCGGCAGCAGCGGGGCTGTGTTGAGCTGCCCCTGCTCTGGGTGCACACAACCCTGCGGGGCCCCAGCGCTACAAGGGACCGTGACTGGGCTGGAAGGGACGTGCTGTGGAGGAAGGAGGGGGAGAGGCTTCCTGGCACGTGCAGGCCCAGGGGCTGCCCTGCCGTGAGGGGAGAGGGGCCCGTGGAAGGACAGTACGCCGGGGCTGATGGCTTAAGGAGAGGCGCCCTGCCCTCGGCCTGCCACAGCTGCCCCTGCCAGGCCCTGTCACGGCCTCCCCGTGCCAGCATCCACGCGTGCCAGCCCGTCACGGCCCCCCCACGCCAGCGGCAGGCCCTGGGTCGCAGCCCCGCCTGTGCGACCCTGTGCCGCGCCTCTGGAGCACTGTCCCCCCTGCCCCTCACGCAATGGTTCCGCCTACGCGCCCCCCTCCCCTCGCACAATGGTGCCGCCCGTGCGCCTTCCTCCCCTCGCACAATGGTCCCACCCGCGCGCCTCACTCCCCTCGCACAATGGTCTCGTCCACCCTGCTCGTCAGCGCGGTGCCGCCCGGCGCAGTGACGCACGACGCAGGGGGCGGTGCAGGTGCGGTGGCAGCGGTGGGGCCATGGCGGGCGCGGCGCCGCTGCCTTCGGTGGCGCGGGCGCCCCCTGGCGGCGGCATCGGGCCGGGGTCAGGCCGGGCCGAGGGCACCGAGGGCCTGTTCGTGGCGCTGGGCGCCGGGCTCGCCGCCGCCAGCCACCCGCTGCTCTACGTCAAGCTGCTCGTTCAGGTCCGGTGCCGGCGGCGGGGCGGGTGAGGGGCGAACCCCCGTGTAGTGGGGTTTGAGGGGGGCCTGTGTAAGGAGGGTGCCAGGACCGCCTGTGTAACAGGACCCGTCTGTAACGGTGCCTGCCGTTTAGTGGGGCAGGGAGGACCCCTGCAATGGGGACAACAGTGTACTGGGGGATGAGGACACCCTGTATGAGGAGGGACCCCAGTGTAGTACCCCAGCAGAGACCTCTGTACGGTGGGGACCAAGGTGTAAAGGGCAGTGGGGGCCTGTATATAACCGGGGTGACAACCTGTGTAATGGTAGGCTCTCTGTAATGAGAAGGGGGTTCCCTATGTAATGAGACAATCGGCACCCCCATTCAAGGGGAACCTCTATGTGTAACGGGTGTAATGAGGCCTCTGTATAACAGGGTAGGGGGACCAAGGCGATGAGGGCACTCAATGCAGTGGGGATACCTGTATAATGGAGGAGGGCAACACCTGTATAATGGGGTCATGAGGGGTCCCCATTGCACAGTGTCCCCTTGTATAACAGGGGATGGCACTCTCTATAACAGGGATCCCTGTATCAGAGGAGGGGACCCCCATATAGCTGGGAGGATGAGGGCACCTATAAAATGGGGAGCCCTATATAGTAGGAGGGTGAGGATACTTTCAGCATCAGGGACCCTCTGTATAAGAGGGAATAAGAAATCAAGTATAATGGAGGAACAAAGACCCTCATATACAGTGGGGACTCCTTTATAACAGAGAAATCGAGAGCCCTTTATATATGACAGGGGATGGGGACCCCTATAAAATGGGACACATTAGGATACCCACGCACTGGGGACTCCTATATAATGAGGGATAGGAAATCCTTGTATAATGGCGGGGGGGGGAATGAGGACCCACAATATCCTGAGAACCCCTCTGTAATAGGGACCCCTATAAAATGAGAGGGATGAGGGCCGTCTGCACTCCAGGGACCTTCTGTAATGGGAAGGACACTGCCCGTGTCACAGGACCTCCATCTATCATAGGGTGTCTGAGGGGGATGTGGCCCTTCAGCAGCTCAGGAAGGTGGGATCGAGGCGATGTGGTCTGTTGTGTTCGGGAACGCCAGAACTGGATTGGGGACCTGCTCACGGGGTTTTCTCCTGCAGGTCGGGCACGAGCCACTACCTCCAACCATTGGAAGAAACGTGCTGGGAAGGAAAGTACTGTACCTGCCTGGCTTCTTCACCTATGGTGAGTGTTCCTCCTGGCCAGCCCATGCAGACTGAGTGCAGTGCTGGACCCAGCCTCCAGCAGCTCTCCCATCTCCTAGCAGCACCCTTGGGCTCATCCCGAGGCTGCAGCGAGACATAAAATGCTACCACCAATTGCAAAGCCATCAGATTTATGTACCTGTTGTTACAAGGCAGGGACAAGGAGGTGGTGGCGCAGGCGTTAGTGCTGCATCCCCTTCCTGTGGCACATTGCACTGGCTTTGCTCCATAGCTGAGGGTGCAGTGGGGGGTTTATGTGGTGTAGGTTTGTTGGTGGAGGGTTTTGCATGTATTAGAGGTAGTGCAGTGTGTTTCTTTGCTACAAAACAGCCCTACAATAACTTGGCCTGCTGCCCTGCTCATTTGTATTGTAGATGGAGCCCTAACGGGACAGAAATACCATGAAAAGGGAAGGTAATATATTTCTCTCGTTGCGGGTGCAGCACAGAAGAGGCAGGTGAATACTGCCTGACCTCGGGGGCTACTTTCACAGAAGGCATGCAGTGTTCTGAGAGTCAAATGGGGTCAATCTGAAAATCAGACAGCAGTACCTGAGGTGCCCAGTGCAGGAGCAGTGCAAAAGCACTGCAAGCTCATCTTGGGACACCCAGTGCTGGAAACGTTCCATTGCTGCACTTTGGAAGAAGATGCATTTTTCCAAATGGATTTACAGCATTGGGTGAGGGCAATGCCTTCTGGCTTTGTTTGGGACAGCAGAAGATGGGGATCAGGAGCAGTCAGTACCTATAAGCTCTCAGTGGGTCATATTGCACCCCGTTACACCAGGGACAGATTGTCTCCTTTTGCCTTTTTTTGGCTGGAGACCTGAGGAAACCTGCCTGGGAAAGGTGGCAGGGCAGGAGCCGAACCTGGCTTTGCAAGGTCTGTATTAACACTGACTCCAACCCTGCAGGGCAGAGGGAGAAGGTTACATCACACAACATGAGATTATCCCTCCCTACCTTAATTCAGTCTATACTGCCTTGTAGCCCTTTCAGGCAAACAAAACAATCAAAGAACAAGAAGTAGCCCAAAATACTGGAGTTACCCTTCCAGTTTAGACAGATATGACAGAGAATAGTTAAGGATTCTTTGCATCCTATATGAAATTTATTTAGGGCTTGTATTGTAAATCATTTATGGCAGGACTGCAGAGCAGTTGCCATGACTTGCGGAGCTCTGGCATGGTTTCGGCTAAATGCCAAAGTGGGGCAGGGTGCTCTCCACTGCTCACCTGCTTCCTGACTGATGGCAGCCTGGTGTTTTCTTACCCAGCCAGGCACATTGTGAAAGTGGATGGGAAAAGAGGCCTCTTCCGTGGTCTTACTCCTCGTCTCATCTCAAGCACTTTATCAACCATCACCAGGGGGAGCGTGAAGAAGGTAAAAGTCTGCTTCTCTCTCCATAAATCAGCTTGCTGGGGCAGCCGGTGCTACTGCAGCAGGGCCACAGAACCTGCATGTGCTTGCACCCAGCCATGACTGCATATGGAGGATTGAAGTGCTCCTTCCTCTCCACCTCCTGTTGGCTCTAAATAGTCCTCCAGGACAGAAGGAAAACAGTGCCCATATATCCAAAACTTATTTTCTAAATAATCTTAATTTAATTTGACCAGCCTTTTATCTTTTGCAAGCAGTCTCGTGATAGTTTTTCTCTGTTTTACTTTCTATCCTTCCTTCTTGCCTGTTTTTCTCCTGCAGTTTAGAGCACAACTGCTCATGGTTTCCCTCCAGTCCTCAGAAATCAAGGGCTTGCAGGTTAGCATCTCCGTCAGTTTTGACCATATGTTTCTTGTCTCCCTGCTCAGGCATTTCCACTGGAGGACATGGAGCATGTTTCTAACAAGGATGATATGAAGACTTCCCTTAGGAAAGTGGTGAAAGAGGTGAAAAATGGATATTGCTTGTTAATGACTGATCAGGGAGATCACATTGGGAATGTGCCTGAAGAGCAAAGGAAGCTTAAGCTGTGGCTTGTGGGTGAAATTACTTGGAGAGAAACTCAGGGTAAAAAGGCTGTGGTATTTAGTAGCCACTGTGTCCAGATGTGGAATATTTTGTAGAAATAGAGGTTTACCACAAAAAACAGATTTAAAAACAGGTCTGGGACCTGAAATGGGTTTTCTTACACTGAGGGAAAGGTCCTGATCTGTGCAGGTGGAGCTTTTCATGCAGCTGTAGCATTTTCTCCCTTTCCCAGACATCTCACGAGATGATGATGCAGTGCATGTCCCGTGTTGCGTCACATCCGCTGCATGGTGAGTCCTGTCCCTCTGCCTGGCTTTCCACTCCAGACTGATGAACCCTGCCCTGGCTGAGGATCACCGCCAAAACCTTGCTTACTTGATGCGCTTCTCTATCAGAAGTGGCTTTGTATGAAACCACAGAACAGGTGTGGGTCCCGAGTAGTCACTTGGGAAGGCTGATACTCATATTGGCCTTCAGTGACTAACCCAAATGAGCAGTGAGGTGGTCTCTTCCCACTCATCTACGAGCTTGTCCTAGAGGTCCCATCGGGGTTCGGGCCAGAAATCCCTCCCTCCACTTACACACTAGGGGAGAGCAGTGGTTTCTAATGAGTCTTCCAGTGATGAGGACCACTGAGAGGAGCTGATCTGAGTGGAGAAAAGGGATGGCAGAAGGATTGGGTTGCATTTTCCTTCGCATTCTTTGCAACCCAAATTTGATTTGTTTATGTTTCTTTTCTCCTAGTGATCTCTATGCGCTGCATGGTCCAGTTCATAGGCCGGGAAGTCAAATACAGGTGAATGGCTGCAGCTCTGAAGAGTTTAGGCACACAGAAGCGTGAGTCCTGGAGTCAGGTGTGCCTGATACTCTCACACAATGGTAGATATGGTGACCCAGGAGGTTTGGGAGACTGAAAAGTGAATCTGAGCTGTGGTTAGAGGGCAGATGACTGTGGGGTGAAGGGATGTGCAAAGGCTGGATTCTGTCCCATGGCATGCCTCTCAGTTCAGCCTTGTGCCAGTGGGTGTTTTGGTGGCTGCAGTACACCTTGCTGATTACTCAGTGAGTTTCCTGCCTTTTTGCTTTAGATGTTAATACAAAGGGAGGCCATCAGAGAGACAGAGTAGGGTGGAACGCATAATACAAAGCATTGCTGCAGCCCTCCTGTAGTCCACATGATTTTTCCAAGCCTTTTTCAGTAGTACCTGCCTCTCTACAGGGCAGAACCATACATGCAGCCACCTGAAAGCATAGTGGGCACAACTGCAGCTAACTCATGCCTGTTAACACTAGCTCCCAGAGGCACAGCAGGAGAACCAGCCTAATCAAAGCACATTATGTGCCGTGGTTGTGGCACACTTACCCACTCACACAAAGCCAAGCAGAGCTCTTCTAGCTTTGGCATTTAAATATAGATGTCAGCAAGTTGAGTGCTGGAGTTATTGCAGATTGGCAGGGCATAGATGCTACCCTTCATGAGTTCAGGAGCAGAACAGTGCTGCCTGCTGCACTGGTGGCAAGGTGACCTGGGGGAGACACTGCTATGGCCATGTGAAGTTTTGCGGTACGGAGACTGAGCAACCTCTGTGTGCTTATAGCAGATCTTTTCCTTTCTTGGCAGTGGTGTTTTCAGTGCCATCGGCAGGATATTCAAGGAAGAAGGGATCCTGGGATTCTTCGTGTACGTGAGTTGTTGTTTAAATACCTTCTCCCATAGTCTGAAGATGCCGAGGCTCTCCTGGCTATGACTCCAACCTCGTTGAAAGGAGTTGCATTGAGCTCCCTCCTACGTGAAACCTTGTCTGACTGCAGGACTCTCACATCACTCCCATGAGCACAGATTAGATCTGTGCCTTTGACAACGCTCCAGTTTGACCATTAAGTTTGCCCCAGATCTTATCTTCAATCAAACTTTCAGAGCCCAGGGAAATTTTTTTCTTACCTTTCTTTTTCCCTTGTGCTTCTTTGTGTTTCAGCAAAGGAGCATTTAAAGCATTTGTGCAACAGGCACGAAGATCAAGTGCAACAATGAGGCCCCTTGTTGAAAGAAAAGCCAGGGCCTGGATAAGAAGCACATTCGTCTGAAGAGCACCGTAGGTGCTTATAATGAGCAGGTGGTTCATGCTGGCAGCAGGTTTATCTATACAGCAGGAGCAGGACGCTGCACAATGCAGCAGCATTGCTGCCTAGACCAGCTTGCCTGAAGGAGCTCAGACCCTGCTTAAGAAGCATAGTGAATTAACAGCATCACTAAAGTGGAAGTCTAGCAGACACCTTTTTGCTTACACCCTTAATTAACAGTTCTTAACTTTCTCGCATCCATATAAAAAAGAACCACCTGCTGCCTCTGCTCCCAGTGGGGAGGTAACTTGCTTCATTATGTCAATAATAGTACAGGCAGTTCTGAAATTTCAGGAGGGGCTTTAAGGCCTGATTATGTTTTGCTCTAGAATCACAAAATCTAGGCTTCCAGATGAAATGTGAATGCATTAGGGAGAGGTGAGCAATCGCAGGGGTTCTCACTCTGTTTTTCCTCCAGGGGAAAGGGCCAGAGGTCTGCAGAGACTCTGTCAATCAAGTGTCACTGCATCTTACTTTTGCAGCCTACAGATGTTCTTCAGAATCTGCAGCCCCAGATCTCCATTGAATACAGCTTCCTCCAGGATGTTCCGTGTGCTCTTGCCACGCTCCCCTCTCCTCTACCTCCCTAGAAAATAGCCTGTGAAAGGATCTGGCTACATTCCCTTCCTCCACATAAAATAAACACTTGGTAGCCTAATTAGACTTAATAGTTCACAGGAAAGGCTGTAGCATAACCCAGAATGTCTCAGGAGAACTCTGAAGTTACACGTGCTCTACAGCTCAGTTAGGAAGTCACACTGCAGTGAGGGGAACACAAACTACATCTGTAGGACCACACTGTTGCTGTTCTGCTCTCAGCACTCCTAATGCAATCCAAACACATCCATTCCCTTAAAATCCTTGAGGAGAACCTACTTCTCATGTCCTGACAACCTCTATGCAACCATAACAATGGCACATGCTGTGTCTGGGTGCATGCCCGGCTGGAGGAAAAGACATTTCAGTGGATGGACTTAGCTTGCTTCCCCTGATACCTGCAGCAGTCTCCTGCTGCCAGCAGACAAGAACAATGTTCTCTGGACTCTGAAATGGGCACTGAAATTGGTGCACATGGTCAGCTTGAAGATGACATGTAACACCTCTCCCCACACTTGGGTTTCTCTTGCTGAGTTGCGTGAAGCTGATGGGTCACATTACTGTACATCACAGAGGATTCCACATTGGCCTTCTGCTCTGAGCTTTTTAATGACTTGCTGTCTTCTGAGAATTTCTTCCTCATCCAAATCTCCTTGGACATCTCTCCAGGGATGAGAGCTGTAGCGCAAATTAATTTCCTCTTCTTGGTCCCCTTCTGCAGCTCTCAGATTCCTGGTCTCCAGCCATCCATTAAGTGCAGGCCCAATATCCATCATTGCTTGGATGACTGAGGATAGAGAGGGGTATGATCCTTATTGCAAATGGAACAAATGGTCTGATTCTGTATCAATAGATGGGTGAGGCTGTACATAGAAGCCTGGCATGGCCCAATCCTGGACCAGCGCTCTGTTTCTGGAGTTGCTTTTATCAGTGATAGTTCAGGAATCTGTTTCGGACATTACTTTCAGTTAGAGAAAGGATGGTTTTTTTTTAATTTTGTTGTTGTTGTTACAAAGGCTGAATGCAAAGCAGACCATCCCTGGGACCAGACAGCTTTGATTTCTTTGTCCTGCCTGTTGCTCTCATGTATCACATCTTTTAAGTCAGCAGATCTTCTGTTGAACACTTCTTCTGTACCTGGCCCTGAGACCTTGGCTGCATCTCCAGAGCTTCTGGGGCCTTAACAGTACACAGTCTCAAAAAACTATAAAACCAAGCAAGTGGAGCAGGCTAGTTCAGAGCACTCTGTCCCAGTTGCTATTCTGCTGTTGCAGCAATCAGAGCAGAAAACAAAACTGATCCCCAGCCCCAAAGAGGCAGTGTGTTTGGGAGGAAAGCAATGACTTGGACTAGTGTGCTCGGAGGTGGCTCTTTCCAACCCAGCAAACACTCTAATAAGCCCTTAATAGACTTATTTTAAGAAGAACAGGTTTAAAACACACCTGGATTCTTCTGCAGTGTAACAACCATAAAGCCAAAGCAGGAAGCCTGAGGTTTGGTGACTTTACTGGCAGAGAAGATGCTGCTGAGGCTCTGACAAACAGTTGAAATGCTCTGAAACACTTCATTAATGTTTTAGTGCCAGAAGCTGGGGGTGCTCATGCTGCTGGGATCTCAGTATTGAGTGTTGATGAGAGGGATAAGCCAATGTGCAGTAAGTTAGCCCATGTCTGTGTGCTCCCAGGTGGCAGCAGGGACCCAGCCTGGATTTGGGGACTAGGAATATCAGAGGGGCTAGCATGCTGCCCGCAGTTAATCCCACTTTGCACTAGAGCAGGCTTGGTAGGAATGACCCCCCCCATTTTAATTTCTAAAAGGAGAGGGATTCCATAGAGATGAACTTCTCATTATGCATCCATAAGAGCATCTGCAAAATGAGCTTAACAGAAACCTGCTTCATCTGTGTCTTGCCTGGATTTCAGAGCAGGAGCTGGGCTGAGAAGAGATTTGGGGTAGAACAAGGGGACTTGGCTGAGTCATACCCCAACAACAGATCCCAAACTTCCTAGTCATAGCATCCCCTGGCTGAAGCAGCTGGCAGCACACACAAAACCACTTCTGAAGGCCAGGAGAGCTCTTCCCTGAAGTCTTCTCTTCTCCTCAATTAAAGATGCGTTTTGGGGAGTGGGGTTCCTGCATGTTGGCAGAGGAAGGGAGGTTTCCAAAGGCAGCACTTGGACCTTTCTGCACCTCACACCCATGTTTTTGCCATTGCAGCGGTTTAGTCCCTCACATCCTGGGGGATGTCATCTTCCTCTGGTGCTGCAATCTCTTGGCTCACTTCATCAACACCTACGCGGTGGACGATAATGTGAGTGGACGTGCCCAATGGAGGGCTTGGGGGTCCATGCCACACACCCAGAGTTGTGAGGAGTTAATGGGGAGGGGAGACCTAATACAAATAGACAGTGGGTTTAGGATAAAGCCCAGTAAAAGTGCTACATATGCCATGTCTGATCAGGGCACTGTTTCAGCTGCAGTTTGGGGTTCAGGTTTGGTAGCAAGTGTCTTCCCTGAGTCTCAGCGGGGATGTGATGTGGTTACCCCATTGCTTTCTGTCTTGTTCCCCTGCCGCAGGCCCATCATCTCAGGCTCAGAGGGATGTCATGTAGTGACGGGGACAGTTTTGTGTCATCCACCTCCTCCACAATCCTTTTGTTTCTCTTTCCAGTTCAGCCAGGCATCTGTGATCCGGAGCTACACAAAATTTGTGATGGGGGTACGTAGGCAACTGCCATGTCATTGCTCTGCTTCCTGCTGTCTGTGGGGTGAGAGCTTATGGTCTGGGGGCAAAGGAGGTCCATTTGAAGTCTGTACTTTGTATCCAAAGATCAGGATAACTTTGCTAACACAGAAAAGCTAGAACTACTGTTTTTGACATGAACATTAGAGATGCTACCAGTTTTCTGTGCTTTCAGATCGCTATGAGCATGCTGACATACCCATTCCTTCTCGTGGGAGACCTCATGGCAGTGAACAACTGTGGGTATGTCTGTCAAACGGAGATCTAATGCTTTCCCTTCCTTTCTTCCAGCCCCCTGTTGTCTG
This sequence comes from Chauna torquata, assembly GCA_013399475.1. Taxonomy (NCBI): domain Eukaryota; kingdom Metazoa; phylum Chordata; class Aves; order Anseriformes; family Anhimidae; genus Chauna; species Chauna torquata. The sequence continues at coordinate 481,370 of VXAL01002270.1, read as the reverse complement.
AAGCCTTTGCTAATGATTATAAAGCTTTCATACAGAACCATAAACTGTATGGTTTCCTGTCCCAGGTTACTTATAATTTTAGATCAGAGGGCACAGGCAAGAGCAGGATAAAAGGTCAAATGGAGAGGAATAGGGAAAGTTGTGATGGTGCAGCCTGATCTGAACTAGACCAGAGGCAGAAGGAATCAAAGGGACCACGCTGGCTCCAGGGAGCAGCATGAGGAAAAGCAAAGCTCTTAATGCAGCAAGGGGAGACAGGCGCAGGTAGGGGCAGGACCAAGCAGCGATACCTCCTTCACCCAGCTTGCTTTCCCAATCCCACTGCTGCTTGTGTCTTCCTGTGTATGTGCTTATGGGAATGGGACTGTATCCGACCCACTGGACTGATGCTGTCTTGATATCTGCTCCTTCTTGAAGATGTAGATATAGCATATAGTCCTGCAGTCTTAACATATCCAGGTAGCACTCCTTGTTTGTACACTCCAGGGATAATTAAATTACACGATCTGCTGCAGTGTAAATAATGAGCTGATCATTTGGCCTTCAGCCCGGTGCAGACACTGTTTCTGTGTCCTCACTTACACTTAACTGCTGCTCTTATGCTGTCTCTGTCTGGATAATGTGACATCTGTACAGACCATCTCGGCTATTTCTCATTACCATGCAGGTTGCGTGCTGGCCTCCCTCCCTACGCTCCCGTGTTCACGTCCTGGATCCATTGCTGGAGGTATCTCAGTGCCCAGGTGAGGGAGCGGGGCACATGCAGGGCTTTGGACTCCTTCTGCTATTTCCCGAGGGCTCTGGCACTGCCCAAGGAGCACCTGTGCTGCATCCTTGATGTGCTCTGTAACTGTTTTTATCCCTCCAGTTGTGGCACTGGTACCAGGCATGGTAGTACTGGTGTGCCCGTTACCTGACCTTGCAGCCTGCAACCTTTTAGCAAATGCATGGCACACAGCAAAGCCCCATGGCTCCGCCCCTGTCTATCAGTCATCCTTGCTGGAAGTGCCTGACCCCAGTGCTCACAGGGCTGAAGTCCCACTTTCTCCTCCATAGCAACCTGGGGTGCTCAGGTTTTACGGCCCTGCCACAGGGACAGCTCAGTCCCTGCTAACCTGGCAGCAAGGCGACAATGCAGCGTGGCTACCCTAACGCCAGTGCTCTCCTCCTCAGGGGCAGCTGTTCCGTGGCTCCAGCCTGCTCTTCCGCAGAGCACCCGTGCAAGTGGCCTGCTTCCCCATTGACTGACCCCAGCTTGCAGGGAGAAGTGATGAACTTGGATTCCTCAAAAAACCCTAAGCTTGTTTCCATATATATATTTGTTCTTTTTGATCCAAAGTCTGTGGTGCCAGAACAAGACACCTCCTCTCCAGCAAGGCCCGCAACAAGTTGGCCTGCAGAGATCTGGCTTCAGGCTCCAGCTGGATCCAAGTCCCATCCTCATGGCTACCTTGACCAGGACGCATAGCAGAGAGAGTGCAAGGGTGTTGTTTCTTTGGTCAAGGCTGCAAGTCTGGAGTCACTGAGGAAGTCTGAGAAACCAGAAAATGCCTGTGTACTAAATGAGCCAGCCCTGAGATGCAAGGACAAAAGACTGCTTCGTTCTGCCTGAGCTGAGAAGCGACAAGAGATCCAAGGCTGTCTTGCTAGGAAAGCAACACCAGCACAGCCAGCCTCCCATCTCATCTCTTCTGGAGAGGGCAAATACTTGTGTGGCAGGTAGCTTGTGCTGGGCAAGATCAACTCTGAGACCGATACTTAAGGTTTTGAGGGTATCTAAACACTAGGGAGCACTCCAGCTCCCTTGGGCATGAAAGGGAAATAATATCAAAACAGAAAAGAGAAACAGTCCCACTATAATGAACAATGTAGTCCTTAACAGACAGGTATGACTTGACTCCAGGACAGTGTCAGGACTTGAACATGGAGAAAGCACTGGGAGAGGGATGTTTGCTGCACATGGTGACTGCTTTGGGAAGGTCTTTTGCAGGGGGAAGGACACATTTAGGATACACCCCACAGTACAGTGCTGCTGGGTATACCCCAGGCAGGCAGTATGCATGTTTCTCTGAAGGGGATTGGTCCCTGGTTGGATCAGCCCATGCTTGGGTACAGCATGTTTCTGTACCGGATCATGCTGCATCGCAGGAGCATCTCCCAGCCAGCAGGACTCCTGCCAAACCCAAGCATCGCCACTTCTCTGATGGACACAGAGTTATGTTATGGCACTTAGCTGTTGTGTAGCATTGGCCTGCTGCTACAAGCAGAAGGGTTTGCCTTGCAGTAGAGGCACCAGGTCCATCACTGTCTGGAGCAAAGGAATAAACCTCGGGCTGGCCAAAGGCCTGCAAGGAGTTAGGGTCATGGGCTCCTCACACACTCAGGGACACGGCTGGCCTTTGCGTAGCAGAGCTTGCCTGTGACAGCAGTGTAGGATTCATCCTCAGCTCCCAGATGGAGGGTTTTTTTCTTTCCTTTTTTTTTTTTTTTTTTTTTTTTTTTTCCTTCCTGAATCTGTGTTACTAACACAGCCAGGCAGATTTCCCTCACTTTGGCTCCCACGAAGCAGTCTTTTGCAGAGTTCAGTGTGCTACTGCACTCCCTGGGAGGAGGTTCTGGGGCCCTGAGCAGGCTCCCCATGTGCTGCTGCTGCAGCAGCTGAGGAGTCACAGCCCATCCTGGTCCCTTGGGGATGCCAGTGCATTGCACGGGCGTTTTCCTCCATCAGAGGGACTTGATCCACACCTCCAAGCCAGGGCCTGCAGGAGGCAGGGACAGCAGCAGTGCATGTGGGACCTGCAGACCCCAAACTAGCTCCCTTCAGTGTTGTGAAGTCAGTCCTGTCCGTCCTCCCTTCCTCCCATACAGTTTGTGTTACGGTAACAACACTCAATGCATGGCCCTGTCCCCTAGCACCAGAGATCATTTCAAAGAGGATTTAACTGTGCTCCAAAATACAGCTATAAAACAGCTCTTCTTGGTTGTTTCTTTTTTTAGAAGTGTTGATTTCTTTTGCATAATAGGATTCCTTGCTCAGGAAGGGTTTCCATTTAAGATAGGCTTTTTTTTTTTCCCCTGTCCTTTTTTTTTCCCCAAAGCAGGGGCTGGAACAGCTGTTGCTAACTCAGATTCCCACTGATCTTTCTCAGCTCCATGGAACGTCAGCATTTTTAGGCTGAGTAAACTGCATTGGGTGCGCCTGGACCAAGAGTGGAGGCAGCAGTGGTCTTGGCTACTTGAAACTTTGAAAAATCAGATACTTAAATTGTCCCTGAGCATTTCTGGAAGGGACAGAAACCCTTTGCTCCTGGTCTGAGCCCATTGGGTGGGCTTAGCCACTCCATCCTCCCCTGCATGGCTTGCAGGGGCTTCGCCCTCCTGTCTTTTAATGCGTTAGCTTGTTTCTTGCCTATCCTGATATTGGGCTCTGCATCTCCCAGATCACACAGCGCCTGCTCAGGAACATGTGACTTTATCCTCAAACTTAAGGCTACCTTCTGCTGATGACACACATGTAAAACCTCCTACATGCTATGCACAGCCTGGCTGCAGTCACTATTGAAAAGTACTATTTCCTTTAACCAATTCACCTAAATCTGCACCACAGCCAGCATTCTGCCTGCTATTCCTGCTCAGCTCACTGGGACGCAGAAGCTTTTCTGGAAACACAACTCTTAAATATAGCTTTTGGTCAACTGAAATGAAAACTGAGTTTCAAAGGTCCATAGGTAGCACATATGAGGTAATGCACGGCCTCAGGCTTACCTTGGAGCAGGGGCTATCATTCATTCAATCCTTACCTCCTCCTGTTTCTAACCTTAGTTCTTGTCCCTTGCTTCATTCAAGGTGTCTCACCATGGGGATGGTGCCTGCACCAAGAGCAGGCAAGTAGAAAGCCCTGGCTGGGCACCCACACCCACCTTTAACTGCTGCCCTGTTGGCGGGTCCCAGCCCTGCAGCTGGTGCCCCTGTAGCACAGTTGACAGGGATGGGGGCCCTGCTCCTGCAGGAGAGGGGCTCGGAGGTGAAACCTGCAGTCAGGAGAACAAATGAACCAGCATGGAAGGAACCTTGGGTCCGGTGCCCAGGACGAAGGCAGGCGCTCACCCACGCATGGCCCTGGCGCTCCCCTATCTAGCCAGGAAACAAACCTGCGTTTAAATATTGACTCTCTCCTGCACAGAAATGGGATGGGTGGAGATTGCAGCCTCTCTGTGCCTCTGCAGTTTATCGGCCCCCAGTGGAAAGCAGAGATTGCCGGGACTTTGGCCTCATCTGCTCCCAGCTGCCGAGGGGAGAAGGGAGGCAGAGACTGCAGCTGGGAGAGGGAAACTCAGGTCAAGACTGCCCTAACTCTCCTTAGGGCCCAGATGTGTAGATCTTTGAGACTTCGGGGAGCAGTGAGGTGCTAGTGAAGTCAGGGATGGTGCAGCTGAGATCAGACTGACTGCAATGATTTACATTCTATCCCTTGCCTCCTCCAGAGCTCTCCTGCTAAAGACCCTTCAGTTAAGACAAAGCTCCCACACCGCCGTGTTGCTCTTCCTGCTGTGGAGGTGGGAGGACAGCGGCCAAGCACACCTCTCCCAATGGCCATACAGTGCCCATCAGGCTTGTGGGAAGCAAAGGGGCTGCTGGCCCCTGCCAGCCCTCCCCAGCCTGGCAGCAGTGGAGGGGCCCCATCCTGCAGCCGTGCATGAGGAAGTGCCCCTGCAGTGCGGCTGCCCTTTACAAGGCTGTTTGTGCTGCTCTCCTGTGGTGGGGAGCTCCATATAGGCACATAATTATTAAAAAATAATAATAATAATAACCCCAGCAGAGCCAGCTGGTGCAGCTCAATCCTGCCAGGAAAGGCTCAGGGTGGGGACTCAGACCCAACCGAGGCACTAGTGGCGCAGTGGCCCCCAACCTGTCCCCTGTCTTAGCCCAGCTCTAGTGGCATGGGGATAGGGAGGAGCTGGGTAGCACCGACAGGGCCTTTGCCCAAAGCAGGAGGTTACAGAGAACATGGAGCCAGGTCCTGCTCAGGGTGCAGAGCAAGAGGTGGAGCAGGCAGGGGTTGTATCAAAGGTAATCCCAGCTGGAAATGAGAAAAGACCACAAGCAGCATAGCTGGAGTGTTAAGTGGGAGAGCAAGAAAGCTCCAGAGCTGCGGCCTGGCCTGCCACACTGGCCATGGTGTCTCCGTCTATGGCTGGAGGCTTTGAAGAGGAGAGTAGCAGCATGTGGAAGCTTGGCTGTCCCGAGCAGGTGCGGAGCTGCCTTCCACACACCCCCTTGCTTTATACAGAGCCTTTTAGGAGAAAATCTGTGGATTACCCCAGCCAAATCACCCTGTCCCCTCCTGTACGCAGGGTCCCGCAGCCACATTTCATCCCCCATGAGGAGGCCCTGGGCCTCAAGGGAAGAGGCCTGGGGCTGGTGGTGGTGGCAGAGGCTTGCCAGAGTGGACAAGATGCCTTTTTCCACAGCTGCCCAGGCCCATGTGCTTTCCTCTCGCCCTGCTCTCATGGCGCTGCAGCCCCCCCGCCCTGGGGGGAGGAGGGAAGCTCAGCGAGCCAAGGTTGTGAAATAAAGTCTCTCCTGCTTTTGATTCAGCTCCTCTCCCCCCAACATGGACCCGCGACGGGATGAAGGCACCGCCATCCACACGGCCGCTCGCCCAGGCGCTTGTCCCTCCCAGCTGCCCGCTGGCAGACCCTCACAGTCCCTTGATTAAAATATCCTAATTCTCTAATCTTGGGTGAATTGAGTTTCTTCCTTAAAAGCTGCCTGCGCTCTCCGATCCAGCAGCGCGGTTCTTGTCACGCTGCCAAAGGAGGCTGGGAGCAGCGTCACATGCCGCAAAGTTTTACAAGCCAAGCGAGCCGTCTCAGAAGAGGAACGCGAGCGAGATGGACATACGCACATACTCAGCCGTGCACGCGGAGAAACCTCCTCTGGGCTCCCTCCGGGTTTATCTGAATGTTTATTTTTTCTTTTTTTGGAAGAACAAAGACTTTGGGCTGGGTTGGCGTGTTTGTTTTCCAGGGCCAGTGTTGGGGAGGGGGGAAGGAGGCCAGAGGCAGAGCGGGGAGCCGGCAGCTTGAATGTGAGAAGGTCCCGAATTGCCCTGGCCAAGTTGCTGAGACCTCACCGTGAAACTTGGAAGAGGAAAGACGGGGGAAAAGGAAAAAAAAAATAAAATATGATGACGTCACTTCGAGCAGGGGTGCCTTCCCCGCTGCCTGTCAGATGTGCCTGAAAAGAACAGGGCAATAAAACAACAGCCGCCTCTGTCTCCCTCGTTAAACACAGCACTAATTGGATGTTAATTTCTCCTTGCTCTTCTCGCTGCTCGATTGTGAGGACTCTGCCTCGCTCTCCCTCTCGCGCTTTCTTTCTTTTCTGTTGCAATGCTCTTGGCAGCTCCGAGGGACTCTGGACTGTGCGCTCCCTCCTGCTCGTGGACTGGAATAATTCAGGAGCTGGGAGTATTAAAAAGATGAGGTGTGGGGGCGAATGGTTCAGAAACAGGGCGGGTGAGATGGATTTTGAGAGCTATGCTAATCTCCCCGTTTCCCATGCATTGTCCTGCCGACTTGGAGCTATTCTTTTCCCATTTGATTTCTTCCCCCCCCTTCCCCTCACGTTGGGTCCAGGCTGCTGGGCAAAAAAATACGTGGTCAAAAAAAAAAAAGCACGATTCAATGACGACAAACCCCCAAACCTCCTCCCAGCTCCCCCGTCTCGCCGCACCGCGTGGAAACAGGCGTTTTAGGGAGCCGGAGCAGGAAGTTGTTGTTCTCAGTGTTGCCCAGGTCATCCTTAAAGGGTATGTGTGCAAGAGCGGGAGCGCGCGTTTCTTGGCCAGCAGCCCTGTGGGCACCTGGTGCAACGCGGAAGAGGCAAGTGGGGCGTGCGGGTCTGGGGGCACGCTGGGCCTTGGGGGCAGGATGGGTGGGGGAGCAGAGGGAGGGACGGGAGCGGCGGTGGAGGCTGTGGGGGGGAGCAGTGTGGGAGTCGAGTCCTACCTGGGATCGGTGCCAACTTCCTGCAAAGGGTTACAGACCCGCAGCTCGGAGAGCCCACCAGAGGCGAGTTTGCTCTTGTCACGCGTCCAAGACGAGATGAAGACAGCGGGAACAGGTACTGCGGATGACGAGCGGCCTCATACACCCGCCGACCAGGGAGGCTTGGCCGCTTGTTTTGATTTAAACACGCCGAAGGGAGGCTTTGGCGAGACCAGGGGCCTTGCCAGCCCTGCATGAGGCCAATGGGTGCCAAGGGTGGGGTGTATGGGCTGGGGGTGGGTATGCAGGGGGGCCAGCACCACTCGTTTGCCTTCTCGCCGTTTGGATTAACATGCAGAAGATGCGCCTGTCACTTTGCTTACTGTCAGTGTCTGCTTGGGGACGGGTGACGCCTTTGTTCGGCACAGCCGGGGGAGCTGTGCCAAGCCAGACTTGGCAGGCGTGCCCAGCCAGGAGGGCGCGGGGACACAGCTGAGGTGGCTGCAGAGGAACGAGGCCACAGGCCTGCTGGGGAGTGCGGTGGCAGCTCAGCGGCATGCATCCGCCACTCACCCCCTCCTCCTGCCAGGCTGGTGCAGGCAAAATGAAAATGTGTTTTGTTTTGTGCTTTTGGCATCTCCCCAGCAGCGCTACCAACCCATCCATCTCCCCTCCCTTGTGCCTTCCCCGACCTGCCGTGACTCCCCTTTTATAATCAGCACAACCCATGTGCTCATGGCAGCAAAAAAAGGCCTGAAATACCCCCTAGAATCCAAACTACCCCCAGTCCACCCCCTCAGAGGGGGCTGCTCCCACGCTTCCTCTGTGGTGGGTGGGTTGTTTTCTGTTTGTTTTTCTTTTTTTGCCCTTTTATTTTTCCCCTGCACCGGGTCTCTCTCACATTGGGTGTGTGTGTCCCTGTTCAAGCATCCAGTGCCTCCCATCGTGCCAAATCCAGGCAGGAGGGCACCCAGGGCTCACCCTGTGCGGACGTGGGGTGGCAGGCGAGGGAGCCGGTGACGGAGAGCACGAGGCTGGAGGNAACCTGCGCTGACGTGAAGGAAGGTCTTGGCTTTTTTTCCTGTCCTTTTTTTCCTGTGCTCGCACCCTTTGGGGTGTTTTGGAGCCAAACTGGGCAACTTTTCAGGGCGGGCAGTGGTGGCAGCACTTTTTCGGAGTGGCAGGCGAGCGGGTGCGCAGTGCCAAGTGCAGGAATTCCTGCCAGCTTGCCTTTGTGCCAGCCTGGCCTTCGGTGTCTCGTTCGGATGGAGCCTGGCATCCAGGCACCGCCCATTTCTTGGCGTTGAGCTGAGAGGAGAAGGAAAGGGGAGAGAGCGAGCGAGAGAAGGGAAAAAAAAAAAGCTGTCTCACTCAAACTGGCCTTTCTCGGAAAAGGATCCTTCCCTGATGATTGTCCGGATAAGCGGAGCTAAATCCAGCAACCACTCCACAACAAAACCACTCTTCCACGGTGCGTCTCTCTTGCTGCCTTGGTACGAAATCGAACCTCGCTCTTGATTTTGGGGTTTTTTTTGTTTGGTTGGTTGGGATTATTTTTGCCTTTGATTTGAAATAACGTTTCGTTCCTCCAGTTGCTCAGTTGTTTTGTTGTTGTTGTATCCTGCCTTCTCCCCAAACCCTCTTGCCTTCGAGTCCTCCAGCCCTTGGAGCTAAAACATCTGACTCTTAAATCGATCTGTAGAGAGGGATGTATAGCAGACATGCAGACACCTATGGGCAGCATTCGGAGCAGGACTCGAGGTGGTTTTTCTTCCTGCCCTCACCCCACCGCCTGGGACACCAGCGTCCCCAAGAGCTATTCGGGGCTGGGCGTGTGTCACGCGGGTGCTTTGTGCTTCCATACCACTGAGGGGGGAAAAAATATGTTGAATCATGTCAGATTTGCAATTCAACATGGCAGCCACAGCGAGTGTGGTGAGAGCCCGCACGCTGAGCCCAGCAGGCATGGGCAGTCCGTGCTGGCCGCACCGGGCAGGCTACAGGCATGGGAAGGAGAGCCAGGTGGGTGCTCAGGAGGAGAGGATAATTTTTTTCTTTTTGTGGGGGGTGAATTAAACCAGGAGTGATCTGGGAAAGAGGGAACTCTTGTAGTCTGGTTTTGTCAGTGTTAACCATTTAGAAGCCAGCTTGTTTTTTGCACTGGCACAGTGTGCCGGGCTGGGCACGGCGCCAGGGGTGAACCCGGGAGCAGGGTGCAAGGCTCCGCCAGCCCCTGCGGGCAAAGACAGCCGAGGAAGTGCTCCAGCGGAGAAGCAGGGAGGCTGTTTGTCATGCAGTGATGGTGGCCTTCAGGCTTTGGAGATGGCTTCAGCTGGGCGCCCTTGGGAGGGAGCTGCTTGGCAGAGGCATGGGGCAGTTGGAGAAGGCAATTTGCTCAGCCACCCGCAGCCTTGCAGATCTTTCGCACATCTCCTTGGCTGCTGAGAAAGGTTCGGCACTGCTGCACTGAAACTCTCCAGGTCTTCCTGAGCTTGGGGGCTTGTCCATAGTGCATTTGAATCTGCCCTCTTTCTGTCAAACTTCATTTAGGCCCATTTAGGATGCAACAAAAGCAGCTTGTTTGCAGGGCAGGGTCCCCCTGCCTCCTTCCCGGCTGCCACACACTATGCTGGTGCTCTGGAGCCATGAAAACCACCCCTTCTCCTTCACCAAATTTTTCCTCCTCCTTCCTTGCTCCTGGCTTCCCCCTCCTCCTCCCTTCTCCGAAAAAAACCACCTTCTCTTTCAGCGAGTGAAGCACAGCCCTATAGCAAAGCCTTTGAACTGGTTGCAAAGCACCCAAACACCCTGGCTTAGCTTTGCATCCATGAGCTTCCATTTTGGCCATGCTCCAGAGGACATCCCTGAGGTTGTCTCACTTACCACTCGCCTCCTAGAGATGCTTCTCCAGGTGCTGGATGTCTTTATGGGCCTCACAGTGATCTGTGTGGCTTTGTGCACCGGGTTTTGGATGCTGATGCTGGGATGCTTGGGTTCAGCTGTGAACCTTCCCATTCGCTTGCTGTACCGTTACAGCTGTAGGGCAGCTCTAAGGCAAAGCAGTGCTTGCAGTGGGCCAGAGCAGATGGAAGATGCTGACAGGGGTTTTGAAATCAGCTACTGAACACCTCTTGGGGTGAGTGCAGCCCCACACCACCTCTGTGAGTTGCAGCCTCGTGCTGGGGCCCTTGCCTGTGGTTCCCATTTACGAGGCCGCTTCCCACAGGTCTGTGCCTCTCATGATGCACAGCAGTTGGTTTGGGAGCTGAAACGCCCACATTGCCATTAGCAGGAGCTGGGGGCGGTCAGTCATTCTTGGGATCTGGCCCCAAAATGTGTTGGGATGGCCACTGCAGTGGAGCTTATTTACACGCTGGTTTACATCCAGACCTTTAATGCTAATGAGATGGGAACACTTTTGCTCGTCAGTCCAGCTTTCCCCTTGCACATTCTTCACATAAATAGGGGCTGGGGTGGAAGCAGACCTCTACCAATTTGCCCACAATCTCTACTGCTTCCCTGGGAGATGCTGGCAGATGACTGCTACCAAAAAAACAAACACTGAAGCTGGTGGCATGACTCCAGTGGGCTCTGCAGTGGGCAGCCCTAGAGCAGAGAAAGTCTGAACTCAAGCAGGACACTTCTGACGTGTCCTAAGCAAAACATCTGGCACCTCTGTAAGTGCCATCCAGCCAAGGGATGCAGCTGTTTTATTCCACATGGCTCGCAGCAAAATAGGGTTTGGGCTTCCAGAACATGGCTCAGCAAAAAGGACAAATTCTTGAAACTGGGAGGTGGATCTTTCAGCCGCTTATTGCCTTTGAATCTGGAGTTAGCTCTCTGGCTGTTCTGGTGTGAGCTCTGTGCCATCTCTGGGGGGAGACCAGGAGCTTTTCTGCAAGGCTCGAGGCTCACTCAGCTGCTGTAACCCCCCAGCAGCCAGCAGATCTGCTCTGGATTTGCACTGATATTCCTGAGAGCAGGATCAGGCCTCCAGGTTTGTCGAGGGTGGCTCTGGGAAATTTCCTTTCCTTAAAAGGGCCAGGTTTGGCCAAGGCAGAGTTTGGATTGGGTCCCCTTTTTTTTTTCTTTTTTTTTTTTTTTTAACTTGGAGCAAAACTTGTGCTGGTGAAAACTGCCTGATTTGCAGTTGCAGATAGTGCCATATTCTGTTTGTGCGCAGGCCAGCCCTGTGGGGACCATCATCCCCCAGGTTGCACCATCCACGCAATCAATTTCACCCTTCCAGTGACCACTTCTGGTAAGGAAAGAGAGTGTAAAAGACAGAGAGACTGAAGTTGGCCTTCGTGGACTTCATCCTCATCCTTTCCTCTAATTGCCAGCTTGTTCCTGTGGAGCTGGGGGCACAAGCTTAATAGGATCCTGGTAGAAACATATCCAAGAGGGAGATGCTTCATGCACCATGGGAACCATGGAGTACCCAGAGGTACCCAGTGCTGATTCACCCCCATACCACCGCACATCTGGTCCTTATAAGACTCAGTATCATTTATCTTCCTTGCTGCAGTTTTTACTTTGTCACTTCTTTCAGTCCCTATTTTCTCTCCACTTTTTCTGTAGTTCTGGGTTGTTATTGTGGTGTTGCTCGTGGCTACTGTTTATCTTTGATGCTACTTGGCTGCTGCGAAAGGTGAGGTCTGGGAGGACAAAGCGAGGCAGCTAGTTTGTTTTTGTAGGGTTGATCATGGGCACAGAGTTGTGCTGTCTGGATCTGCAGTTGGAAAGCCCGTGAGATATGCAGGGCTGTGCACGCTGGGTTTGGCATGCTAAGGTCACTCATGAGTTAGTCCTGGCTGCAGAAAATGTAAGAGACGATGCAGCCCAGCAAAGGATATGACCAGCATGCTGCATAAAGTGAGGTCTGTTAAGGCTAAGAGGTAGGTGTTAAATTATTGTGATAATGAAAACAAAAAGTGACCTTGTATGTAACACCCCATGGTTCTGGGAGGTCTGTACCCAGTATGCAGGGTGGCAGCTTTGAAAGCACCTCCCACGGTCATGCCCAGCAGTGCTGTTTTGTCCTGCGGCTACTGCCAGCACATCACTGTCACCATCCTGTTGGGCTGAGGGATGGAGGACCAGCCCAAAGGAGAAGTCTGTGCCCTGCAGGGCAGCCTCTGCCCATGGGGGACAAGGTAGGAGGTTTCTCCTCAACAGCAAGACCATGACAAGTGTTGTGTTTCCTCCTTCTTCCTCCTCCTTCCTCCTCCTTCTTCCTCCTCCTCCTGGCAGGAGGGGTCTGTGGGGTAGCCATGGAAACATGAAACTTGGTTGACTACTCAGCCAGCATCTCTAGGGTATGATTTGAATTCGCAGGATGGCCTGTGCTGATGTTTTAGTGCCAGGCGTGGGGACCCAAAGCAGCTTCGACTGGACAGGGAGGTTGTGGGAATTACACCAAGAATGCAGGGAGTGGTTCTCCTCTCCTTCAGTCTTCGCTTGCTCAGCACTGTGCACCAGCTCTGCTGAGCAGAGCGGAGGTTGCAAGACCAGTGGGTGGCATCCCAGTGCACAGAGCCAGGATGACTTGGGAGCTGGCAGTGCCAGGGGAGCAGTCTGATTTGCTTGCACTGAGTTTGACAACAAAAGCCTGGAGGCACCCACAGCATGCAAGGAGATAGGGTCCCCAGAATCCCCACTGGGGGCAACAGCTTGGGTTGTAACATTTTTCAAGCAGACTGCATTCCTCATGCAGAGGCTCCACCAAAAGTGAGGGAAGGTGCTGATACAAACATGATCAACAGCTTGAATTTCTGTGCATCTGCTCACAGGGCTCCTGTTTGTGGGAGAAGGATTGGGCTGAGACCCTGGGAGCTGAGCAGCCCCACAGGGAGGGCACCTGGGGCTGTCCCTGCAGCTGTGCTCCCTTGGGAGCACATCAGTGTGGCTGAAGAGAGCTGGGATGGATAAAGAGAGACAAGGATAAAGGGGTCGAAGAGGTTTTTACTCCTTTCTTCAAGCTGGCACTGCTAAGCTAAGCAGGCTATGAAACCTGCCCACTCAAGATGATTCAGTCTCCCAGAAACAAGATTGCAGTTAACTTCTACAACATCACCACCCAGTTCAGTCCAGCAAGTCATCAGACAGCCTGCTGGGAGATCACCACTGATGTTTTAAGTCTGCTAAACCTCCTTTATACCCTGGCTTCATTGGATGTGTACCAATGTGCCAAACACACTGGACATCACCTCAGAGGTGGTTGCATCTCAGTGGAGGACATGGTGGCATATGACATATTGATCCCCAATGCAGTCTTTGTTGCACAACTTGCTCTCATTTGATGTCAGTTCTTCCCTGCTGTTCAGAGAGGCAGCATAGGAAGAGTCCTGCAGCGAGCTCCCCAAGTAGGGAAGCCTGGCTATGCCGGAGCAGACAGCCAGCATACGCCCCTGGCCTGGGGCTGGATCCAGCCACAGGAGCACTGTAGGAGTTCCCATCTGGATGTCAGCTTTGCAGTCTGGGCCCAGGGGATTAGCTGAGATGTGGTTCCCAGGGTGGGGGAAGGGGCTAACAGAGACAGGATAAAGAAGCAGGTAAGGGCTTCCTGTCCTTCAGGGTTCAGGAGGAAATCCTGCAGCTGGTGAATCTGGATATGATTAGTGTCCATTTCTCCCTGTGTAATGAACCCATCTGTTCATCCCTGTGCATCAGCAGCGCATGTCCCATTGCAGCCAGACTCCTCCTGGGCACTGTTGTTATCTGTGCCTGCCATGGCTGCTCCAGGCAGCCCGAGAACAAGGCTCGCTCATAGCCATAGATGCCATGACTGCACCTGCTCCCTCTGCCCTCTGGGCTCAGCAGGAGGCCCTGGGGAGAGCTATGGCCAGAAAACCAGCCATGATCACTGCAAATGGGAGGACTAAGCCCAGGAAAAGGCTCTCCAGGGGGATGGTGAGTGGGTGTCTCCTCCAAAGGCCTTTACACTTTCTGGAGTGATCTTTGTAATGTGCTGATAAGCTTAGCTTTCCAGACACTGCCTGCTCCCCTGAGCTCAACTTTACTGTAAGCAGGAAAAGGTGGATTATGTTCAGCTGCCACAATGAGCTTGTAAAGTCGTGTTGATTGCATGGGATCCTGAGTACAGGTTATGCTGTTCTCACGTGGTCATGGAAGGGACCGGGCTCTCAGTCCTGCTCTGTAGAAATGCTGGTTAAAGTTGATAGGTGCTGATGCTGCATCCTGAGTAGTCATTCCACGTTCTTTTCCTTGGCTATCTTGCCTAACTACGCAAAAAGGATGTGACAGCCCTGCATTGGTTTGCAAACACCAGGCGAGAGTGTTGGCTTGGGCTGAAATAAAGTCAAAGGAGGAGCTAGCGTGTGGAGCAATCCTTTTTTGTAATGCAGTGGCTCAAGCTTGCATGGTCCTTTAGGGTCTTCTGAAGGGTCAACACTTCTTGGTGACAGAGTCAAGACAAAATCTAACAGTTACCATTCCCAGTCCTGGTGTCCTGTATACTCAAACTGTGTGAACTTGCAGTTATATTAGCTTTTGTATGTGTCACATTTTGTCATTGGAGTGTCTTGAGGGATCCACTGCACTAAGGGCTAGCCACACACAGAAGATAAAGATGGTCCCCACCTGAAGCAGCTTACACACTCAGCGCAGACCTCTCCTGTGTGTTAAGTGATCCAGGCACCTAAGCTTCAGCCATTTGCACAGAGAGCCAAAAGGCCTTTACCGGCCAGAAACAATCTGAGGTATGCATCACAGATGAAACATTTCATTTGCTTTCAAGGGGCACTTGTTGCTTAACTTCTAAATGCAACCCATCTTCATCCTCTATTATATTGCTCTGGACTGCCGTTTGGGTCCTAAATCTTCTGATTTTTTTTGTTTTCCAGTGCACTGATTTACCACTAAGGAATAAAGGAAAAGCAAAAGAAAACAGCAGCACTTGTTTGCATAGGCTCTACATTGTTCTGTGTTCTGCTGCTACTCAAACAGAAGCGATAAATCCTACTTGCTGGACAAAGAGGGGTTTTGGGTGGTGGTTGAGTAAAAACAAGGCCAGGGAAGATAAACAACCAGAAAAATACTGCTTTTAGGAATTGGCAATTGAGGATAGCCAATCAACTGATGGGTGAAAGCCAACACAACACCATCAATTAGCAAAGACATACTGATGTTATTTCTCCAAGGCATTTTTGCATCAACAAAGAGGAAAGAGAGATGGATCTGTGTTACAGTATCTGTGGTCAAACTTGGCTGCAATTAGGAATCTGTATAGTTTCTGTGTTGGAAAAGGTGAGTTTTGTAAAGAACTCTGTAGAAAATATGTCCATGGTTCCAGAAGGGCTCTGCCAAACGGGTGATGAAAATCTGTCTATTGGTGTCATTGTCAGAACTGCTGGAGGTGAGAACATTTGCTAATCTTGCTTCTTTTTAGGGGGCCAGCATTCAGTGACAGTTCATTTCTGAAAATGCAGCTCTGAAAACTAAGCCTTCAAGGCTATGACACTGCCTTGCACTCTCTTTGCCAGCTGGGGAGGGACACAGCTAAACCTGCAGTTTCAGAGCTTGCAGAACTGATGTGGAAGGAGAATTTAATCTCACATTTGAAAATCAAACTTGTCCTCAGTTCCTTGAGCAATCAAAACTGTCACAATTTCTTTTCCATCCAGCCCACACAGAGAGTCTCACTCATAAGGGGTAACTTTTGGCATCCTGATGAAGTGCAGGGTCTAAATGGATTGTTGTATTCATGCCTGAGGAAGGCAAAAAACCTCCATCAGCACCAGTGGTTACCTCTTTGTTAAGACTTTTCAGAACTAGGTTACAGCCTCCGCTGTGGGGTTCAACTTGACTGTTCAGTTGCCTCAATAGACACAGAAAGTGCTTGAAGATGCATAAAATGGTCTTTGGATGAGCTCAGGACTGGCCAACATCTAATATCGTTTGGCTTGTGGGATTACTTGCAGCAGCAGCTTCAAATATAGTTTGGGATGAGTCTCAGTGGCATGGAAAATGAAGTCGCCTCTCACCTTAGCAGGCAGAGTGCTCCCTACCACCATCCAAACTCTAGAAAAAAGGAGAAACTGCCTTGGGTATTTGCGGTCCTCCAGAGCAAGGTCACAGAGCAAGGTTTGGGTCACAAACAGACTGCTGGGCATGTACCAGAAAGCCTGGCAATGTTGTCAAAAATGCTATCTTGGATTTCTCTGCTTTCTTGGACTGGAGCCCCAGAGCTGTGTTGGTGAGAAGAAAGTCAATGCATCTTCAGTTTTGGTAGGAGTAAAAGGCAGGGAAGATCTAGGATGGACTCTGGCCATTTGTGGTTCAGATGTGCTGTTGCAATAGTGTGAGTAATGCATAAGTTCAGATCATTTCTTTCTGGCTGAGGGGAAGGTATCATGGCTGATAAGAACTGGGAACCTGTCCATGTTAAAGCCAGTATTAGGCTTAGACCTTCATGAGATCTACTGCCTCACACAATTCCATTGATCAAAACACATTCAGTTAATCAGTACATTAACTAATTAACCTTCCCACCATCTCAGGTAGGGAGTATCTATCTCCCAAAGGAGGAAAAAAAGGCAAAGTGACTCACTAAGACTAGATGCAGGAGCTCAGCAATGCAGCTGTGTAAAGTCTGTTTTTTTCCTTCCCAAATGATTCTGTTGTTGCTGCTGCTGCCTTATGTACATAGTCCCCCTGAGACAGAAATGGAGGAGTCCTAAAGACTCCCAAGAGAATGCTCAGGCCTAGTGGCGAAAGATGCTACTGAACAAACCTGGAGAAGAAAAGAATCCACCCACATATATGCAGAGAAGGTAGTTTGGTTCACCGATGTGCTTGCACCAACTAAGGAAAAAAGCTAACACCACTTCTCCCCATTCACAAGGAAAGTTCTTCTCATCATCAAATTATTAAAATCCCTTTGCGTCTTATTCACATTTTCATCCATGCTAAACTTCATGAACCAGAAACCAAATGGCCATTGTGTGGGGAGGAGAGAGCATGTGAAATATGGTGGTGGGGCTGCATTTGTACAGGCTCGTAGGGATGTGAACAAACCAGAAGAATAAGACCTGAAGAGACTCCAGTGAACAGCCGGAGGGAAAGCTTTGATGCAGAGGAAGTCCAAAGACTCAAACACATGATGACGAGCAGGTGATTTCCACAGCTTTACAATGTGGTAGGAAAAACAAACAAACAAACAAAAAACAACAACAACAACAGAGCTAAAGTACAAGGATAGAGTTCTTTGGATTACCAGACCCATGGCAGCATCACAGACCCTGTCTCAAGAGCCTCAATCACAAACAGAAATTGGCAGTCTTTTTCTCCCTATCCAGCTCTGGTCCAAAGATAGCCAGCATTCTTTGCTCTATCTACCATCAAATGAGCATCCCTGGCAGCAAGCAGACATACACTGAAGAATAAGCACCAATTCCTGTATTCAGTGATTATTTTCCTGAGGAAGAGAGTCTCCTGGGGCCTGAGTATGGGCCCATGTGCCTTATTAGTGCTGTGCTCCTGGTTTTCGACCAGCTTTTGCCCAGGTAGTAAACTCTTCACAACACTGAAAGATTGAACAGCAATGTCAAGGGTGTGTCTTGAATGAGAGCTCTGGTGAGGCCACAGCAGCATTATCTGAAAGCAGAAAGCACTGAGAGCAAGTGGCCTACCCTGTAAAAGAGATTCCTTTTGTGACCACGTCTCAATCTAGCACCAGCATAGCCTACAGCAGCCCAGAGGCTGCAGAACATCCCACGCTCCACAAGATTCCACAAGAACGGTCCCCCACTCACCAACTCCTCCCTTCTCCTTTGTCATGCTCCAGCATTTTAATGGCATTCACAGACCCCTCTCCCCATAGAAACCAACACCCCGGCTCTCTCAGTAGCTCATGTCCACAAAACCTATCATTCATGATCTCCTTCTCTTGCTTATATGGTCAGATTACCTTCCTCTCCCCATGCTAATAAGCCTCCAAAGCCCAAGTGTGCATACCCTCTTGTTTACTCTTAAATTTTTATTCCCATCTCTCACTCCTTGTTTATGCGCATCCATTTGACCAAGTTATATTGAATAAGCAACTAGTGCTGAGGGGTTATGTGTGGTTTTGTGGGGGCTATAAATGTCTTCAGTGATCCCAGCCCCATGGCATGCCTATAATCCACTATGTCTCCAGCTCAGGACCACTAGAAAGGTGCTGCATAGCAGATCTAGTGGCCCTGTTTTTGGGAAAGGCAAAACTCCCTGTCTTGTAAATGTATTTTGTCCTGCCCTGTTCATAATGAGTTTTCACTTGGAATAAGGATAAAAATAAAGTTTCTCAGTTTGACAGGATTTTTATAGAAGAGATTATTGGCATCAAAGCAGCTGAAATAGTTTCTCATTCCTAGCTTCAAACTGACATATTGTATGTGACCATTTCCTGATCTACTGCTATAGGCATCTACAGCCCTTTGGTCTTTATTCTGCAAGCGGCCTTGATACTTTTATAGAAGAGTATTGCACAAGAAATGCAATATTCTTTCAGTCCAAAGGCTAGAGTTTCCAAGTGAGCCTTGGAAGTCCCAAATCCTACTGAAATAAACATGACTGGGATCTCTCAAACACTTTCAAAATTCCCAAACTACAAGGTTAATACAAATAGAACAAAACTGCTTTTGAAAGAGGTCTCACAGCTGCCCACCAAGCCTGCATGAGAAGTTAGGACAGGCAGGTACTGACAGTTTGTTACAGGTGATGCTCATCTTCAGGAACATTTTAATAAAGACAATTAAACACATCAATTTATGAAGCAATATATCCGTGACAATTTTCACCTGGAGATCTTAGGATAATTTGCAGAAAGTTGGTGAGGATCAGATTGTGAAGAACAGTGGTTATTAAAAATCTTAAGATTCTAGGTTTCTTCACAGGGCGATTTAAGATGTTGGCATTACAATTCTGCTCCAAATTACTCTTCAGAGAAATTGCCCTCTCCACTGACTAGATAAAGCTTACCAGGTCTGGCCTCCAGTGCTTAAATTTATCCCACATGAATATGCCACAAAGTGCCTTGTTCAATTAACACCCTTCCTTATAGGATTTTCCCACAAGGTCTGTAACATCTTCAAAACTGTGCTAGGTTTTGGCATTTACAGTTCCCTTCATCTGTAGGGATAGGGCTTCTAACTGGGATCTCTCACACATCCTAAATCCTGTGAACAGTCTTGATTCTCACAGCTTTGTCTTACCTACTGAAGCAGAAAGCCCAGGGCTTTGTGCTTGCTCTGTGTGCTAAGGGGCTTCCCTTGTCAGGTGCTCTCACGTGAGGTTGTGCCCTGCTCTAACCACCTGCTCTGTGCTGGTTTTAGTCAGGTCTTGAAGGGACTTAACCTATGCGGTGGAGGATGGGTTTCATCTCTGCAGCTTGTTGGCTTATTCAGTGAGACCAGTAACAAGGAGCTCTGCTCTGTGCTTCAGGGAGAGCAGGATCTTGCACCAAGCGGGTTTCACTCCATGCTTCCCTAGTCCATCAAGCCTCTCCTTTCTCCTGGTATACTCGGAGGGATGGGGACAGACCTGCACTCTGCAGAGAAATGGGGCAGCAGCTTGCACTGTCCCCTGGCATGCTTGAGAGCAGAGGGACATCGTTCCAGGTAAGCCTGGCTCTGGAGCGGCCCAGACCTCAGCCATGTGGCTTCCTTTCAGACGTAGGCTCATCCTGGCCATGCATCCTCAACTCGGTGAGGGTGATGCCTAGCCACTGTTTGGGAATATCAAAGAAAGCTTTGTAGCCAGAGAAGTGGCTCCAGCCTCCATCCGGAGCAGATGCTTCATCCTTCAACTCTAACTATCTTTGCATCAGTCCAGGCTCCTTCTAGAGAGCACAGCAGCCAGCGAAAGCCTACGACAACAGCTCTGAATCTGCCTAAGGGCTTTCTGCAGAGCTGCATGGAGCCCTGTGAGGCCAACATGGTTAATGTCTCCACTGTTCCCCTGACTTCTGAAGGCTTTGGGTCAGCTGAAGATGCTTCCATAGCCAAGTGGCAGCTAAGCATGGAGCTGTGGCAGCACAGGCCTGCAGTGTTTGCTGTGCATTGCTGCTGAATGTGGAGCAAGGGTTTGTGGCAGGGAGGGGGACCAGACCTCAGTTAACAAACATTTCTCAAATCGCTTCTCCCCAGTCCTCCTTGCCGCAGGTGCCATCAGGAGCCAGTTCACAGCGCCACTGTCCATTTTGCCACCAAAGCTTCATCCCAAAGGCCTCATTGCCTGCCTCAGGTTCTTCTCTCCCTCCCCACACCCTCCTGTGGGTGTTATTTACGCCATTTCCTGTCCAGGGAAGTTCAGGAGTTTGACATTACCAGGTTGGTTTCTGTTCTCCTGCCCTGCTCCCATCTGGAGCTTTTGCAGAGACCAAGCACCCCAGTTCTGGCAGTGGTGGGACTGGAGCCTGCTGGACTGGAGGTGCCCACCAGGCCCTAGGAAGGTTGTGTAACCCCTTTGAGAACAGGCAATTCGAGCTCAACTGGCTCGGATGAGCTGCAAGTCCTGACCCACGTCCGTCCCACCACACTAGTCCAGCTGCAGGGCTGGACAGGGCCGCTCAGCCCGCGGCAGGAGGCAGGCAGGACGCAACCGGGCATCTCTGCCAAGCGTTGCAGTTCCTGTTGAATCCACACCCTCCCCTTTCCCTCCCTCTTCCCTCCCCGTCCTTCCAGGCCTGCGTCTCCCCTCCCTTCGCTTCTCCCTCCCATCTCCAGCAAACAAAATGGCTGCTGCAGGGCCATTTTGTTTTCTGCCTGGAAGGGGGAAGCAAGGATGCTGGGACTTGGCTCTTTTTTGGAGGCTGCGGCCATGTTAGAGCCCAACTCTCCCGTCTCGACGTGGCACCGGCTGTAGCGGGGAAATAAAAGGACCTTCTGGATTGAGACCAAAGTCAGAGACAGAGAGTGGGTAGTTTTGGCATATGTTGAGCACTGAAAATGCCTGGAATTGCCAAACTGAGCTTTTGTATTAGCAGAGTAAGGCTACTCGGTGCATGCAGAGTCGTGGGGCTGCACGGTATAGCCGGATGGAAAGGTTTGTTCACTATATTCAATGAAACAGCCCTCCTTTCTTGTGTATTTATAAAGTACCAGTGAGCACTGTTGTCTAATTTGTTTTTGGACAGGCGGATGGTTTTACACATCGGCTTGGTATGATTAGAGCCGGTCATTGCCGGACGGTAGCATTTTAACCTGTTGTGTGTCCTCTCGTTTTTGGTGAATTAAGATTCGACCTTTCCACTGAGTTGGCAGTGCCTGAATTTAGCTAATGGGATCTGGAGGATTTTTTAGGGATTTTTGTTTTGTTTATTGCCTTAAAAGTTTTCATCATGGGAATAAAAATCTTAATTTAAATACTAAAAGAAATAGCTTCTCCTGGCTTTTTAAGCACTTACTTTTCTTGCCTGGATGGTGCAGTGCTACGATAACAAGCTGTTTACTGCACCAGTGTGTATATTGTGCACGCATTAAGGTGTGATACACAACAGAGATGCCATGAAAAGTAACATGCCTTGAAAGTTTAAGGGAACTTGGTGGCATTACCATACAATGTAGCACAGAAGCATGGCAAAAATACCAGAACATGTGCCAAATAAAAGCAATTTTTTTTTTTTAAGTGATTCTGCATTTCCCTCAGTAGCTGGGATGTCTTTTCAGTTAGCAGTCCCAACTCTTCGTTCCTAGACACTTGGAGGAACAGCTTTCTGTCCAGTGGCATGGGGGGATCGGGCTTTGATAAGGTGTCAGTGTTGGGGTGATCATCTCACCTTTCCTGGACGGACTGCCCGGACATCTGGAGAGAAGCAGAGAGGAGCTGGGAAGGAGAGCAGAAACAGGTGAATCGCTGTTCTTACACAGAAAGGTATTTGCCTCCATATCTGCTTGGCTTTCTTACAAAAGGACAGAGTAGGCAATTGCACTGGAAACGGTGGTCTCGGAGCTGGTGCTGCATGTGTGGGCACAGGGCAGGTGGTTTGTGTAGCAAATTAAATATTTTGGTCCAAATATATGTTAGGGGTGGACATTACCTGTGCACCTTTTGCAAGCAATGTTTGAACTGAACATCATGAAGGAAAATAGTATTAACGGAAGAGCTTTATAGAATATTACAGGAAAGGATCTTCTTCCTTTTAGATTTTTGTGTTATTCTACAGAATTGAATATAGAGCAGTTAAAAAATAAACATTTTTTTCTCTTATATCTCTTCATTTTTAGTATTTTGAAGAACTTACTCTATGAAATATCAATAGCACTTGTTTTTAATTTTATGACCAAAAATTGTGTGACTTTTTTTTTTCCTTCAGGAAAGTATAAATTATATGCTAGTTGACAACGAAAATACATGAATGTTTAGAAAAAGCATTACCTTTGTGGCCACCTTTAATAATGGATTTATGAAGGGTTAATAAAAGATAAATATTGTAATAAGCATGTTACAGATGCATATGTTGTAGATAACAATACCAGATTCATTAATGACAATCCAGAGGTTTACAAACATCTGATAGGACTTGAGACAAGCCCTAACACAGGAGTAGGTATTTATTAAAATCCTTGTTAATTGTTTAATAGTTCTTTATAAACAAATGCTGCGACAACAGTGATATGAAATACTGCCTGCATCATTAAAGGAGCGTGGAGGAAAAGCATTACTGAGACATGAGGCTGTTGAAAGAATGAACTTTTAATATTTTTCCTTCCATTTCCCTTTTCCACTTTGCCTATTTGCAGCACTTTCTTAACTTTCCACTTTGCATATTTACAGCACCTTTGATTAACTCTTCTGCAGCGTGGTGTTTTATGATCAACTCCAGGGTCAGGTGTCTGGGAAGATGGTTTGCCTTACTTTTCTGACAGGTCCACCTGTTTTGCGACACATTAAAATAAAGTTGTCAGTGTAGCTCGCTTTGCAAGTCTAATTTTTGCCTTCTGGTGGCACTGGGTGCTTCAAGAGATTTTTCTGGACCACTGCTGCTTTGTCTATAAGGAGATTCCTTGTCCTTGCTGCTGACAGTGTGGGTGCATGCTCTGGGGCAGTGTTTCCACCCAGCCCGGAGCATATCCAAATACATTTGCAGCAGTACTGTGACTAAAGGAAGCAAACTCAGGGAACAAGAGCAAAAGAATCGGTGCAGGCACATGGCATTGCTGCATCACAGCAACGTTAGGGAGCTAGTGAAAACTTTCCTGACCTCTATTTTTTTTTCTTTTTTTTTTTTTT
>VXAL01002270.1:446680-458142 GCA_013399475.1 Chauna torquata | reverse complement strand
TTTTTTTTTTTTTTTTTGTCCATTTGCTTTTCATTTTACCACTCCGGCAAGGCAGCGAGGCGAGGACGTGAAGTTACTAAAGGCTTCCCCACAGGCAAAGCTAAGGAGCAAAATGGCTGACAGTCAGCCATTTTGTGTCAGTGCAGTCAGCTGGCTTCATGCAGGTTTTGTGTTCATCGGGGCTGGTTCTGCCCCAGTTCAGCTGTGGCTCCATGAGGCTGAAAAGGCTTTCAGAGATCCAGGGCTCTGATTTCCCACTGGAAGTCCTGCTTGTCCCCAGCATATTTTGGCACCAGTGCACAGGACTGCAACTATACAAAGGCTGAAAGCAGTGTCTGCTTTTAAAGGATCAACTCTGTTGTTTCATGGTTTCCTCCCCCCTCCTCCATTTCATTCAGTTCTCCTTAATAAGCCAGATCAGCACCTCAAAGCTTCGGAGCTGTTCCAACTACTTTCCGAGGCTGTAAGGCAGGCTCTGTCCCTCTCCGTGCCATCAATATTTTAAAGGCAGAGACTTGGCCCTGCTTTTGCATCTTTTATTTGCAGATGCACCGAAAGTAAAGGGGGGCACCAGCATGAGTTGTCTCCTGGGGGGTCTGATTGGCTGGTCATCATGAGCCCAGGTAACTGAAGAGCAGTTGTAGGTCACTTCTCCTTCCCCAAAATTAGTATGAAAGCTGGACTGGAGATGCCAACTTATTGCCAGCATGGAGGATCTTGCTGTGAAGAAATATTAATCCTTTACCCGTCAATTTCCCTCACCTCTCCAAAGACATCTAGACAGCAAGACTATGCTTTGGCACACTCTGAGAAAGACCGCAAGAAGATCCCGATGCTCAGAGACTGACTGAGCTTTTTCCAAAATAAAATAAAATAAAATAAAATAAAATAAAATAAAATCAGATTTAGCTAATTTTTAAGTATTCATATAGAGCTGGAAGGGCAAAATAGCAGTACCACTCCCTTAAACTCTGTGCACAGAAAATGGTATTTTTCAAAGAGGCCCAGCTAAAGTATCTAAAAATCTTCAAAAACTCTGGGCTTAAATAACTTAGAAGGCAGTGAGTGGCTTTGGGGTATGGGCTCCTAACTCTTATAGAGTTATTAGAGTCTTCTGGCTATTTTATGTAGAATTTTGCATAGCTGCATCACATTTAGGTGCTTGTAAATCTTAATGCCTTAGCAGCAGTGTGCTAGAAAGGAAGGCTTCATGTCTGGAAACCAGGGCAGAGCTGGAACGCAGTTCATTTTGGTGACTGCTCTGGGATTTTTTCTGAGAAGCTCAGCAGATAGAGAGTTTGCACAAATCTTATGGCTGCATAGACATGACTAATTGATATGCCTCTTTGTGAAACCCCAGCGGGGGTTTTACAAAGCTTGTGAGCTTTTATTTCTATTTTATTGAGCTTTTATCCCATGTGTGTGTGATATTCTCCCTCCCAGGATCTACAATTCTCCTGCAAATATTGGAATGGAGCATCGCTTTTTCCATCTCTGCGAAAGACAGTTGGCAGAGGTGGGTATTGATCTGTCCTACGCTGGTTACGCCAGCCCAGGCAAGCCATTGGTGTGGCAATGTGACCAGAGACTAGAGCAGGACTTGCCAGGGGTGGTTCCAGTGTCGGCTTTACTATGGACTTGCTGTGTGATCTTTGGCAAATTTGGTCACCTCTCTGCTGCTTCTTTCCCCATCTTTTGTCTTGCCAATTTAAACTATAAGCCATCCAGAAGAAGGGCTAGCTATCCTTGCAATTTGTATAGCAGCTAGCACAATCAAGTGTGACAGTGATACAAAGGCTAGGATAGTCATACTGATTCTTACCGAGCATAATATTTCTAAATCTTCTTGTTTGACTGCTTTCTTCATGGGTCCTGGCAAGATCAGGATTGCAGTGTCAGCAGCTCGATATTCCCGAAACCTATACTCATTAAAACAATTATCATAATTAAATCTCCTGTTTTCAGGATTACTTGTAGAAGTCAGAAGGGTTTTTTTTTTTCCTGTCCAGGTATAATTAGATCTATGTAAACTAGGATTTATTTAATGTAATTTCCAATCCACAGTTTTATATTGGCCCAAACTCCTATTGTTTGCAATGATATCAAAAGTGACCTTTTAAATGCGTGGCCTACACATCATGTTTATATGTTTAAAATAGCACAAACCACCAGACTGGGAATCAGGAAACAATTGTTGCTCCAGGTCACTTGCTAAGGGCCTCTTGGGAGAAGGTGAGCATCCTCTGCAATGGGCATCACCTGATGCAATCATCAGAGCCACCCACCTCCCCAGTACTCAACCACTGCAGCAACCTCTGGCTTTCGTGCCACCACAATCCCTCTGGTTGATGTCTGTGGCACTAGCTTAATCTTTGGGAAGCTGAAACACTTTAGAATAGAAAATCTCAAGTTGGGAGGAACCCACAAGGATCATCAAGTCCAACTCGTAAACTTCTTAGTTTAATCTAAACTAATACCTCTATTCCTGATTGTAACTGTTGTGAAGCTCTGGCTGGTGTTGCATGCATTAAGGAAGGATATTTAACCTTGGTGCATCACTTTCTATGTCAATAACATGGGAAGAATATTTCCCATCAGAAAGCTGTTTGGGATTCAAGGTACTTGGCACTGTGGATGGGCTGGGTACTTAAATGCTATAGGAAACAGTCCCGCAACACTGATTTTCTGACATTGTTTGTACCTTATCACACTAGGAGAGGCCTGGGCCAGACAGCCTGGCACAGTAAGTCATCCCAAGGCTGAGTTTGTCAAAGGAAATTAAGAGAATTACCTGGACTGTGCTGACTGCCAGTGAGGACTTCTGGACAGCTCTGCAAAGGATCAGGGGCACTTTACCAGCCTCGCTGCAGAGATATCCTTGTACCTGCTCATCCTAAACTCTCACCTTAAGGATCCTAGCTAAGGTAGCTGACCAGACCTTTGGGAATCTCACTCATTTGGGCTGTTGCCTGTTAGCTGTGGAAGCACAAAGTGTTAGGCAGCCTTTGTCCCTTTGGGGGACAAAGCCCCTGCATCTCCCGCCACAGCAGTTAGCAGAAGTTCAGAGAGGCTGGGGACCCTTCTTGCTTCAAAGTGCTTGCATTCCCATGGGAAGTCCTCCTTCAGGTCTCTGCTGTGCTGCACATGTAGCTCCTTTAATGTGCTACTGGTGGCTTCCTTTTTGTTACAGCTTTCTTTAATCTTCAAGGGAAATTCTTTCTTATTGCAAGAGAACCTCACACGATTCTTTTAAACTGCCAACTTAATACCTTGCATCTGTACTTAGGTGTACAGAGAATGAGAAAGTCTCAGAAGGTGAGCCAAGGGCTTGGGGACAAGCCAGTCTGTCTCAGCTCCATGCTAATATTGCCTGGCTGTGCAATAGCATTAAAGGGACACCAAGCCTGCATGTTGCGCTCATTTGTTTAGGAAATGAGATCTGCCTTGATGTACTCAATACCATTACATTTGCAGCCTAAAAGCTTCCTTGTACTCAGTTATTTCTAATCTGCTTAGTTCCCTGGAGTGCATAGCAGCTAAATTGGTGGATTATCTTATCTGGTCTGGCAGGTTTGTTCTGGATGTGCTGTGTGTTCAAGAGGTGAGGTCAGCCTGCCTATATATTATTTGGCATTATTGCAGTTTCAGGAGGGCTGTGCTAGCTACATGCACAGCCCTGGGTTCAAAGGGCAGGGTTGCTGCTTCCATAAGCGCTTGGGTGCATAAAGTTTGCAGTGAGTGTGATTGCCAAGGATAAATTTTAGTCCAAGTGGACTGAAGAAGGCTTAAAGGAGGAAAGAGAGCTACAGGACAAGGTTGGGTATGAGACTCATCATCATAACATCATAAAGTTTGATGAATTGTCATGCATTTCTCTTCACAGGAGCCACAGAGCAGCCGATTCCTGGATAAGGATCATCTCATTGCTTTAGACTGCCACAGTTCCAAGCTGTCCTTGAGGCTGAGGTAGTAGATTGAATAGTTGTGGAGTCCTATCCTCCCTTTGAGCTAACTATACAATCTACTGTCTTTCCTAAGGAGACAGTCAGGTCTTCGGTTCTCATCTACTTCGACACCAAGCATGGAGAGAGGTGGTACAAGTAATCCTGTTCTTACACAAAGCCAGTGATGTGATTGTGAATCACACAAGACCTCTGTACTGCTCTGTGGAGGTGAGGTAGTAGGTTGTATAGTTTGGTGGGAGGGATTTTATCCCATTTCAGGTGATAACTATACAGTCTATTGCCTTCCTTAAAGAGCAGCAAAACCACCGGAGGACTGGCTCAAGCACAAAGGTCCTGAGGCATCACTTCTTTCTGCTGAGGATCCAAAACCAGAGCATGGCATTGTTGAACAACTCAGTGGTATTCTCTGACAGCATCCAGGATTGCATTATTCCAGGGACTGCTCCATGCCTCAGTCATATCAACAGGCAGCCAGCTATGTAAAGAAAATGTATCCCTCTATTTAATGGGTGCAAGAGAAACAATGAAATGAGCTGGTGCCTCAGCTCCTGGTGTTCAATTCTCTCTCTCTTTTATTATTATTTATTTATTTATTTATTTTATTCCAGAAGATGGGCTCAAGTTGTGAAGGGTTTGTGTGTTGTTCTTTCTGGTCTGTCCTCAAGTCTGGAGGGGCGTGTATTTTTTGGTACAAAGAGGATAGATCTGAGCTTTAAGTTTGTTGAAACCAGTTCTGAAGTTTGGGTTAAGAACTAGATCCAAGAGCGAGCTTAGCATATGGACTCAAAGCCCTGCGAGCTGATCAGCTTTTGGCTAGTTGGCCCTTGCTCAGTAAGTACATTCTGGTTTTGGACAAGTTCCCAGCTCTCCTAAGGGGACAGAGTTAGAAGGTAGTTCTTTCTGATTTGATAGTTTATATCAACCCAACCCACTTATATGCAAATCCTGGCAAGGAGATTAGGGCTCGTGTATTTACATAGAATATGACAGTCATTCAGACTAACACCCTGTCCTACATGGGAGACAGGTGAGGAAGAGATATGAGCCAAAGGCAGCAAGTTCCTTCTGGGTTCTCCCAGGTAGGAAGCACTGACATCTGACAGTGGACGTAAGAGAAGACAGCACACTTCAGAGCTCTGGCACTTGACAAGGTACATGGAACAGTTACGTCTTCCCTTTCTAAGAAGCAGATGGGACTATCCTATCCCTCTGCCATTTTCCAAAGTAAATAGGGTCAAGGTCATGAGTAGGACTGTAATACAATCAGGGCTGCACCAGTTCTTCAAGACTGAAGGATGTCTCAGGACATTATCACTGGCATCTCACTGTCAGGGAAATGTGTGAGATCTGAGACACCAGGGAGCAAGGGCAAACTCAGGACACCTTCTCAGATGAAGTGAGAGAAGAGAACTGCAAAAAGAAATTGGAGCCCTCAAATTTCACCCTGGAAGTGAAACTCACAGGGAGACTCAGACTTGGCTGCTTGGGCTATGGGAGTCACAGAAGTGAAGCAGCTTGTTTAAGGGTCCTCTGCTTCTTGGGATGGGGTGTAGTTGCAGCGAGGCTGGGAATGTGACTTCTTCAGGCTGGGTAACAGCTGGTAGGTGGGGACGCTGCAGCATCTAGCAGCAGAGGAATGCAGCCCTCTCTCCATAAATCTGGCTTTTCAACAGTCTTGGGGACCTGCCACACAAAACTACAGCTTGCTCCTCTTCTACGCATTATTATCCTCTAGTTGCTTGCTAAGGGGCAGGGCTCCTACCCCCAAGATTGCTCAGAAGGTACCAAAATAGAACAGGGCAGCACATCACCTTCATATTTAAGAGGTATCCCCTAGAAAAGAATTAATCCTGTGTGTCCCAAATGAAATCAGATCAGTCCCCATCCATTGCACTGATGTTAATGTAGGGAATCTTAAGCAGCAAAACTGTATGAGCTGGAAGCCATGAATAAAATATTAATAGAGATACTCTCTTGTGAAAATAAACTTGTTTTGACTTTTTTTTTTTTTTTTTGAACAGTCTTTTTACTACCTTGAAATGGGCATGGCTGATGAACTGGGATCAGGGCTGGCCAGCGCTCCTGACTGTGTGTTACCAACCAAATTCTCCATGTGACCAAACCCCTGAGCATGAAGGGGAAACCACAGCCAGGACATGACAAGGGTGTGGGGCAGATGGGGTTGGCCAAGCAGCTGAGACCATAGGTCTTGCTGTCAGTGGATATTCTCCTGCTGAATCCCACTGTGAAGCTCAGGGGCTGCAGGCTGGGCTCCTCTGAGCCTTGGACAGCCATTGCTATAAGCACATTTGTAACTCTGATACAGATTTCCAGAGATATCAATTCTCCATAAACCGAGGTTCCCCACCACCCTGGCAGGGCAGTGGCCATTTCCTAGCTGGTGTCATGGCCCATACTGCAAATTCCCCCGGACGGTGCACATGCTTGCCCCCACCCTTTCAACACACCATCTTCAGGGGAGCTTCAAGAGCCGAATCCAAGTGACCTTCTCTTCTCTTCCAGCCTGCAGTGGGAACATCCACATCCTCACTGGGACACAGGCCCTGGGGCTTCAAGGAAATGCGCAAGTGGGGTTAGTGCAGCAACTAGGTCTTGTAAAAACCACAAATCCCATGATTTTAACCCAGCTGGCCACAGCTGATGGTTAAATGCCTCAAACCATGCTGAGGCACCATGTCACTAAGCTCAGGGCCTGTGGGATGGAAAATGGTGGAGCTGTGTTGCCATGGTGATGGGCCCCTACGGCACAGGGACCTGCTTCCTGCCACCTCACAGCCTGCTGCCATACAGCCCATGGGCCAGACAAACACCAAAATCATCCCACCCAGTGCCATGGAGCATCCTTGAGAGGTGTTGTGGAGGGATGATGGCGGGTTGTCCCTAAGCAGGGCCTGGCCCCCCTCAGAAGGCTCCACTGGGGCCTGGTAGCTGCTGTTTTCTTTCAAGTGCTATGGCAAATGCCATCTGTCACCCAAAAATGCCCTACATTGTCCCCGAGGACTTTGGTTGCATGGGGAGGCCAGACAGGCAGCATGGTCCCTTCCAGCATGGATCCTCTTCAACATCGAAGGGGTAGCCATATGCAAACCTCCCCCTTCCACTGCACACATCTGTGGGGCCACCAGGCACCAGCAGCATCTTTGCCAGGTGCTTAGCTCCTTCCCCCCACAGGAGTCTCCCATCAACTCACCTCAACACCAGAGCATCCTTCACATCAGCCCAAGAAATGGAGTGGAAATGCTGCAGAAGTCTCCCTTGAATGTTTTGCATCTTTCCCCGAGTACCCCACCAGACCCCTGACCCATCTTTGCCACACAGTCACCTTTCCTCCTTCCCTAATTCCCCCAGTCTGGGATTAATCCAAACCACTCTAAATCCCCATGCTGGCAGGGCTCAGCCTCACTATCCCGGGGCACAGGGGGAAGAGGAAAGGGAATTTGGCTTCTGGTTTTGAATTATCTGTTACAAGGAACTCTATAAATAAGTCCTTGCACAACTGCATGACTGGAAAAGTCAAAACCTTAAGGAAAACAAAAGTCAACAGTTTACAAAGATCAGTAGACTCAAAACCATGATAAAATACTTAAATTCTAGAATTATTTTCATGGGTTCATTGTAATGCTGTTACCAGCAGCTCCCAGTTCTGTAATGGATCTCAAGGCGGGGGAGGGCAACATACCCAGCTCTGCAAAAAACTCAAGTGTTGACCAAATGCCCTGGTTTTTCTGGGAGAAGAATTTTAATCATTTGTCAGGAATTAATGCTACACTCTCTTTTATCCAAACAGAAGAACAGTTGCAGTCCTGAAATGCTCTCCCAGCTCTGTCCCTACCTTACCCCTAGTAAGGCTGCAGCCCCTTACAACAGGCAAACAGCAGCCACTCTGGCTGTACTTCTGTCGTCTGTCACTAGCCCCAGGCTGGATTTTTTTCCCCAGAAGCAGCTCCACAGCAGCTTGCAGGAGCTCAGCCTAAAACGAGACCGTGCAGCAAACACGGCACCTGGGCAGCAGGCTATTTTTAATCTGATTCTTAACTACATCTGATGCTTGTGATTAAATAGAGCACTAGACTCTCCAGAGGGCTGCGCAGTGAGGTCAGAGCTGCCCAGTTCTCCGCGGTGACTCTCCCATCGCCATCTGCCGGTCACCGTTCAGCAGGGCTAGCGATGACCATGACCTAAAAACACCCCACAGGCAGCTGGTTTCCTGTAAGGGAGCTGGTGCTGCTGGGCTCCTGCAGCAGGTATGCAGGGAGAGATGAAACAGAGCCGCAGGGCAGCCTCGCTGGGCAAGGCAGGCGTGCAAGGATGAGGAAAAGCCAAAAGCAAAGGTCCAACAGCAACATCGTTCCTGTGCTGCAGGTTCACTCCTCACAATGTCCATTCTTTGCATGCTGCTTGTGGCTGAGTGACATTCTGCAGTGAAAACACTGCAGAAATGCATGGTCTGGGAAAGGAGCAGGGGAGGACACTTGCATTTAACTTCTTTCATTGCTGCAAAGATGACAAAGTGTGTGTTTGGGGTGCACTCAGCTGGGAGCTACGGGAATATTCCCTATATCATGCTAAATCTCCCCCTTCTGCTGCTTTTACACAGGCTTAAAAACAAAGTTGCAACCTTGCAGAAACCAGCACCCAGATGCTTTTGGAAAGCCAAAACAAAACAAAAAACAAAAAAAAACACCTTCAGCATCCTACAGGAGCCACACTGTCTTTTAGCAATTCTACTTAAACACACAACCAAGATTGTCTTAAAGATATAAGCTGTCCTTTGGATACCCCAGAAAAACACTGCATGCCCCACAGCAGACTTTCAGAACAGGATTTATTCAGTGCATGCTCTGGGGATGCACAGGACACAGCATCCTGGGGAAGACACAAATATTGGACTTAAGGTCATTTTCCTCCTCATCTATTTAACAAACCAAAGGATTCTTATTCTCTGCAATAAGCAGAGAAGGGACTGGGTCTTCTAGTTCCTTCTGCTGGTCACCAAAACTTGTCACATATTTAACACACCTTACAGGGAATTTTCAGACGAACAGTGCAGAAACATGGAGGAATAAAACACACAGTGTTCCAGAGAATGAAAACCATCCTGCAACAAGTCCTGGAACCACTGGTAACTTCTAACATCATTCACTTGGCTCTCTCAAGCTGAAATTGTACCAGCACACCTGATTATTTTTTCTCCTGGACCAGGTTCCACCACCCACAAAATATACATCAGCTGGGATCTGTGTCGTACACTTAAGTTATGCAAAGAAAGAAGCCATGCAGAAGAAAGCTGTATGAAGGAGCCAGTAACTCTTCTCTAGTACTGAAGGTTTTTCTTCTGTGCAGGCACACACATAAAATAAAGCCATGGCATTGGAGTAACTGTGGAATGGGTACATGCAGCAGACAGCAGAAGTGAGGAAGAAGGCAAAGGTTGCAGAGATGTCAGAAGGAGAAAGGAGTGTGTCTAGATACTGGCCATAGTTATACCAGAAGCAGGAAGGAAATATAAATCCTCTCCTGTAGAAAAAAATGCCACTCTTTTGTACAAGGAAGGAAGAGGTGGCACTTCTCCAACATTGAGACAACCAGACACATCAGGAGGGGAAAAGAATATTTTTGTTAGAAACTTATCCTGGTAGACAGACACCAAACCCATCAACCATGTGTTGTCTACAGTCACCAAAACCAACAACCATGTCTCATCACCATTCAGGTTTCCAAGGCATTCTGCTTTCCCTGGGGACGCAGTGCGGCAGGACCTGCCAGCCACACAGGGCGATGAGAGAGCTTATCATTTCCTGTTTGGAAACAGACCAGAAGCCCAGGCTGGCTGGGAAGAAAGAAGCATTGGTGTCCAAGTTCACCAGCATTATGGCAGACACCCTCCTGCCCTTGGGCCTCCTCAGGAAGGGGACTGAGTGCCCATGGGACTGCCAGTTGCCCTTAGTACATCAGGGCTGGAGCGGGTTAGCCATTGTAGGAAGAGAGTGTGTCAGCCTGAATTGTCCATGGAGTCTCCCAAGCCTACCAGGGTTGTGGGACAACCAATGCTGAAGAAAGCTTTGGTGATTGATGCAGGGACAGCTGAGAAAGGCCATTCAAAGCAGAAGGCCCACCAGGATGACACTGGGCAGGAGGAAGAGTGAAAGGCCCCAGCAGGTACTGGGGGCTCCAGCCGTGGGCTGATCCATGCTTTTCTGGTCTGAGTTTGTCTCCACTTCTTCAATGTCCAGGGCATCTGCTGGCAGAAGGGAAGAAAACCTGGAGTTAGAGGGAAAGATCTGAACAGAAGAGAAATTCCCTTTCATGCAAGTCCTTCAGTGATGTGCATCAAGACACCACGAGGTGCAAGGGGCAGCAGTGCACTGATCCAGCGAAGGCACAACACAGCTGATGGGTGTTAGTGAGGAGCAGGCTGTAAACAAAACCATGCTTCACAAACCAGACATCCAAACAGCCCCTTTCAGTGTTAGGGAAAAGAGTGAGGAGAAGGGTTGGTGCCACATATAAGATGAGGATCCAGAGGACCAGTCTGATACTGGTTCCTCCCAAGCGTGCTCCATGCTGCTTGGGGATCACTCAACATCTATATGTCCATGCCAGGACGGATTCCACAATTACCTTACCTGAGAGGGAGGACTGGAAAGCAGGGCTCTGCCCCTTTTCTTTGGAAGATGACGTTAAGCGCAAGAAGGTGGGTTCTTCAGGCCTGAAGACCACTGATTTTGAGGAAGTTATGACCTCAGCTCTATTGAAACCTAACTTGATTTCTGGAATAATTTGGCTGAGGGATGGAGGTGGACTGGAAAAGAAGGCTGATTTCTCTATCCCATCCTCTTTCACACCTTTATTTGTTTCTGGGACTGATTTGGGGCTGAAGGCTGTGCCCATACTTTCTAATAAGGCCGGATCCTCTGTAGTTAAGGGGCCAACAGGCTCGCCAGTGTCTAACTCTACATCTGGAAATATTTTATAATCCAGGTCTAACGTGGGCTCAAAGGAAAGTGTTAGTCCAATTGTCTCAGTAGGATTGGGACTTTCTGTTTCAGTGCATTCTGGCTTTGTGGTTGTGGCAGGTTTTGTTTGTTTCTTTGCTGTTGTGGTGGTGAGTTTTGGCTTTGTTGATGTTGTAGCAGTGGGTGTTGGCTTGGCCATAATGGTGGCATATGTTGGCATGGTGGCTGTTGGCTTGGCTGTTGCAGGTTTTGGCTTGGCCATAGTTGTGGTGGGTGCTGGCTTGCTCGTAGTGGTAGTGGGTTTTGGTGTGGTGGGTGCTGGTTTGGCCGTAGTGGTGGTGGGTTTTGGCGTGGTGGGTGCAGGCTTGGCCATAGTGGTGGTGGTGGTGGGTTTTGACGTGGTGAGTGCTGGCTTGACAGTAGTGGTGGTGGGTTTTGGTGTGGTGGGTGCAGGCTTGGCTGTAGTTGTGGGTTTTGGTGTGGCAGGTGCAGGCTTGGCTGCAGCAGTGGTGGGTTTTGT
>VXAL01002270.1:427366-445921 GCA_013399475.1 Chauna torquata | reverse complement strand
GTAGTGGTGGTGGGTTTTGGTGTGGTGGGTGCAGGCTTGGCCATAGTTGTGGTGGGTTTTGGTGTGGTGGGTACTGGCTTGGCCGCTGTCATGGTGGGTTTTGTTGTGGTGGGTGCTGGCTTGGCTGCAGTAGTGGTTGTGGTGGGTTTTGGTGTGGTGGGTACTGGCTTGGCCGCTGTCATGGTGGGTTTTGTTGTGGTGGGTGCTGGCTTGGCTGCAGTAGTGGTTGTGGTGGGTTTTGGCATGGTGGGTGCAGGCTTGGCTGTAGTGGTGGTGGGTTTTGTTGTGGTCGGTGCTGGCTTGGCCATAGTGGTGGGTTTTGGTGTAGTGGGCACTGGCTTGGCTGTAATGGTGGTAGTGGTAGGTTTTGGCATGGTGGTTGTTGGTGTGATGGGCTTTAGCTTGGCTGTAGCGGTGGTGGGTTCTGGCGCAGTAGGTTTTCGCTTTGCCATGGTTGTGGTGGGCACTGGTGTTGCGGATGGCGGTGTGGTTGTGACTGTGGTTAGGGGTGTAGTTGTGGGTTCTGGTGGGGCTGTGGTTGTGGTGGGTGCTGGTGTAGTGGGTTCTGATGTGGCTGTGATAGGTGCTGGTGTAGTGGGTTCTGGTGTGGCTGTGCTTGTGGTGGATGGGCTTGCCTTTGTTGTCACAGAGGCTGGAGTGGTTTCTTCTACAGTGGGTTCTGGTAAGAGATGAAAAGTGCCATGGGTTAGCACTGGGGTCAACTGACCTCAACTAATCTGCACTGATCAAAAATCAACAATGCGGAGAGGGAGCAACCAGGGGTTGGCTGCTGCTTAGGTCACTCTGGCCCATCTCCCACTCTGGGGTTCCCAACCTGGAGACATCTCATCTCCCTCACACAATCTCCTGCCCCTTGGAACTGGGGCATCCTCATGGAGCAACAACTGCTGGCTAAGGGGATTTTGAGGTCATTGTCTGATCCTCCTCATCTTGTGGCAGCTGACCTGTCTCAGGGACTGCCATCGCATGTGATGTCTCATGGTCCAGGTCTGGAGCTGCTGGTCTAGGTTCAGAGCTTGGACCCCAACCTGGCGGTCTCAGTCCCAGTAGTCTGTCAAGGCACATACACTGCTTTGCTTCACTTACCACACAAGGACTTGACACACACTCTGTCCTTGGGACACTGTGAACAAGAGGGTCCTTCTTTGTACGGCTTTCGGCCTTTCATGTTACCCCTGGAAGCAGAAGACACCAAGAAAAAGAAAGTGTAAGGGAGGGGAAACACCAACCCCAAAGAAGAAGGTCTGATATAGCTGGAATATCCCAGCCAAGGCAAAACTCAGAATTAGTGTAAAAAACAGGTCTTGGTCTCCTGCCACACACTATCAATGCTGTTTACTCAGTGGCCTGACCCCAAGACTGCTAAAACCAGGGGGGACAGTTCTGTGGACCAGGACCTTCACTACCCCCCTAGAAAAGGGGTATTTGGACACATGATTATGTCTCCCTCCTGCCAAACACCCCTAAGAAGGTCTGCTGTTGCTCTCCATCTCCAAGTGGGTGGTCCCCAAGGCTAGTCTCAGGGCTTCACAAGCAGGCACCCACCTCTCCTTCCATGTCTAACCCATCCTGTTGGTAGAAAATATGCTTCCCCATGCCTCCCCAGGATACCACTGCTGCTACTGGGGAAGAACAAGGCACAGAGCAGGCAGGTGATGTTTGTACCCTCAAGTACGGTGGTAT
Organism: Chauna torquata; assembly: GCA_013399475.1. Taxonomy (NCBI): domain Eukaryota; kingdom Metazoa; phylum Chordata; class Aves; order Anseriformes; family Anhimidae; genus Chauna; species Chauna torquata. Next base: position 444,217 of record VXAL01002270.1, on the reverse strand, counting down.
CAGCTTAGGGCAGCTCTCCGGGGGAGCTCCCTCCCTGGTCTGTGCCAGGAGCTGAACCAGACCTCATGAATCACACAGTCATGGGCAAGGATCACCAGACAACCCTTCCTTCCTTTGTGACCAACCCAAGATAACGAAAGCCTTTCTTGAAAGTGCTTTGCTTTTTTTTCTGAGCAAGAGCGAAGGCTTTTCCTGCTGTGCTACAGGGACTGAAGAAAGGGCATTTCCATTGCAGAAGCCCCATCAAGATGAAATGAGGCATGGGACTTACGGGGGATAATAGTTGCAAACAAGCAGGTACATGTCCTCTGTTTCAATTCCATCAATCTTCTCACAAAACTTTGCCCCACAGCCAATACGATGTGTGCTTGCCCAGACCACCTAAGACAGAGACCAAGGGTGAAGGTGAGGTGATAGGATGAAGGCAGATGCCCTGTTGGCAACCCATCCCGTGGCCTTGAAGGCTGCTCTCTCACCACACCAATGTCCCCCTCATCTCTTAGTGTGTGCCCCAGATCCCACATCCCCATGTTGTTTTAGCATTCAGGATCCCACTACTTGCATCTGTCTGGACTGCCTTCCCAACCTAGGGGAAGGTAGCCCACATATCCAAATGTCACAGCTTTTCTACCCTATAGTCCACCCAGGTAGAACATCACCGCCTCTGTTTTGGTCCTGGGACCCTCCGTAGATCCACACTAATATTTACCACCACCATCTATGCTTCTTTCCACTCCCACCCTCCCACCCACCCAAGCTGCAAAGACACACTCAGACCTCATCTCTGCCTAAGACAAGCTGGCACCCAGCTCTGCTGAATAGCCAAAAAGGGCTGCAGAGCTTTTTTAAAAGAGGTCTTATCCAAAAGGCTGGTCACAGCTGGCACCATGCCCAGGTCCCCCTGCATCAGTGGTTCCCACCTGGTGCCCAGCACTGGTTCCCCATCTCTTTGCAAAGACTCTGGGAGGACCTAGGGCTCTGGTACAGCTCTTTCCCAATAACCCTATCCCTCTGCCCCAGCAGGCCAGTACCTGGGTGTAGTGGCCACACATCTGCCCGGGGACACATGTGGAGGTCGTCAGGTTGTAGTATTTTTCCTCCCCGTTCCAGTCCTCCACAGCAAATTCCAGATCCAGTGTTGGAGCCATAGCAAAGAGGTTTTCTCCCCGTCGGCCCCTCTCCTTGTTGTGGTCCCAGATGCACTTCTCTGCATAGGCTTGAGCAAAGGCCTCCAGCTCCATGTCCCAACTCTGAAAGGAGCTCAGTGTCAGTATACAGACAGGGACAGTGGGCTCTCCAACATGCACAAGGACATGTACCCAGGACCCCTGGGCTCCCTGGTCACAATTCCCCCATTTATGAGTAAAATTCAAATCGCTACTCAATACACGGGTGTCCCTAAGTGCCCTCTGAGAAGTCCTCTGGAGAAGGGAGCTCCTCAGTCAATCCCAGCACAAACCAAACCTCAGCTTACAGATCAAACAGGGATATGTCAGTGCAGCAGCATGACTCTCACAACCTTGCCTGGAGCACCTGTAACATCGGCACAGAGCATCCTCAACCTCAGCATGGAGAATCCGTGAAGTCAGATGGATGAAAGGAGGCCACTCACCCTGGATCATGCAGGAGGAGGGCTGGGGATATCCCTCTGACCAGTGTGGGGATGGGAGGAGAGCAGGCCACATCTCCCCTGGCAGCTGCACAGAGCCTGGAAGCACATGCTCCTGGAAGACATCATCTGTTCACCTGGACCCAAGACGCAGCGGCTGTCTGCCTGCCAACAGCCCCCTCCAGCACGGGAAGTGGCAGTGGCCACGCTGCCAGCTAAGCCCCCAGGCCCCTGTGGCTGTGCTGTTGCACAGGAGGTGGAGAGGCTTCCTCGCAGAGAGGCATACGGGGAACCCTGCACCGCAGCTGCTTGGACCGTCCTAGCGCCATTTGATTGAGACAGCATCTTTGCTTCCACAGCAGGCTGGAAGGCAGCCCAGCAAATAGCGGGTCCTAAGGGGAACCTTCTTGGCTGGAGCCAGGGCCGGATCTGAAGGGAGACAGAGCACGGCCCTGTTACAGGGCATTTTGCTGTTGGAGTGTTGTGGGGACATGGACAGGCCCCTAAGCAGTAGCACTGTGGGTGAAGGAAGCACCAAAATATCTGGATGGGGGCACAGAGAGCCAGTTGACCTCCCATCATGGCCCCAAGCCAGGCTGAGAGTGATGGCTGGAAACCGTGCTGGGGAAATGTACACCCATCTCCCTCTGGCACAGAGCTGGGCTCCATAAACAGCGGGCTTGCACCTGCAGGATTTGCCTCATTTAAATAAAAATGGCTTTAGGCTACGAATCGCCCCGTTGCCTAACTATTTCCACAGCAACCAGACCCATGTCCCAAACAGAAGCACAGGGTGACCTCAGCTAGGCACGGTGCCGCAGCAGCAAGTAAACTCAGAAATGAAGACAGCACAAGCAAATGTCCCAGAGAGGAAGGTGAGAATGGCGCTTTCATTGAAAACCTCTAATAAGAAATTGTCGGTGCTGCTCTACACTAAACATTTGTTGTGCTTCAGAGAAAGTGTTCTGTTCTGCAGTGTCAGTGTCAGGTCCTGTGTGTTCAAGCACATCATATTAAACTAAGAGACAACACAGCTCTACGGAGGGGAGCATCTCAAAGCATATGATCTGCCATCACTCCTACAGCCAGCAGCAGCACTCACCAGTTCAAATTACCACCAACTTAATGACCTTGACCCACGTTTTAGACACGTGAGAGGTTGTTTCCCTCATGCTTTCCCTAGGAGTTTGGCTCCCTGACTTTTCCGTGCCTTGCTGTGGTGGGTGTCCATGGGAATCATGGTGCTTAGGGTTTTTGCACTGTTCCATCTGAGTCCAAAGTCACTTGTTAGATCCCCCTTATGCCTGAACATAGCTTCTTGCTTCATTTGCTCAGCAAGCTCCCACTTACCAGCCTACAAATATTTAATTCAGCTGGTGCAACTTTGGGGCCAGACAAGGTCTCCTCCAACTACACTGTGACCAAAAGAGCAAAATGCTCCAGCTATCTGCAGTGAACAGCTCTCCTCTCCTGCTCCTTTATGTGTGTTGCAAACAACGAGGAAAATAACAGGGTGCAGGATAAAGGGGCCAAATAAGGCAAAAAGCAGCACAAACCTGAAAGGTCATTTTTGCTCCCGCTGCAGCCACAAATGATGGTGGGCACCTGACTCAGTTTCCCCCAGAAAAATGGGAGATCCCTCACCTCCAAGTCATCATGCACAAGTCATGGTGGGGATTAGGAGTATGATGGAAAGCCGAAACTGACCTGGTGGTTATGCTTGAATTTGACATTCCCTCCTATAGATAAAGGCCCAATCACCTGTAAAGGCAAATACAGCATACCAGGCGATGCTTCACACAGCTCGTGGAGCAGGATTCCCCCACCAGCTGCGAGGCCCTGCTCATTGGAATGTCTCAGTGCAAGCACCTGCTTTTCCTACCCATCACAAGGAGCTCCAGCTGGCACTCACATGACTGAAAGCTGCATTGCTCTCCCAGAGCATCAGATCACACTCAGGAACTTCTAAAAATGATCGAAGTCAACACTATAAGTGAAAGGAAACTCATCTCTTTGGAGGCAATTTAGGAAACCCCTCCATTGATACCAAGTTGCAGCCCTACACAACAATTGCTCTGCCTCCCCTGGACAAGACCCCAGTTCCTGCTAGCATTAAGGTCAAGGCTTGCACTACACAAACACCCTCTGAAATTTCCTTGCAATAAAAGCCACTTACCATCTTCAGCATATCCATAGCAGGAGGAGAGACCTGGGAGCGGTATTTATTATGGCCATCCAAGATTATCCTCTTTTCTTCATCAGTCAGGGACCAGCTCAGCTCCAGTGCTGTCAGCAACAGGAAAACAGGAGGAAGACCTGAGCTCAGCATTGTGCAGCCAGCTTCTGCTCTTAGCAGCCCACGGCTCTGGAAGTCGGATTTAAAGCACCTCCCAAAAGCAAGGAACACCCAACAGCTTGAAGACTGGGGAGGAAATATATTTCTTTATTAGAGGAGAGTTTCAGAGCCACATAGAACACACCCATCTCACATATCAGACTTGATGGAGAAGCAGCAGTACATCTAGTGCCAACGAGCTTTCAGGGTCTGCTCCCTGAGACAGACCCTGTGTATGAATCATAATTCCCTGCATTGGTATTTTCATCCAAGCCTCTGCTGCGCCAAATCTCAGATATCGCCTTAACCATCAGTTATAGGGTCCCTTTTCCACCTTTTTTCCTAAACTGCTGTAATAATAATCCCCAAGCAACAGGCAAATAAGTGCAAAGCTCTGTTTTACACAAGGGTCTTCCCCTGTTCCTGGGACACAGCCACTTCTAGAAATGAAGGCAACAAGATGCAACTGCTGAGAATGGTTTGCAGCGTCGTAACCCCCCAGCTGAGAGTCAGAGCCAACCCTGTCCAGCCCCCATGTCTGTGCACTGATCACATCAGGGGAAAGCAGCGGCAGCTGGGGAGCAGCCTCCTGGCTCCCCCAGCCCACTAGGAAGGTAGGGGGTAGCAGAGCGTTGATGACTCTTCCCCATGCCGTCAGGAGGCTTAGGGAAGGAGGAAGAGCAGGATATAGAGCTGAAATTGCCCCCCAAAGGGGAGTTAACAGTCTATAGCTGCCTTCAGGTCTGGCTGGAATACCAGACCATTAGCTCTGCAGGGACAGACTGTGCTCTGTCCCCAGCCAGACACCTGGAGGGCTCAAGATCAGGTGTCCAGAACCGCACTGCCTTAGAGACTCTGGCAGAGACCCTCCCCCGCCCGCCTGCTGCCTCTTTCTCCCCATCTGCGATTGTGCAACCACTTCGGCTCTGCTCCAGGAGCTGCCTTTGGGGATCACAGGCTATTAGAAAGGATCAGCGGGTGGGCAGCTCTGGCTAGCAGAGCCATGTTAATCACACACTGTCTGCTCTGCCTCTCCCCCTCATCTCCCAGCTCCCCAAGCCCTGCTTTGCCATTTGTCCTTCTGCTTTGTACCACTCTAATTACCTCTCTCGCCAGAATCACTCTCCTACTGCCTCCCAGATCTCTTACCTGTGTATTACCTTCTCCTTCGTTAGGTCTGTGCTCTCAGTAGCCCAATAATTTCTGGAAGCAGGTTCTGAGGCTTCAACTCATCTCTTCAAACCTGGTGTTCACATTTATTGCTAAGGTCAACCACAGGCCTGGAGTCTGGGTCAAGGCAAATCTGTCTCCATCACAAGACATCTCAACAGTTCTGCTGCTGCATCTCTGGAGATCTGAAGAAACAACTAGAAAGGACCAACACTGGATTCCCTCTACTACCAGCCAGCTCACTGTGGCCTGGCTTATGAGGAACAAGGTAGTGCTGAGAAGACCCCAACGAACTTGCTGGCGTCTCCAAAGCGATGCAGAGATGAAGGACCAAGCCACAAGGAGCCCCTGGCACTACAGCATCCTGACTAGGCCTTACAGAAGGCAGCATAGCAACAAGGATTAAAAAAAATTGGGACACTGCTCTTGGGGAAGAGAAAACTGGCCTGGAAGAGTCACAACCAGCGCACGTGGCTCATGGGGAGACATGAGTAACAGCGAATGCATTCAGCAAGGTCAGGCACGGCTGCTAGCGAAGGGGGTGCAGGACAATTTCCCAGATTCTCAACCTGCCCTAACAGCTCTTTCTGGAGCCAATGTCTGAAGCATAGAGATTAACAGCACAAGGTCCAAGCCCCACCCTGGAGCTGACAAGCTCGTGTCCAGACGGCATTAGGTAAGTGCGCAAGGAATGCAGCTTTCCTGCTGCTCACTCAAGGAACAGCCAATCCACTGCACCCCCTGGGAGCCAACAGCCTCAGCACAAGACAGGAGCTATGCACTGACACCTGATGGGGTGTAAAGGGTTCAGCTCAACACTGGTGGGCTCCAAAAAGGCACAGGTCTGCACTGCAGAAGCAATGAAGCCTGGTTTTCTACTGATTCACTTCTTGAGGGTCTTCAGCAGGTGTCTAACAAGGCTAGCATATTATCCTGGTGGTAGCGGGATCTTTCTCTCCTCTACTTGCCTGCTTTATCAGCTCTAGAGAAGATTATCATCTTCTACCCCTCTGTCAAGGTTTCGCTGAAATAAGGTGAATTGTGAAGGAATGACAGAAGAAAGGAGGGACAGACAGAGCTGCTGCATCACCTTTGCTTAGGGAACCAGGTTAAAACCAACAAAATGGTTTAAGCACTTCTTTTGACGTTTTCCAAACATTGTTCCAACTTTTCACTTAAAATGACGTTTCCACAAAGTGCCCTAAAAAGGAGTTAAATAACCCCTCAATGGCTGACACACAACAAGACAAAAATCAGGAAAGGGGAAAACATGCATTAACACCTGCATTTAATTGCAAAAAGTAAAAACTTTTTTTTTTAATTCTTCTCTACATACAAATCTCATTTATTTACACACTTTACAGGCTTTTTCCAAGTATTTACAAAGTTTGCAATATATTAAATTATGACCATCCATAAAATTCTGCAATAATTGCATATTTACATTCTTTTTTTTATCCACCACTGAATTTATAGTGTTCAACATTGAAACAGTCTTTATGCATATATAGCTTTACTTCCCAGCACCCCTGAGCCTTTATAACATGCCTTCGCTCCCCATAGACAAAGAGATAATGCTAAAAAATAAACCACCTGTCATTTGTTTGAATCTCCAAAGGAAAGGGGAAGACCAGCATCTCCCTTGTTTAACTCAGCAGGACACAAAATCTATCCTTTATGAGAAGTAGTCTCCTGAAGAGAAGAATACATAGGTCTACATATAAAATTTACAAAGAGGAGAAAGTTTGGTTCCCAGGAAGTAAGAGCTCTCTGCACACCCACCGCAAGGCCCACCAAAATGGCTTCCCCAAAAAGTGTTCAGCTCTGTGGCCCCCAAGGGAACCAAGTGGGAGCCAGCGAGCCTGGACCACTGAGCCTAGGACTGGGCAGATCCTGCAGACTTCACTCCCCAGAGCTGTGTTACTAATGTGAGCAGGAGCATCACTGTGCTGAGATGCTGGTATTCACATCTCCTGCTCTCCACCTTATCTCACTCCGAGAGTTCCCACGCTGCGAGTGGGATTGCCGAGAAAGGCGTGCAAGGCTTGCTGCTGGAAAGTCAGGGAGGCCAAGCCAGGAAAGAAGGGAGGTGCTTTGATCCAGCCCAGTTCCTTGCAGTAAAACCAGCTTCCCTGCCAGACCATTACAGCAAGAGGACCAGCAGGAGAAGCTAACGGCAGGGATGCACAGGAAACCTGACCCTAGAAAGCTCTCCAGGGCATTGCAAAGGGAGTTTGTGGCTGTGATCTGCAGAGCTGCCTCAGGGGAATTTGTGTGTGCAATTCCAGTGGGGAGGGGAATAAAAACAGACAGACAGAAAAGAATCAATAGAAATTGGCAGCTTGGCCCCCACAGGGGATGCTGATTTTCTGGTGCTGAATAAAATAATACTCCTTTCTCCTCCTTTCTGTTACCCTGAGTTCAGGACTGATTGAGAGCAATGGTCAATGACCCCTGCTTTTAGAAACTAGCTTTAAAACAATCCTCCTGAGGTCCAGCTCACGGGTGGCAGCCCATCTCTCTAGCCTGACAAGCAGAGGAATGACCCCTCCACATCTCTGCCCATTAGGTTATCAGGTAGCACCAGTTTCAGTGCCTCACTGGCGTGATTTCGGTGCAGCTTTGCAGCCTGTGAGACATCAGGTGATCAGACATCCCTCTCCCAGCTCACAGGCAAAGAGCTCTGAAGCATGTAAACAGATTTTAAGAATGGGGATGCACGCATTTACCAGGCACTGCTCTGAGCTGGCAAGGGTGGGGAGAGGGGGTATTATCCAAAACAGCACATACATTTGGATATGCACAAGTGCCAAAGTGAAGCTAAAGGCAAGGGAGACCATGATGGGACACACCCTCCGTGATTCTTCTGATCATGTTTGTTGCCACAATGCCTCAATAGCTGAGAAAATAGCCCCAATTCTGCTCCAGCCTGAGCAGCTCACTAGGAGCTGCCTGGTTCTCTAGGGAGGCCACAGCCTTCGGTAAGGTTGTGTGAAGCCGGAGCTCCAGATGAGGAAGATGACCAGGGATCACTTGCAGCCACTTGGCCAAGGTGTCAAAACCTCTTTTTGGCTATCTTAGTTTTACCACTTTGCCTTCAACTCTGAGTTGTCCATACCCGGTTCCTCGCCCATGTCACAATGCGGAAGGCATTAGCGCTACTTCCCTGGCAGCTGATGACAGGAGCTACTCGAGAAGCCGCGCTACAGATTGAGGCTCCACACTCAACACCAAGCTATGGCCAAAATCAGCTCTTTATCAGCAAAAAATTGCCCTCCTGTTTCAGTTTAGCAGCTAATTCCTTACAGCCCTTGGAAGAGGAAGAGAAAATACACTGGAAGTTTAAAAACAAATGATGTAAACTCCAAAGGGAGTAAGGTTGGGACATATGCAATGTATCACCTAGACACAGATCTGGAAACTTATGCAGAGACCATAAAGTGCACTTGGAAAGCTGATCTGCAAACAGTCCAGATTCACCGTCTTCTGTCCAACCAGCTGTAACACTTTGAGGAGGGGAGAAACAATATGTGAGAGCACTTTCGCTAAGTAGGCACAGACTTGCTCTAGAGTCACGCACACAAACAGACGCACACACACATGCACACAAGTCTAAACAGCAGCCATAAATAGATCCATTTTCTCTGCTTTTTCCCAAAGGAGCCAGACAGCCATGATGGCTTAAAGTGTGACTCACAAAATGCAAGCATTTCACAGACACTAGAGAATTGTCTCTGCAGCTCTTTTACAAATTTCATTCAAGGACACTTAGAAGTAACAGCATCAACCAAACCACCTGCAATCTCAGCAATAATGGGTCCAGTAGGTTCCTCCCATATGTAACTCTAACCAGATGTGTTACAGAAATGGATCAGGTGAAGTAACCTTGTCAGTCTTTGAATTTGACTTGAGAAGCTGCCAAAGTGTAAATAGCAACAGTCACTAATATAGGCCCTCTGATGATTCTGCCATCACTGAACTCCTAAATTTCCATTAACTAAGACCCAGGCTTTAAGAAGAGGGAGAGGGGTGGTGTGTGTGTCTTGGCATGTACAAGATTGCATGTAGCGTCACAAGTGTAAAACACACCCCAAGCATTATCAATACTAACATAAGTCTTCTTAATCCAATTTCCTTTAATATTTTGCTACAAATTAAATTACTCTTTTTCTGTTCTGAGAGAGTCAGTCTCTCCCCCTTTGGTTCTACTATATGTGATGTATGTCAGTTTAGTGTCAAGGGCCAAACATGCAGACTGACACAGGTGCTGTGGTTGTTCTCATTAGCTTACAGGAGAAAAGGGTTATGCATAGGAATGTTTGTAATGCTGACTAACTCTCAGGCTAAATTCTTTGCAGCAGGAACCATCCTCTGCCTTATCGTGCAGGAGCAAGACACGGTCATCCCACTTGGCAGCTTTTGTCAGTCCTTAATATGATTAGTAAGACATTTGCTCCCATTTGCCTGGTCTTGCTCAAAAACAAAGGCTGGGTAGACATTTTTCCAGTATGTCACCTTAAGCGTACCTAAAATATTTACAGAGAAAAAGGCTCTTGCTCCTGAGAACAGTTAACTTGCTCTCAAACAAAACTCCTCCCAGTTCCATATTAACAAGTGTGAGAGTATGTCCTGAACCTCAGCCCTGGCCTATGAGTTCAGTCTGACCCATCTGTAAATGATCTTCAACAACAGGAACAGACCCAAAGGATCAAACTTGGAAGGTACGACAGCATCCACAGCCTGCAAACGCTGAAACCAAGCCTCTCTCAGGGCACTGGATAAAGCAGTGCTCAAGCAACAGGAAGCATGCAAAGGCAGCTTGGAAGGGACTCAGGAAAAACCAACATTCACTCTGAAGACAGAGTTTCAGGTCTGGAAGCAGTTGATGCAAAAAAGCCAGGGACAAGGAAATTTTCTGCTGCTCCTGCAGGTACCCTGGGCCAGGAACATGGGCACTACTTCTCAAAGCAAGGAATATATGAAAACAGTCATGCAACCCCAGTGTCTTAGGTGCACAATCAGAAGATTAACTTGCAGAGAGCTTCTCCGCACCCAGCCCCGTCTCCATCCAGAGCTACTGCACTCTTGGCACTATGACCACAAAAATTTGCATCAGTATTTTTTCTAGGAAAGGAAGTAGGGAAAATAGCACAGTTACTATTTGATTCATCTACAGCCTGCTGATAGAGAACAGCAGAAGAGTAATAACAAGACACAAAGAGGCCTGAACAGATTCATTTGGTACAAGAACGATGCAGTGGGTGAGGGTCTCTGTCCCTAGGCTACAAGCCTCATGTCAGTCCTGAAGCACGGAGCTGAGGCTGGTGTTGCGGGGCACACTGTTGAGGCACACAGCTATGTAGGTGACGGAGAGATGAAGTGGAGGTGGGACACATCAATTCATTCCCTTTATAGAGCTGGCATGCCAACAGAGACTTCAAGCAAGCCCCAGGAGAAATGTATACAGAAATCTCACACACCCCTTCCACTCCCAACCTCCCCCCAGGAAGTTTCAGAAGTGCCATAATCCACAAAGGACATGAGGTGAATCTCACCCTAAGAAACTACTCTGTTGCTCCTGGAAAAACCCTTTGCTGTCAGCCCAAGGCTTACCTGAGGGGACAGGGAAGGTTATTAATACCTTGAGCTTCTCCCAAAATACATCTGAGGAAAGGCAAAGAATTACCTCAAGGGTCAGGAAAAGTCATTTTTAAACACTGTAAACATGCACGGTGGCAAAGCTGCCTGCCACAGTTGCCCCAGCTCTATCACTTTCACGATGTTGCCTTGGCTTCAAAGCTGAAAGTCTTCTTGTCCTGGAAGTAGCTCTGTTTTCCCACCCACTGTCCTTAGCTAGCAGCTCCATAACAAACAACCGCTGGCTCTGTCCCTTTGGCCACGAAGCTCATCATCCAGTAATCTGCGCTGGCATAACCTTTGGGAGATGCAACAAAGAAGCTGCATTAGATGAATCCATGCCTAATGACTGCTCACATTTCCCAGGAAGTGGTAGGGGTATGCAGAAGCTCTTTGGGAAGAGCCTGCCCTCACTGGCACACTGGGTTTGTAACACCCGGCAGACCACTGTGTCTTGTGTAGCCCCAGCTGCTCAGTTTTAAGCATCTTTACACTGAGCATCTCACAGTATCCAGTTGTTTGTGTTCCAGGCCATGAATTCCCAGTCCAGAATGATCATGTTTCTATCTTGCTACAACACTGACACCAGTTTGGAGGTGGTAATGGCACACACCACCTTCTCAGGTGTCAACTATGAAAGACCCAGCTGGAAGCAGTCTCCTGGCTCCAATGGATCTCCCAGACCCTGCATACTACAGCACAGTACTCACCCAAATCTCCAGCTTCCAGCTCCACCTTGAACATCTCACAGTGTCCTCTGCACTTGTCCAGAGGTACAACGGTCAGGGTGAGCTGTCCACTTCCAACAGCAAAGAGGCTGTGCAAGCTGTAGCTCTAGGATGAGAGCAGAATACTTCAGAAGCCTTGCCAGACCCTTTTCTTGAGTCTGTCTAGTCAAACAAGAACAAGTCACTGCCCTGCAACAAGGTGAGACAGCACAAACCACAGGCTTGCTGCTCCCCCCAGTTACCAGTAGATCATGGCAAAACTCTCCAGGGCAATGCAGGCCCTCCACATCCACAAAACTCATGAAAACAGAGTAGGAGATCAAGAAGCCCCCATTTCTGTGATGCGTCTCCATGGCAGGTATCCAGAATTGGTGGAACTTACTGCCAGGAACAGCTTCCAGAAAGCACCTCTCAAGTGAATTGTACCCAATTGTATGCACAGAGTCCATTCCCTCACCTAGCTACAGAGCAAGGCCAGGACATAAATGCGAGAGGAGCTGGGACACCCCATGGCCATTTCTAACTGCCAAGGGAGATGGATGCAGCGTACCAGCAGCACAAAACTAGACATAACACACTTCCTCCCTCCTTCTGGGTGGTACAGCAATTCTGAGATGTCACATTACACAGGGATGGAAATAACTGATACAACTCTGTATCAACTGAAAACATCCTGCAAATCCCCAAAAGGCCTGGAGCTTCTGAATGACAACTCACAGACAGGGAGACAGTGTCACAGGGATGAATTTCTCACCTTATTCCCCAAATCTGGATGGCGGATGAGGAAGCAACTATCTAGGGACACTGTCTTGGGGAAGGACAGCAAAGAGAAAGTGGGGAAAAATTCCTGCAGAATCTGAGTTCTATTCACAGACTTGTTCCTAAAAAATAAAAAGAAAGAAATCCAACAACAAGAGCAAAACAACCCATATTAAAGAAAGATCACATTATAATAATGCTTGTATTTAAAAGTCTACTTCCAAGATCAAAATTGTTCACAAACACTCATGCTCAATAAACACGAATCCTGACAGACTAGCCCCTTTTTGGAGGGGGAGACCGAGGCAGAGACTAAAGAAGCTAACAGAGCACAAACATCAGTCCTAGGAGCAAAATTTGACTTCTTAGCTTATAAACCTGTGCTTCTTCGTATCTTTGTTTTAATACCTGCAGCAGGACCGTATAAACAGGGAGCAAATGGATACCTAAACAATTTCCCTCCCCTCTTCCCTTAAAATGATCCAAGTTGTCAATCAGATCCCATAATTACAAAAAATGCAGAGAGGTGACATTGTATGCAACTGTAACTGAGATCACATGGCAAGGCAGTGGGGGTGATGGTGGAGAGGGGGTGTCTAGCCAGGGAATGTAGCTGGAAAAGGCAGGGTGGAGCCTGTTATTTTTACAGTTCTACCAAGTGGCTTGACATGATTAATACTTCTGTACCCTGATCATCTGACTGCCGGTGCTGTGGTCAAGAAGTGCAGTGGGAAGATGCCATCTAAACATTAGCAAAAACACAAAATCCATCATGCCCTTCTCCACGTCTGGCTGCACAAACCAAGCAGGACACTGCTCCTTTGCTCATACAAATGTGCCAGGGAGCCTGCTCCACACCATGTGGCACGTTCCCACATTACTTCTTCCCCTTATCCACATGAAAAGACTTTGTTAACATGCTGGGTTGCTCTGCAACCTTACAGAGTTCTGAATTGTTCAAATGTCTTGTAGCCACTCTGAAAGCTTTAGCACAGTCAACAGAGGGCCAGGATTAGGATAGGACATTTTTCCTGCATGAGACCAAATACAAATTGCAGGATCCCCTAGTGTTCTGCTACTTCTCAGTGTTTTGCAAAAGTTATATTACCTCTTCTCAGTCAACAGTAATGGTGGAGGATTTTCCAGAGGTTATTAGAAATGTAAACCAGTTGCCACAGGTGATCAGCCCACAGCCCAGATGATTAACATATGGCCTGAAGAACAGGACCAAGCAGTCACTGGGATATTTTTGTCTTGAAAGAGGAGCAATACATGAAGTCCCAGCACATAACATTCCATTTTTAGTGCACAAGTATCCTGCTTGGATTGAGTCAGTGTCAGCAGGTGGACAGAAGCCTGTAACCCACACCTTTTCCCCTTCCATCTGGTTAAAGTGCAACTTGCAAGCTCCTCATAATTCACATAGGTAAAGCCTGGGTACACGTGCAGAAGGGATGCATACATCCATCACATGCTTTGTCTGTGACTCACCAGGGAAAGAAAAACGGGAAGCTCTGCCTTGGGAAGCAGCTCCACAACTCAGCTGAATTTTCTTCTATTATAACCTCTGCCAGTTCTGGATCCTGGGACTGAAAGTGCTTTAGCTCTTCATAGGAGAGATGCTGCCCTGTCTTAAACAACACAGAACAAAAATAAAAGCTGTGCGCCTGGGGTTTCTCCCCTCTCCCATTTCCATCCCACCAAAGAACATCCAAGAATGACAGCCATCTAGATTGCTAAGTTTCCAACCACAAAAATTAGTCAGAGGAACAATGTGCTAAGGATGCAGACAGCTCTTCACCCCCTGACATCTTTAAAACAGGTCTAAATGTATTCTTAGATATATGTTCCTCCTCAACGAGCAGTTCAAGTTTGCGGTTGAAAATACGGAGCAGGGTTCTTGCTGGTGCTATTCAAGAGTTTGGACTAACCATCCAGCCTTATGAAACCAGGCATTACCTTGATTAGAAAAGGTTGAGACCTCTGGAGTTTTTCTGGTAGTTCTCCGAAGTCTGTCACAATCCAAAGGCTTTTCACAGCAGAACATGCTGTGCAGCTTGCAGGAAGTGTAGAAGTGTTTTGTTTGCAACCTGCTGCCCACCAGTCCTGGCATTCTTGTGTGGAAACAACAGAAACGTGTTTAGTAAGACCAAAAATGAAATGGAAAGGAGACAGACTCGATGATAAACTCATTATCCCTAATATGAAACACTGAGATCTCTTATAAGCTTCCAATGGCTGTAAGTTACTCAAAAAAAAGCAAGCTTCACTGGGGTAGGGAACTTGCGATAGAACATTTCCAGCACAAGTTGAAGATGTTGGAGATTTGGCTCAGGGTTGGGAGAAACGGGAGAGCTTTATGGAAATTCCTCTTCTCTGTATATATGAGGCATACAGGCTAAGTTGCCCTTTCATTATCAATAGGAGGAAGGCAACCAGCATATATAATGCAATTAAATTGAAACAACCCCACAAGCAAAAGAGCAATCCAAACATCTATCAAGGAGACACCCAGAAGACAAAAAAAAAAAAAAAAAAAAGAAGCTCCAGGTTGAAAATAGTAATTCTAATGTGGTTAGCATTGGTGCCATGAACCCTGCTAAGACATCCCTGAAATCACTACCATCCCACTATCCCCTTTCCATCTGTATTAACTTAGAAAGACTTTGTCTGGGCAAAGTTTGCCCAGTTTCTGATGTGCAGAGGCTGCTGGGAAATGTGGGATTTCACCAAGATGTGGTGCTGATGTATTTCTTCATCCCATGCATTGACTTGAAGATAAAACGGGGAGAAAAGTCCCAACATGAGGAAAAACTTTGCAATATATATAGCTTATTAACTTGATACATAGACCCCAAATCTTCCCGTTGAACCACAGCTATATCCATTTTAAGTTCCAGAAATCATTGTTACGCCACGATCAGCTGCACAGGCCTACAATGAACATTGCATATATTTACGACTTCAAAAATACAATTTTTATGTGAAGCAGTTACTTGATGCCTATATCTTAGAATCATAGAACTGTTTAGGCTTGAAAAGACCTCCAAGATCACCCAGTCCAACCTTTAACCTAGCACTGCCAAGTCCACCATTAAACCACCTTGCCTCCCTCCTCCAACTTGCAGCTCTCCCAGCACAGAAGAATAAGTAAACACTAACAGAAGTGACTTGTTGCAGCACTGAACAAACAGGACAAGAGAAAACAATGTTGAACATTCCATGCATTTCTATGTTAAGGGATCTGCCATCACTTTTAGCGGTCACCATGCTAAAAGGACACCGCTCTGATTTAGTGGCAGTGACAGCCCTGGTGCTATAACCTTAATCCTATGGGGAGATGTTTAACTTGGGCAACGGCAACAAACCCACCCAAACACCTGATCTCTCAGGGTGGGTTAGGAACCCGAGGCCCTGGACACACCTCACATGAGAAATCCAGAGATCTGTCCTCATGATAGGCCCACCCATCCCGTCCGGAGCCAGCACATGTCAAAACAGCTCATGTCTCCTGGACACTGCTGCTGGCCACCCATTTGGAAAACAGAGTGGATGAGAAAGGAAAGAAAGAAGAGACAGTGAAGCCTGTCTGAAAAATAGCTGGGAAACAATGATGCACAGCAGCTCTTCAGGCATGCAGCCTGTGTGTCACTATGATCATGGTTTCCAGCCACACTAAGGTTCCTGCTCATTGGTCATAACTGATGAACACCACTTAATAGAAAAGCATTTGCTTCATTTTTCCCTCCAACATCTGCAACAGACAAATAGTAATGTTATAGAGGGTTTTAGGTTCACTGGGACATAACAACAAGGAGCAGATGGGGATTTGTTTTGCTTTTTTCCTCTGAGTATCTCCGATCAACTCCCAAATGCTGCATTTCCCACCCTACTGCTGGGATATGGACTGAAAGGGATCAGGAAATAATTCCTAGTCTTTCTGGAAGAAGTATCTACACTAATTTTGGGAAAAGGGGTAAAAAGGCAAAACAAAGCGGAAAATCCTTATTGCAAACAGAAGTCCCCCTCCCATGAGAAACTGCTCCAAAGTACTTTCCCTCCCTGCTCACAAGAGAAAAAAGAAAATCTTTGTTCCACTGGCTGTAGAAAGCTTCAATTTTACAACAAAAAACTCAACTCACAAAAAACAGCTGGTCAGCGACAGGAAACAAAAGGCTGAAAGATCTCTCCAGAGGAAGGGCAGTCACCATGAAGAGAACAAGAAAACATATCTTATGGTCTGTCATGATACAGAGAGCAACATTACTATAATTTCTTTCTGTGCAAAACTCAGAAAGCTCATCCCAGAGTGTTAAGCCCAGTTGTCCTGAAATTTTCTCTCCAGGCTCAGGGCAGTACCCCACATAACTGGATGCTAATCAGCTTTGACAGTACAGAGCTTGATTCCTCTTTTGAGCTAGGCTGGGATATTTGCATTCTCAATTGCTTGATTCAGGAGGTTATTTCTTTTCCCTATGAATAACCCAAGCGGAGCACAGTTGAGACGCATTTCAAATGCCGCAAGTGGGGCTGTGGGATTTTTTTTTTTTTTTTTTTTTTTTTTTAATTTATCTTTTTGTTTTTTTTTTTAGGGTGGTTAAATGGGGACTCAC
>VXAL01002270.1:413473-427287 GCA_013399475.1 Chauna torquata | reverse complement strand
TTGGATTTTTTTTTTTTTTTTTTTTTTTGTACTTAATCTTTTAGATTTATTGTTGAGGGTGTTAAACTGCGTACCAGCATGTGTGTGAGTGGCATGACAAGTACAGGCAGCGAGAAGGACCTGCCCTTCCCAGGGAGGGAGGTAGATGAGACTGTGCATAGAGGAGAGGGCATGCAACTGCACACTGGGGACCAGAGCAAGAGTATTACCAAGGATACTTATTCTCTCTTTCGATTACACTCCCTGCATTCCTTTTACATTATCACCCTGCCCAGACACCCTGGGGGATTATTCTGGTTTAAGTCGAGTGCACTGTCTGCGTGCACACATAGTCTGCTTGGAGATTGAAAAGAAAGATGCACTCTTCATCTCAATGCAACCGTTACAAGCAACTGTCTCACGATGGTCCTATCCACTCACATTCAAATGTTAAAGTGCTGGGTGTGTGCAATCCCTGTGGAGTTTGACTGCAGGAAAGCAGCTGTAGTAGTGACACATACAACTATCCATTACGTGACAGAAGTGTGGGCCAGTCCCAACGAACCTCTCCTCCATGCTTGTGCTTTCTCACCCCTCTGTGAAGAGCGGCCTTCGGTTTGTTACATAGAACCTCAGTTCCATGTTGATCATATACTCACCTATTGTCTGCTTTTATACTTCATTAGCTCTACAGAACAAGAGCTATCTTCTCCCTGTGTCTGGATAGCTCCTAGCAGAACCAGGGCTGGGGACTTCCAGCTGCTAACATAGCACAGACAAAGAGATAACTTTCCTTAAAATGCGGCTATGATTAATACTGGCGGGAGTTTATGGCTGTACTTTCCACTATGCAGAGAAATAATTTTCAATTTACAACCAGCTTAAAATGAGTACCCCGCCCTACTTGGCCACTTTCACAGAGGATCTCCCAAGATTTTTGGCTGTCCCTAGATCTACAGAGGGGTGTGTACACACAGCCCCAGAGATGCTGGGCGTGGATGATCAGATTGGAAGCTAAGAGGTTACTGAGAAGACCTGGCCCTGCTTCTATCCATTGCAGTGAAGCAGTAAAACTTATGGAAATCTGCCCACATAGATCTGAGAGCAGGAGCTGGGCCTCAGCAACAGTCCTGGTCTCTGTAGGGACCATACAGAGGGCTAAGTATCAGTCTGCCAGTGCAGCAGGTTCAGAGGGAAGCCATCTAGCAGGGAAACCTTTTGCTCCAGCAAGACACATGGAGTAAAGGGCTGCTCCTGACCCTAACAAAGTGCTGGAAACATAAAACTTTCTGCATGCAGAACTGCAGGTGCGGAGGTAGCTTGCTGACTCTCCAAGCTGGTTTGCTCCTCAACACTCAGGACTGCAAGGCTGATGAAATCTCTACTAGGCAAGTGACAGCTATGTCAGCACAGGAAAACCTGCTTCAGGGGAGGGAGGACTCTCCCAGGACTTCACAGACACCCTAGGTCTTCTGCCCTTAAGGTCTGTCGCTACCATCACCCACAATAACTAGAAGAAAGCTCCCCAGAGCTGTCTAACGCACTAAGCAGCTCCACAACCTGAAAAGGTTGGTTCCAAATCCCCAGTTCCTCTTTCTGAGGCTGACAATATTCCCCAGTCCCACAACATAACTCACTAGAGACCAGTCCTAGGAGTATACAAGCAACTTCAACAAGCCTCGAATGAACTCAGGGCTCTCAAGAAAAGACTGGTCTGTGCACTGAATAGTGACAAGACATTTCTCTATCCTTTCTTGTGGGTCTGCTGTACAAGCTTGGATGCAAATATTCCATTAACGCCCATAACAATTCTGGACCATCCCTCACGGGATCCGGCATACCATCAAGAACTACAGAAATACCTGTAAGCAGCATGGGTGAGCAGGTATACCTGAGGGCTCAGAAAAAGCATGACTAACACTGGAGAATTGAAAGACAAGCTCAGGAGGGTGTGGACTCACCTGGGCCTGGCCCACCGACTCATTGATGATGCTGCACTTCAGCCACAGCCTTGTTCCTATATGCTAGATGCAACAATGAGAAGATGCTGATCTCCACTTTTACCATGTCTCCCCACATTTGTTAAAATCAAGGGATTTTCAGTGTGGATCTGAAAAGACCCTTAAAAGGAAGAGGTTAAGACCTCAGCCTACCCTCTGCTGTCTGCGACTGTACTCCCCTTGGCCAAAAAGGCTCTTTATGGATGTGCATCTGACAGCCAGTGGGATACTCACCTCCTCCATTCATTTTTGTAGCAACAGCCCAACCATAAGCTGGTTCTTATGGCTTACATAGGGCAGAGCTTTTTAAAAGACATTCAATCCCACCTGTAAGATTCCAAGTGATGAAGGGCCCATGAGATCCTCCGTGCTCTGATGTCCAATTACTATCACCACAGAAAGGCTGCAACTCTCCCTCTATTTGGAAATGTCTATCTTCCAGATGCTGGCTTTTACAACACTGTTTTCCATTATTTTAAGGACAGGGATTTGCAGGGTCTAGCCCTTAACCTTAAAGTGAAGTTGCAGCTCATAATGTACTGTTATTGCTTTGACAGCCAAAGAATATACAGGCCTGGTTGTCCTTGCTCCTGAGATATGACTAGCCTCTTGCCGTGTTGGGACCATTACAGACTTATAGATACTACACTCCTCAAGTAAATAGCTTGTATCTTGTTGAACTATGTCACTGTGGTAGGATAAACTATAAGCCTATCACTATGCCTCCTTTCCCTGACTTTATGGAAAGATAAAACTGTGTTTTGAAAACTCAAAGCAATTTACAGACATCAATTCATGACTACAGTTAAAGTCAAAGTCAGGCTAAACGAACAGGTTCCTGAGTAAGTCAGAAAGCAATCATAAGGAGTGCTTATTAATTACAGAGTGGAAGTCCTGATTAAGGAATGCAACACAGTGGGGTTTTAACATGTAAATCCATCAATAAACCCTTATTTTTGTTCTGGGTAAAAAGTCAACAGCTCAAAGAACTACTCACTCATTTCAGTAATGGGTAACGGCTGGTCAAACAACCAAAGGATGATTAGTCAATCTCTAGCAAAGCACACAAATGATTTTGACCGAAAAAGACATTGTGAAATCAAGTCTGCTCAGCCTAGAACAAGAGGAACTCACAGACCACTGGGACAAAAGAACATTACTTCCAGGAGAAATCTGCACCTACCAATCTACAAACTGAAGGCAGGGATGAAGCTGTCAGGAAAGCCTCCGAAGTCCACTCCAGCCTGCACCTCTGGTTACATGCCCTAGAAGACAGCCTGTGCTGCTCTGGCAGTGTCTGCACAAGCAATCTGGCTTGGAGGAACAGCATGCTTTTGAAGCAAATCCCTCTCAGTTGCTTCCACTTGCCTGACAGTGCCTTGAGTCTGCAAAAGGTCTGATGTGCCTGTGTCACTAGTGCAAACAGAGCTCTGTTAGTCTGCTAAATGCCTCTGCAACAGGTCACATATGGCACAACCACTCTTTCCAGGGAAGCAAACCAAAGTGAAAATTCACTTGCTCTGCAAATGAGGAAACAAGAAATTCTGGAGACATCAAAATGTAAAAGCAAAAGGAAGAGTTTTTAATGTTCTGGATTACCACAACTATTTGGAGTTAGTTTACTGTCAGCAAATCCAAATAAACAGTCCACTGGCTGAACGAAGGCCAAAGTGAAGCAGTATTTGAAAACAGCTTGGCACCACCCTGCACTGCAACATCAGCCTTTTTTTTTTTCCCCTCCCTTTGAATGAGCCAACACAGGGGTCTGTTGGTCAGTCTCGGGTTATATTACAAATGGTTGTTTATACACACACACAAATCAAATAAATTGGCAGCTGCATGGGGATGGGAGGCAACCCATGTCACGCTCACATACACCTCAAAATGCTCAAGCCCCTGGAGTGGGAGCATGACAGTATGTACAAACATGAGAGCAAAACAGCTTGAATAGGCCAGAATGTATTCTGTTTAGGAAAAAAAAAAAAACAAGATCCATTGTGAGCAAGAGGAGAGGGCCATGCTGAAGGGAGGAAAAAAGGGCAGTTTAGTGATTAGACCACTAAGATAAGCAAGGAGTTAGAAATCAGACCGTACTTTATGTCCCAAGCAGCTTTCTGGTTCAAACTTTTTATTCAGAGCAGACCCATGTTCCTTGGGCTCACACATCAGTGAACCCAGCAGGTCAGATGCAGCGCGGGCTGCAAAACCTGCTGGGAAAGGCAGACTGAATAGATAGATGCTTAGTGCATACTGAGCTTAGGAAGCAGAACACTCCCCCTCAGGTAAAACAGGCACACTGGATGCTCCCTTTCTGCATGGAGCTGAGCCAAGGATAAACATACTTCAGGGTTACAATAAGAGGGGAGGCAATGAAAGTGAAACAGAGAAATCTGGCAGCAGCTGGCCCATCACAGGCTGCCTGCAAAGGGTTAAGTGCAGAAAGATGCCAGAGCCTGGCCAGACGCCAAGGCAAACCTCAAGCTAAATTGAAGGTGGCCAGCCAAGAGGCAGAGGCTGCTGTCTTCTCCCATTTGAGCAGCTCTGGTAACTCAGCCTGCCGTGACCCATCCCCACAAATAATTCTCAGAGGCACCTGACAGGCCCCGCAACATGACAGTGACATGCCATTTACAAGGTGTTGCTTAAACACAGCTCTTCCAGCAGGATTCATTTCTCTAAAATAGATTACGTATAAAACCAATAAACATGTTTTTTTAGCCCGTCTAGTCTATGCAAAAGGGAGTTTTTAACACAAGAAGTCTTCTCTGAGCTGGGGGTAACTTGCACAGGATCACTTTTCCAACACTGAGCTACATGTGTGCTTGCATCTGATTTTTGGAATGCTGAGCAGCTACTACTGATCCAGTTGATTTTGAACTGTGTAGGATGTATTTGGTCAGGACTGGGTCTCATTATTAGAAGCAAAGTTGGATTTTCCTTTAGGTCATTACAGGGGTTGCTATCAGCACATGAATTGTCACATTATTGGACAAGAGCCTGTTCACCACTGACTGACCCACTCTGCAGAGGTTTTTGAGCTGCAAGGACTTACCGTACTTACCATAGGCAAACATACAAGTTAATGTAAGAGCAACTTACTCTGCTCATCCACATCATTGCTCTGCGTGGTTGGCAGGGAACAGTTATCAACAGGACATCAAAATTCATATTTAGATATCAACAAAGCTATGAAGATGTCACACTGTGTCACAAAGGGAAGAGCCACTGATAAATATGTAGAGTGTCCACAATTATGGTTTTCAAGCTTCCGTTAAAGAAAGAAAAACCCTTTTCATTTGGCTCCTATTACTACATGCTCCAAGAGCTCCACTCTCATTACCTTTCCTCCTAACACTTGCAGGGGAGAGGGAAGTACTCATAGCCCTACTTTGCAGGCAGAGAACTGAAACACAGAGGGAGTGACTTCTCCATCCCAGCCTATTCAGAAAAAACGAATCCAGGTTATACAGGCCCTAATTTCTCCTAGGAAGTCTTGTGTTAACCCACACACCCATTCAAAATTCTCTGTGTTGCTTACAACAGGTTAAGCCCACAGGTCTGCAAATCCACCAACTCCCTGGGGATGGGTGCAATGTGAAGCGCTAAGTTATCCAGCTAAAAGCAACATGCTCACGTGATGAGAGGCGTTCACCCTGCCCAGAGCAGGCAGCGTGACCCAGCACTTGGGTTTTCACAAGCTCTGCATAAACACAAGCTCAGGAAGAGCAAATGCAAACCACATTTCCATAGAACTTTTCCCCAACCAAAGGGACCTTGGTTCCCAGCCCCGGGAAAACAGCTGAAAAAGAGGCACAGGGGCCAAACCCAAGAGTCTAAGAGACAGCTTTGAATACGAAAGGGTGGGAACATTAGTTCTCATATGGGAATTGATCCGGGGGAGAAGGCAGGCAAGCATCAGAGCAGAAAGACAGGCAAAGAGGAAATTTACTTTGGACCTAATCCTACAAACCTAATGTAACAGACGCAGGTTTGTGGCACAGCCGAGGTGAAGAGCAGTACATGTAAGGGCTCAAAGTTCCTCCCACAGCCAGTGGCAGACAGGCAGCCCTTGTCATCCAGAGCATGGCTCCTGGGGTAGAAGGGACTGGGATGAAGGTTAGGAGGAAGGCAGGTCACCCTGAGCTGGAGGCAGGAGCAGCATCACCCCTACCCTCTCAAAGCCTCATCACCACTCTCATACAGGTCTCTGGCTCTTGGGGAAACCAGGCATCCAAACCTGCCCCACAAACCCAGATGCGTTCAGCCCACATCTACCAGGGGAACACGCTCCAATCTGCAATCCTGGAGAGAGGAAAACTGTCCCAAACCCACTGCTTCCAGAGCAGACCCAGGAGGGACAGTGCAGCCCCAGCCTGCAGCCCCACACAGCCAGGCTGCCCCTGCCTGCCCCAGAGGAAGTAAAACAAGCCACCCACACAACCCCGCTGGCCGCGGCTGTGCTTTGTCCACACCATTTTGGACTGTGTGGCCAGGGGAAGTCTGCCAGCACTGCCGGTGGGCCAAGGCAGCCTCCAAACTGCTAACAGGTGGCTTTCAACATGAATAGCCCAAGCTGGATTTGAACTGGTGCCTGAGCACAGAAAGCTCCAAGTTTCATCCTCAGCCCCCTCAAAAAATTAATCTAGCAAGGATCTACAAGAGAATGGAAGAGGAGTCCGTACGCTGAGTCGCTTGGTTAGTGTTTTTCCTCTGCTGTGCAGACTCCTTGCATGGTATCTTCTATGCAAATGGAAAATGTTACACCTGCTTACAAGACCTCCTAGCCTTATGCTCACGTCAACAAACAGGATGACAAGCGGTAGCATTACCCCTTCCCTTCAAGAGACCATAAGGCCAAAACAAAAGGAAAAACGTTACATCAAACAAAAGGAAGT
Source organism: Chauna torquata (assembly GCA_013399475.1). NCBI lineage: Eukaryota > Metazoa > Chordata > Aves > Anseriformes > Anhimidae > Chauna > Chauna torquata. The sequence goes on along the minus strand of VXAL01002270.1, from coordinate 420,413 downwards.
GCTGAGAGACAGCTGGAGACCACATAGCCCCATAACATTGCCTTTTATTGATCATTCATGAACGATTTTACCACGCTCCATCCAGCAGCGAGCAGTGAAGTGACACCAGCACTGCTGGGCCAGCATTGGGAAAGCCTTGGTAGCCACAGCTGCCCACCAGGAAGCCAGAACAGGAGGGATTCCCACAGGAATACAGCAAAGGTTCAGCCTGGGTGCTGCACTCTCCCATTCAAATAGCCAGGGTCTCAACTAGTTCCTTTCTCTGAGGCTAGACCAAAGTTACCCAAGCCATCCCTAGCAAATCTGTTAACTGGGATGTGCCACCGCAGACTAACACATTGCTAAAACAGAGAGGGAACAGCCTCGTCCCTTCCGTACCTCCCCTCCTTTCCCTGGAGCTGGCTTACTGCCCACCACATTGCTAATCACTTCAGAAGATTTCTGGGACTCATGGAGGCACGAGGGATTTCATATACATTTAAACAACCACCTCACATCCTGCCTTCCCAGAACCCTTTGTTTTCCCTTGTTCCCTTTGGGTGTTTCCCTATCTCCTCCCCAGTCAGCTGGTTTTCACATCAGTAGCCCAGGCCTGCTCCTGCTCTTATCTTCACAGCAACATGCTCAAGACTTCAGACAGCCTCATCCCAAAAACCTTCTGCTGTCCCAAGGAACTTCACTGGGCTCTCCCCATCCAAGGTGACCTTGCAGCATCTGGAAAAAGAATCTATCAACTTTCATGAAGAAAATTTCATTGAACAAATACAAGCACAGAAGCTTCTGTTGGTTTCTTTCTCCATATACAAACAGAGGGGTGTTCACAGACTCATGTCAACACTGAAATGCATGTATTAGATAAGCAGGCTACTCACGTCAAGTGCCTGTCAGAGCCATCTCTTCACCTTTGTTTTTTCCTCCCTGTGAGAGATCCCAATGAATAAGGAAGGAAATGAACAATGGAAAATACTCTGGCCCACCCATACAAACTTGAATCAACAATCACACATGTCAGCGGAAGAGAGGGAGACACAGAGAAAATGCAGAATTGCGCTGGCATTTCAGGTAGCCCTTTTTAGCTACAGCAGGAAGGTCAGAACTAGAACAGAGAACTCCGACACAATGAGCTGCTGAAGCTAAATATAAACCACCCGAGGGCACGGACACTAGAGTTTGTTTTTACAGTAAGCCAACAGACGATCAACATTGTGCCACATCCCTGCCCAAAATAATTCACAGCTTTATCATTACTGACAGTCTTTGTATTTTATCAGAGGCTGAACTCATGCTTATGCCATTTGCCAGCCTAAGTCAGTGGAAACGATTAACTGGGAATGAGAAATACTCAAACTTTTCCATTTCTGTTATGCCAGACTAGGAACATCTATTACGTTCCTCTCCCATGATGGGACCATCTCATTATGAAGCTATCTAGCTTCCTCACACACATTACCGTTAACGTTACTTTAACTGCTATAAACACTGTAGGCTCTCAAGCCCACAGTCCTTTCCCAATATGCCACTTGGCAAAAACTACTTTTCCTTAAACCCAAGTTTCTACACTTTGCTCACAAATACGAAGACAAACTGTTTTTGCCTGCTTACTCAGAAAAAGAAGGTGACATTTACTCAGCATAGCTATCTCACTACGGTTCCCAGAACTGCAGAGATTTTTAGAGGAAGGGGAACTCTTGTGGGAGAAAAAAAATGAAGCGCTAAGAGCAAGGAATGTGCAAGAAGAAAATGATGAAGTTAAGAGATAAAATATGCCTCAGTCCCAGTGAACAGAAGCAAAAGAACCCTAGCTAGAATTCAGGATGCTATTTTAAAGTATGGTGGTAGGAGAAGAGAAAACCATGGTGCCATGCCAATACTACATTTGTTATTTGGTGCCCAGGGAGACACTCAAGTGATTCGCATGACTGGTATTTAGCTTGGTATTTCTTTCTAGGCTTATGTTACAGCAGAAAAATCATTTCCTTACTCTCGAGCATGTACTTCTTGGCAATAGGCAGAGAGAGCAGTCGGACGTGACCAATGAGGGAGCCCCAGGAATGGGCTCTGGAGAGCGGAGCTTCAGGCGGCAGCGGGCTGTATGGCTGGATCACGAAGTAAACAGTTAACAAGACCAAACCCAGTGTGAGCAGGCCCTGCAAGAGAAAACAGGCATGTAATTAATTATACTGCAGTGAGCTGATGTGTCTTCAGAACAGGACACACCTTCTGGCTGCTATCAAAGGGCTGCGGCTGTGCACTATAAGACAAACACTCAAATTTTCACTGTGGCTCCTCACTCAACTGCAATGCTATTTACATACACAGAGAGATGTCACTCACTTTCATTGTTAGGGCTGTCCAAGGATGAAATTAAGCAGCCTTCAAAACAGAGCCACACAGCTCCTTTCATTTATTTTAGCACTGTGAATAATCCAGCACCATAGCAAGAAGGATCATCTACAGATGGTTTCGATTCCTCCCACCTAACCAAATAAAAGCTTGCACTTCCGCCATACCTCTTATAAAAGCTTTTCAAAGTCTTTTGCAAACATCCGTCAAACCTTGAAACACTTCGGCAGAGTTGGTGCCAGCTCCCTCCCCCATACCAGAATCCCAAATAAGCCTTAAAGAGATAACATTATGCATTTCTGCCCTCCAGCCAAAGTCAGAATCAACAGCAAAAACAAGAACAGAAGCTGAAAGTTCAAATTTCCAGTTTCTTGTTCTTCTGCCTCATCTTACAGCTGTTATAGAACGGGGGGAAGACAGCATGAGTTTTTTTCTAACTAGAAACCATTGTGATGATTTTGCAAAGACAACACTAAAATACTACAGAATATTATGTCAGTGGGAAGTTTTTCCATACTTGTAACATCTCCAACGTACCTAACAGAATAGCACCCTTTCACCCACTTTGTAATGCTTTTTACAGTGTCTTTTAGCTAAGGTCCTCAAAACATTTTTCTATCACCAAGCATCACGGCAGTAGGTTCATTTTATAGACTAGAAGGAGAATATAGATGGGTGGAAGCTCATGACAGGGTCAGAAACAGAACATGGATGTCTTCATTATTCAACTCTGAACTTTAAGAATCTCCTTCCTTCTTCACATTTCCATTGCGGGTGCTGACACTTGGAATCACTGCCTGAAAAAAAATCCAAAGGCTTCATTCTTCAATTATTTAAGGAGGGGGAGGTGTTGATATGTTCAACTTTCAATTCACATGAGCGATTCCAAGTCTTGGTCAGCTGTCTTCTATTTTCAAACCAACTTATGGGAGGAAGGAAGGAAGCTACTCTTAACAGCTTTTAAAAAAAGAACTTGGAAAAATTCATCAAGAAAATGCAATGGGAAACAAAAGGCTCAGGTGCAAAAGGAGAAATTCAGATTCTCAAATGGCCTGTACATGCATAAAAGACACCTTACCTTGTAGACAGCCACTAGGATAGGGTGGCGTGGAGGTCCCCTTTGGGGTTCGTTTCTTTCCAAGAGCTGTTTGATGAATTTCTCAATGGCTTTTTCTGACATCCCACATTGGTGGCCAGTCTGTCTCACTAGATCAATCGTCTCTGATAGCTTGTCATAGATGCTGAGTTCATTGGCTGAAAGCTCCATGGCCTCTGACAACAAATCCCTGTGGAAAGATTCAATGCATTCACAGAAAACACACTCCAGTCATCCAGCTCAAAACCAGCATGTGCAAAGAGATCCCAGGAACACCAGAATGTCTAGACAAGAAGGAAGGCTTCTCTGGAGCAAGCCCATTCACAGCCAAAGACACATTAGCTGCAGTCCTAACAATCTCCGCTGGTTCGGTACCACTGAGGGACCAAAAGAAGCCATGAAATTTCCTGACAACAGAAGAACCAGCAGATATTCACTGATTATGTAAATGAACAAAGCTTCCCAGAAATCATTGAAACTCCATTTATTCATCTGTTCCAAATGAATCTGTCCCATAAAGCAATTGCTCACCAAGTATGAAAGTCAGCAAGACAAAGCTGATCATCACACGCAGTAGCCAAGCAAAGCTCTCCTGCACTGTTAATTTTAGTCACTTATTTTAACGTAGATTTGTTTTCATTAAATCCCATCAGCAATAAGAACAGGACAAGGAAATATGCAGTATGTGCAGGGCAAAGTTCAACAGTTCACAATTTGTTTAAATTTTCGCAACCTAAGGTCCAGGCCAACTGATTATTGAGTAACAGTAACAAGATAGCAGCATGCTCTGCAGGCAACTCTTGCATTCCTCTGAAAGGTTGCCTTCAGGTTATTCATATGCAGAAATGCCATGTAACTTAATATGGCAGTAAGAACTGCATTGTGAACTCAAGAAGAGACAAAATGGCATTTCTTAGCAAATTACTTCCCACCATGAAGTTTCAGCAGGGGAGCTTGTAGGAACACACCTATGAGCAATCAACATTAAAATGCCAAAATAGAAATTTGTTCCTCTACCACTCCCCCTGTCTGCCACAAAGGCAGAGCCTTGCAATACCAAGAGCAGCAAAGGGGGCTGAAGAAAAGATACAAAAAAATAGCTGGACAAGGTAATAGCCTGCAGTGTGAGAATCCCCTTGTTCGAGACATTCAGCCTCGACAAAATACTGCAGGGGGAAAAGGAGCATCTGTGAGGTCTTGCTTTGCCTCTTGTTTCTGAGCTAGAAAAACTCTAACCTGAATCAAACTGGGACAACCAAAACTCCTCCTGGAGAGTCACAGTTTAGCAACACGTTGCCCTGAAAGCACAGGCTGAGGACTATCACGTAAAAACTCAAGGAGCCCAACCAATATATCCAGCTCACAGCTGAAAATGGAAATCAGGCCCCCGTCCCCCTTTTGCTTTATGTACCACCTGCTATCAGTAACACCCTGTGAATCCAGTGTACTGCTGCACCCAGCACATCACCTTGCCCTGCTAAGTCTGCTGTTGTACTGCAGGAATCACGTAACTATTCACACAGGTTTACTCTGCGCATGCCTCACAGTACATCTTGCATCTTAGAAACACAGGTCCATCCTGCTCAACTGAGAACAAGCTGACAAGCGCTGTGTAACGTGCTATTTAAACTTAGATTGGCTCTGCTGTAACTCATTCTGGCTTCACCCACAGGACGAATCAGCCATAAATATATGTATGTATATATCAAGAAATAATCTTATCTTGTTAGACAACCAAACTTGAAATCTGATTTGCCTGACTGCTGACAGCTCTCCCCTTAAACTGTGGGTTTCTACAAGTCAGAACTCAAGCAATGGCATTTCTAATGATTTTCTGCAATGCTAGAGTGTAGTTTCAGAAATAAATAAATAAATAAAAATAAAACACTTTTCAACAGGACTACCAGCTTCAGCAACTGCTTCTCTACCTCCAGGATCAACTTCCTGTTCTGCTCTCACACATTTGTTTATGTGGTCACATGGTGAATCAGATCAAGAAACTTATCTGGCTGAAAAATAACCCCTATTTATTTAATCAGCAGCTGCCTAAGCATCCGACTCAAGTAGTTAATGTCAGATGTTATATTAACATTAGTGTCAAATATCTAACTTCAGCCTTAGAAACACCAAAAGAGTAAAATGTCAAATTAAAACCTAACCTCAAGCACGCAAGGAGAACATGCTGCACTACATTGCCAGGTTAATTAGCTCCTGGCCCTGTTCTGCCACCATTCCTTGCATTCCATACAGATATTTGTCCCAGATCTTACCACCTGAGCAGCCTCATGGGCTGGCAAAGCTGCCCAAAAGCAGGTTTGATCAACATCTCATTACGGATCGTAAGTCTGCAAGGCAGGGACCTTTTCTTCTGGTCTGTAAAGCACCCGTCTCTATAAAAACAATACATTGCTTTACTAACTCTTTCATTTATGTAATACCCTGATTCATAAAAGAAGCAAGAGCCAGCACATCTGCATGACATTAAATGCCTTTTTTTCCAATTTTTATGATTACACTAGTTGCTTTGAGGTTGCAACTGGTTGTTAAATGGTCTGAAAGGTTATCTAGCTTCCTCTTGCTCCCATGCACCAAAGATTTTGTCTGTGAAGCTCTTCCATGCTGAATTCCAGCAGATTCAGCAAGCTTTCTCTGTGTGCGGAATCTGCCTGGAGCCACTTAAAACAATTATGCGTACAGAAACACTGTCAAACACAACTATTTCCTCCTTCCAAACAGCAGAAGAGTCCTACTATAGTAAAATGATGAGACAAGTCCCAGTTCTCTCCACCTCTAGGTTTGTATTCAGCTCTGAGCAAATACGTTTGAGAACAACCTCTGCAAGCTGCAGGCAATCATTTAAAAACCCAGTGTAGTTTGTTGACAAATGCAACAGTAATCCGTGTCCTCAGCTAGGAAATAAGGCATTATCCTAAGACACTGTTTCGAGAATAGATGGCCTTAAAAAAAAAAAAATCCATTATTTTCCTCCCTATCAGCACAATAAGACCAACAAAATAATAACAAGAGACTACTGTATGCACTTAGCTGTTACACACACACACTGAATAAGTCTTATTTCTTCCACGCAGCAACCTCTCAAAGGCAGGCCTTTTAAGCCAGAGAACCCACATGTTTAATGCTAATTTTTATGAACTCCACCAATCCAAGAGGAACAAGCAGCCCCCTCTCCGCTGGTCAATCCACAAACAGAACCAGCAGCAGCTCTTGGCCTGAAAGGTTTCCATCCATGCACCCGGTCCAACCAGCAAACTCAATGCAGGGCTTTGCAGAGAATATGCTCTGCCTACACGGCATGCACCAGAGCGTTTGGACTGAGGCTTTAAAAAGATAAATATTTAGGAAGAAATGCTGTTAGAGGAGTCTTTAAAAGGGAAAGGTTGCTTGTGTTGCTAATGCCAGCTGGTAAACATGAAACAGCAGTGTAAGAGAAAGATTTTAACCTGCTTTAACAGGGCTACAGTACAGACCCCGCCCCCCCCC
>VXAL01002270.1:373947-413017 GCA_013399475.1 Chauna torquata | reverse complement strand
ACTTCCCCCAGAAGCCCCAGCACCCCATATGCATTCCCTCACCCGATCCCACAGCACCCGTGAGACCACCCCTCCAACCCCAAGCACCCCCTCGAATTTCTAATTCTAATTTAATTTCTAATCCCTGGCTTAACCCCTGGCCCAGCGCCTCCCCCAGCACCCACTCTAACACCCCTGCTTCCCCAGCAGCCCCAGGCCCCAGTGAAACCAGCCCCATCAGTCCTGCTCACCTCCTCCTGCCATGCCAGGCTGCCTCTGTGCTCCCCATGGGGATGCATCCAGTGCCCCCCTGCGCCCCACCTACCCCCAGCCCTACAGGGGCACAGATGTCCATGGTGCCCTCTCCTTGTCCTATTACAAATACCACAGGCACTAGGGGCTGTGCAGCCATGCCTGTTCCTGCAGCTAAAGCACGGGATGTTAACCCCAGATGGGGGGGGCAGAATGACGCTACTGCCCTAAAAATTGTGGGAAAGGCTTCAAGGAGTAAAGGGCTGGGACACAGAGCAAGCAGAGGTTCCCAGAGCCAATCCCAGCACTAAAAGCTTAAAAGTGGGAGTGAGGGGTTTCAGCCTTACCTATGTGCCAGATGTGGCCTTCAGTCCTCAACTGCAACTGAATGCGTTTTCAGAACCGTCTCCTGGCTGTGGCTGTGACAGGTGTTTCTGGTATCTCTGTGGCTCTCTGGTCCCTTTTTCAGTCTTAAGTTCTTGGCCTCAACAACTTCCTGCAGTGATGAATTCTGCAGTTCAGTTTAACATTGCAAGAAGGACTTCCTCTTATCAGGTTTGAATTTCCTGCCTTTCCAATCTCAGCTCGTTAAGTGGAAAGGTCTGCACATCCAGGTTTACTGCGTTTCGAGGGGACTAGAGTGAAATTCTTGCGGACGCTGCTGGGCATGCGCAAGCAAATGCTGTTTTTGCTTGTCTCAGTTTCCCTGTCCACAAAAGGGAAGTTGTGAACCTCTTTTATAATGAGTTTTGAAGCTTTCAGCCATTTAAAAAAAAAAAAAAAAAAAAACTACTGTTTTGAGTTCACCACTCTTGTTTTGGTCTGTAGTTTTTATCTGCAAACCAGAATAAAATGACTTGTTGATACAAAACGGTGGCAAACAGATAATTTGGCAAGGAGCCAGCTGAAATCCGGCAGCTGGCACACCAAAAGCTTGTGCCAGTAATTTGTCCCAACTTGTCAGGATCCCATCCGGTTTCTCTGCTTTCAAGGTGCACACAACAAAGCGAAATGGCAGTAGAAGCCTGATGACTTGGGGCTGGTGAATGAGAGCTGCATCCTTGACTTTACTTGGGCAGCTCCTCTGTTTCTTGTGGGGTGCCTTGAGGAATTATGATCAGCTCGAAGGGAAACAACCTGATTTAAAAAAAAATTCCTGTGGTGCAAACAAACATGTATTTCCCTGTTGCTATTAATATTTTAGACCTGGATCCTCCTCCAAATACTCATGCATGTATTTGCAAATAAGCAGTCCCTTTGATTCCGGCATAGAAATCATGGAATAAAATCATTTAGGTTGGAAAAGACCCTTAAGAACAAGTCCAACCATCCACCTAACACTACAAGTCTACCACTAAACTGTGTCCCTAGGTGCCACATCCACATATTTCTTAAATACCTCCAGGTATTTAAGACACCACCACTTCCCTGGGCAGCCTGTTCCAATGCTGAACCACACTTTCTGTGAAGAAATTCTTCCTGATATCCAATCTAAACTTTCCCTGGTGCAACTTGAGGCCATTGCCTTGCATCCTATCACTTGTCAGCTGAGAAAAGAGATCAACACATGCCTTGCTGCAACCTCCTTTCAGGTAGTCGTAGAGAGCCACGAGGTCTCCCCTCAGCCTCCTCTTCTCCAGACTAAACAGCCCTCATTCCCTTAGCTGCTCTTCATGTCTTGTTTTCCAGTCCTGTCACCACCTCTGCTGCTCTTCTCTGAAGGCATTCCAGCAACACAATATCTTTCTTGTAGTGAGGGGCCCAAAACTGAACACAGTGCTCGAGGTGGCATCTCACCAGTAGTGCACAAAGGGACAATCACTTCCCCAGCCCTGCTGGCCACACTGTTTCTGATGCAGGCCAGGGTGGCATTGGCCTTCTTGGCCACCTGGGCACCCTGCTGGCTTGTGTTCAGTCGGCAGTTGACCAGCACCCCGATCTCCTTTTCTGCCAGGCAGCTTTCCAGCCACTCTTCCCCAAGCCTGTGTCACTGCACGGGGTTGTTGTGACCCAGGTGCAGTACCAGACATTGCGCCCTGTTGAAGGCCGTACAACTGGGTGTGGCCCGTCAATCCAGCCTGTCCAGGTCCCTCTGCAGAGCCTTCCTACCCTCAAGCAGATCGACACTCCCGCCCAACTTGGTGTCGTCTGCAAATCTACTGTGGGTACACTCGATCCCCTCATCAAGATTGTTGATAAAAATGCTAAACAAAACTGGCCCCAATCCTAAGCCCTGAGGAAAACCACTGGTGACTGGCTACCAAGCAGATTGAACTCCATTCACGACAACCCTTTGGGTCCGGCCATCCAGCCAGGTTTTTTACCCAGCGAACACTACATCTGTCCAAGCCATGAGCAGGCAGTTTCTTCAGGAGAATGCTTTGGGAAACAGTATCAAATGTTGCTGTGATCATGAAATTAATATTTCATGCCTTTCTAGCATTTCAGTCAATGAGAAATTCGTTGCAAAGTTTGGAGGAGAGGATTTGAGTGCAGTAGCATTTGCTTTACATAACACCTTTGGGCACAAAGTCAGTCCTCTTTTATAGACATATTTCCAGGGGCATAGAACAGACATTTCTTTGTGTCTGCTGCTCCGTGAAGCCTTTTCTTTAGCAGACCACTGTTTTGGGCCCCTTGCAAGCCCTCTCTTCTTTCCTTGGAGCAGCAATGTTGCACGGTTTGAAGGTATTGCTGCATTTGCTGCCATCTAATGGGAGAATTTAGCCTCGGTGACCTCAACTCCTTACAGTTTTGTGGGCAAATGAAAATGTTTGCAGAGCAGTAGCAGCACTGTGCAGGAAAAGCAGCATCTGCTGCACAAAATCCCAGCAAATTTAGGCAAAGGGAAAAGCTGATCTGCTGAAGGGCTTTGGCAGATGGGCAGCTCTGCACAGGGCCCGTGCAGCCAGGACCTGTTAAGGAGCCCGTTTGGGTTGATCAGGCTGAAACGGTACTTCTCTCGTCATGGACTAGACTTGCAAAGTGCACTTTATGTTGTTTTAAGATTAAAAAAAAAAAGCAGAAGTAGTGAAGATGGGAGCAAACAAATCCTGTTATGGATATCCTGAATTCAGCCACAGTCCTAAGCTGAGCAAAGTAAACTCTTCCTGAGTAGCTGCATTCTTCAGGCCGGTTCCACAATGCAGCCAGTAATAAAACCATTTTATAATGAAATATGGTAGAAGGGGATTGCCATGGAGTGGTAGCATATAGTGCATTAAGCAAAGAAAGTCCTTTAAAGATTAGGGCCAATGGAGGATGGCCAGTGGCAGAGGGGTGAGCTGGGGGAAGACACTTAGGGGATGGGGACTTTGGTGATACAGAGGTGTTGGGGCACTGAGATGCAAAGGAGATGGCATGTATCTAACAGCGCTGTCGGTGCTGATGCCACTTCTTCAACTGCTATCACTGCAAAGTCACACCCTGCCTGGTAGAGATCATAACCCTGATTTTTCTGAGCACGGTCATTCTGTGGTCTCTGTTCATCTCCATCTGCAAATCAACATCAATTCCGAATGCTTTTTGCAGATCATACAGAGCTGACTTTTGAGAATAAGGGAATAAAGGTCTATCCTGCACTGAGAGCTGGCTTTGGATGTCACTTGAGTTCGGTGGCAGCAGGGAAACCTCTCTGTGTTTCTCAGACAGGGCCCTGAGCAGCACATGTGCCCTGTTTAAATGGGTAATTCTGTGAGCAAGACCACAGCAGCCTGTCCTTGCCTGGTGCTGTGCACTTCAGGTCTCTACCACACACATTTTTCGTTGCCTAATAAAGACTAAACTTAAATTGCAATTTTTCCATCAATGGGGACATGAATTAGTCTCAGTCACGCCTTTATTAATACAGAAGTGGCAATGTCTCAGAGCTTTAATGTCACTATCCATCAGATATGGCTAAAACCAGCCACTGTTAGAAGCAGGGAAAGAGAAACCAGGTACATACATCAGGAATGCCAAAGCCTTATTTCTTTGAAAAGCTAAACTATAACAGATTCAGAAACATACAGAATGAAATTTTTTTATAGTGTTATTGGGAAACCAACTCTTATTGTGACTATATTTTTGTAAAGCCCTTAGCAAAAAATGGCCCTCTGTTTTCCTGTACCTACTATTTTGCTTTGCCATAATATACAGATAAATAATACTGGCAACGAGAAGCAAACCCATCTGAGTGGAATTATTTCCCAAAACTCTGTATGTAAGCACAGTCTTTAAATAAATCTGTTGAACTGTTCGGGGAGGTGGCAACACATTTCCCCTGTAATATATAAAAATATGAAAAAGTAACACTTGTATTCTTATCTATTTAGTCTGTATGCCTTTCTCTGCAAAAATATAGTTCTCTGCATCAAGCTGTAAAAAAAAAAAATTTATAAAAAAATTTGAGATTGTGACATACTTTTTTAGATGTCACACTGAGATTCAGTACTTCATCAGAAGCATCACTTTTAAAGGGCAGGGTGCAGAAGTTCACTTTTCCTTGCCTGTCTGCAGGGTTTGCTGCAACTGTGCAAGACTTTGCTCTGGGTGCACTGCAGTGAAACAGGCACTCATGGGCGTTTCTCTGACCATATATCCCACCAGCCCATCTCCTCAGTGCCTACTATCCTGGACTTGCTCTTGGGGCTTTTGAATGATTTTGAGCAAAGTCTTTTTCTATTGAGACCCATTGTTGATCACAGGCATGGTAAACCATGAAAGGGAAAACTAGCTTTGCCTTGCCGAATTGGAGTAACTTTCACAGTGCACTTAGGATATACCGCATGTTTCATTGGTCCAGACCAAATCCAACCAGATTGTAAAGCCAGAGTGAAAGTCCCCACTGCACAGCATCACGAATGGCCCTAACTTCCCTTGTTTTATACGCTTCTGGTGACTCCTTGTATTCGTTTCGTTTGTCCTGAGAGTAGGTTTTGCTGCCTGCTGCTTCTTCCAGAATGGTTCCAGCAGCTCAGGTCTAGCTGGGTTCCTTTCTGCCTCCTTCATTAGCCTAGTTTCGGTCTCCAAATGAAGGCAGTGGAGTTTCCCAACAAGTCTCTTGGAGGGCTTTTGCACTCTGGGGACTGGCAATAGCAGAGATGAGCAGGGAGCAGGACAGAGAGCAGCCTGCTCCTCTGTAGTGGCTTTTGCCCTCAGCATCGAGGGAGCTCACACAAGGCAGGCACACAGGGAGCAGGGCTAGTGGCTGAGAGCAAGTTTTTCTGCTTTTCTGGCTACCACTGCAGTTTCAGACTACAGCGGTGACTCTCTCCATCAGCAGCAGCCCTTTTTCTTCTGAGGCAGCTTTGGTGCCTCCTCTGCCTTATTTCTCAACTGACCTTCACGAACTTTGAGTGACCTGGGCAAAAAGGAAGTAAATTAGTTGGTATTTTTCCCCCATATTTTGTATAGCTGTTATATTCATTGGGACAAACATTGGTAAGGGGGCTCAGGGTGGTGAAAGGAGTCGGGAGCCTTCCAGTTTAGTGCATTTTTGAGAACTGTGGACTCTGCTGAAAAAGCCAGCCTAAATCCAGTCACAGACAGAACTGATTTCAAACAACCCAGGGAGAAGTCAGCAGCATCCCAAGAAGGTTTTTTTCTCATCTATTTACAATGCTGTACATCCAGGAGACATCTCACAGCACCTCCTCAGCTCATCCTGGTCAAGCACATGCTGCTCTGTGAGCTCTCCATGACACTTGGGCACACAGAAGCTCTGGTGACTGTGACATGCCAGCATTTCCTAGTGAAAAAGCAGGAGGGAGCCCATTAAATTCGGGATAGCTGGCAAAGTCCAAGCACATGCCTCACCTGATTAGGCTGACCATGGACTCGGTGACATTGTGGCCCGAGGCAGCGCTGCATTCATAAAACATGAGCTGATGCTCCTGGAAGACACAGACCCCACAGAGAAATCAGAGAAATGTGCTTTCCTTGCATTGGAATAGCTTTATGTGGGAGCAAATAGCCAAGGAGCATCATCGTCAAGTGGAAACAGAAGGACTCAAGGGAATAAGTAACTCAATAACTGATTTACTGCAACGTGAGGGTGAAATCCAGCTTTTCTGGTAGCTTTGACAACAACATTTAGCGTCGAGGGAAAGGCTGATATTGCAGACGGAGAGCGATGTGATGCAGCCTGGTCAGGGGAACAAATGTAGAGACAGCAACAAGATGTTCCTGGGTCTTTTGTGCCTGGCAGTGACTGGTTTGTGGAAAAAAAAAAAAAGCATCTAACCCCTTGTCCTGCTGCTTCCATTGGTAAAAACAGTCAGAGGCTACTGGCCCAAATCCCAGAGACTTTGAGATTAAATTGGTAAAGGTGGATTTTTTTTCTTACCTAATTTTATTAGCCATCTACATTTGAAGAGATTAATCATACTTTAAGCATTCAGTATCTCTAAAACAGGATGGAGTTCAGTGGTTTTATTATTTGTATGATGCTGGGAAGATATATAGCACTTCCCAGCAATGATAAGATGGGTTCAGAGATCATTTTACTGCCCACCAATGCACAAAAGGTGCATTTTGGCTTTCCTCCAGGTCCTTGGGCAGGTAGGAGGTGGTGGCCTCCATCCTTAGGGGTCACTGCTGAACCCAGGTGGGCAGCACGCTGCAGCAGGGCCACGCACCTACCTCAGCCAAGCGTTGCCCCTCCTGCGTAGGGACCTGTCTCTCTGTAGAGCAGTACGTTTTGTTCCCGAGAAGCAGAACAGTGATTCCATCTTCTGCTCCCTCCTGGGCAATGAAAGACAGGAGGATCAGGAGTGCATCTACATCCTCCTTGAATCACAGCTGGACACACAGCCCTAACACATCCTGGAGCACCACGAGGGATATGCATGGATTTGGTGGCTGATAATAAAATTTAAAATTCTTAAACTCACTTAAAAGTGTTTAAGTTTTTGTTGTTGTTGGTGGTGGTGGGTTTCTTTTGTTAAATTATCTGTTCTGGTCTATTAATAAGGCAGAGAACTGGGTGAGTTAAGCCTGTAGTGAACTTGCTTTCTGTTTGACTTGAGGAACCCTCCAGGAGATGCTCCGACTGTGATTTATGGGCATTAAGCACGGTGACATCCTATTTTGTTCCAGTACTTTTAAACACTTTGTATTTCATTGAAAAACCTCTAACAGGAAGATTTTGATAATGCATGAGTTACCTCCCATTTCTCAGGACTCAAAGGATACTATTCTTGATTTTAAAGTGTTACCGAAATCACTTCAACAGTTTCCATTCCCCTGCACTAGTTTTTAATTTTAAAAGATAGTTATTATAACAATGTTAACAAACTACACTGCAAAAATGTGAAAAACGGGAGCATCTGAATTTTTTAAATTCTCCCAGAAAAATTATTTTCTAACCAAAGCAAGGCAGAACACCCTTTGCAAAGTGCTTGGCAGCCCCCAGCTGCCCAACTCTGACCGGTGGCAGAGGTCGGATGGTGAAATGCTGATGCCAGAGCCACCATAAGACCCCAGGCCATGGGGCAGGACAAGATTTTCCTGCCTTGCCCACCTGGATGCAGCTGAGCCAGTAGCGCACATCTGTGAAGGAGTACTGCGAAGTGATGTCATACATCAGCACCACCCCATCCGCCTTCCGGAAGAACTGCTTGGTGATGCTGTGGTACCTGTGGGCATTTCAAACCGTCACCAGGATAGAGTACGGAGGTTTCACCTAGAACCAATCTAAAATCCTAGTGGGAAAGCTTGAAACATATGTTGATCAAAAGGCAAAAAACAAATTTTGCTCCTATCCTGATCAAAGAGGCCATGCAGACAGCCTGAGTGCTTATTTTTATCTTAATTACTTCCTCTATTATTTTTACCAGATCACACACTATACAGAGTCCCTGCCTAAACAATCCCCTTTGCTTAGCAAAGGCAAAAGCATTCATTTCCACTAAGCTAACAACAACAAAAAAAAAGCATGGGTTGCTCTCCCCAGGCACACAGCACACCTCACCTTTCCTGCCCAGCTGAGTCCCACAGGCGGAGAGCAAAGTGCTTGTTGTCCACGATGAAGTTTTTGACCTGATAATCCAGTCCTAGGACACACAGAAAGGGGATATTTTTGATATCGTAGAGTTCACCCCTGCGATATAGGATGGATGTAGAAGCCACACAGTGCAGGCATGGTCTGAGGCTGCAGCTCAAGCGGGCTGGTCCCGAGGGAACCCATGACCTTTAAGTCTTTGACGGCTGGATTTTGGAAAGGTCTTCAATTTCACAATGAGTGAGACCAGGTTGGTTCAGAGAGGAGAATAGAGCTGAAAAGCAGAGCAGAGAGAAAAATCACTAGGGCCATCAGCATTAGTGCCCCAGAGAGGGCAAGGAGGACCAGCATTGCCTGCTTGTGAGCATCCACGTATGTGTAGTTGGTGGTCCTTTTGGTCCTTGGTGACAGGTTGGTGTAAGTAGTAACATGCATGTAATGACCTCCAGCAGCTTGTGGGGTGGAAGAAAGGGAACTGCAATAGTCACACAAGCAGGTGCAGAGCACTGCTGGAGTGGAGCCAGAGGAGACCTACCTACTGTGGCGGCAAGGTGTGGGTTGAAGTTGTTGGCATGCAACCGGTACAGAAAGGATGTTTTGCCCACGTGGGAGTCCCCAACAAACAGCACGTTGTAGAGGTGGTCTGGGTCCAGGGAAGCTTCAGGAGAGCCCCCTGGGGCAACTCCTGCCCAATTCACAGTCACAGCTCCTGACTCTCCTGGGCTGAGCTCACCTTCCTGGCTCATTTTCTGCCTGATGTCTTGTTTCTTCCCCGGCTGGCCAACACCGAGGTCTTCCCTCCACTCCCCTGAGAGCTGCCTTTGAGGCAGCACCCTGCTGTTGGCTGCATCCACCAGTGGGCTTTCTCCAGGGACCATCTCCAACAGATCATTCCCAGCATCTTCCTCCTCTTGGATCCGCGTGTGAAGGGCTGACGCTGGGGGCACATCTCGTTTTGTAGGCTCAGCAGGTCCAGCAGCTATTTGCTCTGCTTCCATCACAAATGGCAACTTCTCCTGCAGCTGCCTGGGAGCAGCATGAAGCCTCATCTTATCTGCCTGTGCTGAGATCTGCTCCTGGAGCTCGCTTTGGGCTGCCTGTCCCGAACCACCTAGCCGCTGCACATCTGGAACAAGAACATCCTCCTGCATCATTTTATCCAGATTTAGCGTGCTGATTTGTAATGACACCTCAGAGACAGGAGAGGCTAGTGTGGCTGCATTAGCATCGTGGCCCTGCTTTAACTCTAAATGCTGAGCTTCAACTAAAATCCTTGCCTCTGCCTCTAGACTCACTCCCTGCACCACTTCCAGACCTTGAGCTCCATCCAGAGGCCTCCCCTTTGCATCAGCACTCTCTCCCTGAGGTATTTCTAGCACCAGGGTTTCCTCCAGGATCTGCTCATCTGGACAATTGAGTGCTACCAGCATTGCCTCTGGATAAGGATGCTTAGCAGCAACAGCATGCTCAGGATACAAAGCAGCCTCAGCTTGAAGTGGCACACGTGCATCAGCATCCCCATCCCACACATCTATGTTGTAAACCGTGCACAGCCCTGCATCTGAAGCCACAACCTGGCTCTGCGCCCCTTCCCATGTCCCTACTGCACCCAGGGGCTGCAGATCAGCCCCTGTGCTCTCTCCAGGGGTTAATATGAGCTCCTCCACCCACACAAGTGACTCTGCTTCCTTCACGTCCACTGCCTGAGCATTATCTGGGACCAGTCCCCCCAGAGCTGGGCTCCCTGCAGGAGTTTCTGCTGGGGAAAAGCCGTCACCAAGCATCACAGCAGCACTGGTTCCCTCCTCCAGACCTGGCTCTGCTCTATCAGACTTCTCCAGAGGTTGAACATCTGGCCCCATGCTCCCTGCCTGCTCTGTACCTGGGAGACCAGCAACACTCAGGGGCTCTAGCTCTGCCACCAGGCTCCCTCCTGGGCTCGCCTTGAGCTCCCCCAGCTCTGCAAGCAGCTGCACACTGGCAGCGCTGCCTGGGGCCTCCAGCACCTCCAGACTTTCAGCCTCCTCCTGGGGTGGCACCTCTGCAGCAGCTCCCTCTGTCTGCCCAGCTCCTGTTCCCTGTGGATCAAACATGGGCTGATCTGGCAGCCCAGGCTCACCCAACCCTTGTCCCTCAGCCTCAGCCTCCTCCTCAAGATGCAGAGGAAAACAGTGCTCCCCATCCCTTGGGGCTTCTGGGCTGGGACCCCCATGCAGCAGAGTCTCTGCTGGAGAGTCCTCTGCCTCCTCCATTCCCAGTGCCTCAGCATTAACCAGAACCAGCCCATCTTCATTAGTGCCCTCTTCCTGCATCAATTCCAGCTCCCTCTCTTCCTCCAGGGGCTGTACATCTTGTCCATCAGCCTCAGCCTCCTCTCTGAGCTGCAAAGCTGCCTCGTCCCCTGCTCCCCACATGGCTTCTGGGCTGGGACCCCACCGCAGCAGTATGTCTACCTGAGAGTCCTCTGCCTCCTCCATTTCTGCTAACTCTGATTTATCAGTCTCCTCCAGGGGCTGCACATCTGACCCCACGCTCCCTTCCTGCTCTGCACTCAGGGCATCAGCCACTCTCGGGGGCTGCAGCTCTGCCACCAGGCTCCCTCCTGGGCTCGCCTTGAGCTCCCCCAGCTCTGCAAGCAGCTGCACACTGGCCATGCTGCTTGGGGCCACCAGCTGTTGCATATCTGCCACTGCTCCCCCTTCCTGCATTTCAGCTCGTGGCACTGCCTCCAGCTGTGGCACATGTGGCCCTGTGATCCCTCCCTGCATGTCCCCAAAATGTTCACCCTTGGGCTGCAGCCTGTCATCACCTTGCCCTCCCTGCACTGCCTCTCCTGCACACCTGTCCACCTCCCCAGCCTCAGCCAGGGGCTTGCAAGCTGCTCCGCTGCTCCCGCCATGCTTTGCTCCATACGCCAGAGCTTGGTCTGCGCCTCCCTGCACCATTCCCTTGGCCTCTCCCCAGGACTGCACCTCTGCACCGTTGCCTTCTCCATCCACTTTTGCAGGGTTGGGAGCTGCTGTCATCCCCAGGAGGACACTGTCCCCCTGCTCTGCTGCCATTTGCACCTCACCCACAGATGGCAGCTCTGGCTCCAGGCACTCTCCCAGCACCTGAAGCACATCTGTGGCAAAGCCCCAGCCTGCTGCGAGCTCCAGCTCCCAAGCCTCAGGGGTTGCCTCCAATTTTTCTCCCTGGCTTAATGCTGCTTCCTCAACTTCTCCCGGGGGCTGTGCCTTTTCCCGCTCTGTCTTTTCCTGCACCCATTCTGCTTCCTCCACCTCCACCCACTCCGGCTCGCCTGCCTCTGTGCTCTCTCCCAGTGTCCCCTGTAGCTGCTCAGCCTCCTTTAGCATCTGCTCCTTTCCACCAGCACCCTTTTCCTGCACAAATAACATTCTTTGCATCTCCTCCAGGCCCTGCCCTGCTCTCTCTGGGCTGTCTCCCTGCTCTGCACCTGGCTTCTGAGCGGACGCACCGGCCTGTGTCAAATCCCAAGCATGAAGCTCAGCTGCGGCTAGTTGCTCTCTCAGGTTTTCTTCAAACAGCTCGTGACTGACATAGGTATCTCGTGGCGCTCTGGGGGCTGAGCCGTGCAGTGCTGCTGCCTCCGGTCCTCTTTGGGGCTCAGTGTTGTTCTGTGGGCAACAGGCAGCATCTGCCAGTGCAGCGGGTGCAGCCGGTGCCTGCGGCTTCAGCTGTGTGCTCAGAGCTGCTATTGCATCATTCATCTCTCTTAGCAAAGAGCCTTGTTCAGAAAACCGTTCCTCTTTCAGAAATTGGGGGAAGGGGTCCTCTTCTACAGAGAGCACTCTCGGCAGTCCTGAAGTGCTTGTTTCTGCTGGCAGCTTTTCCCAAACCCTGGAAAGAGCAGAAAACAGGGTGAGCACAGTGCCAGGTAAGGCTGCAGCCGCGTCCCATCCACCTCCACCTTGGAGGATGCTGCCTCCACCTCCACGTTGCCCATCCAACTCCAAACCCCTCTGTATTTATTACAGATGCACATGCACAAATTCTGCAAGCTGGGCTGGAGTTCCTTGGCTGGCTGCCAAGTTCAGGGGGCAGCAGGGAAACAGAGCCAGAGCCGTACCACAGCCTGGAAAGCGAGTGTGCTTCTTCCCAGGCTCTGTGTTTGCATTATCAGAGATGAAAAGACAAATCTCGGACAGATATGGTGTGTGCCTGCTCCAAGGGGAGCAATGCAGAGCGAGGAGCTGTGGTAAGTGATCTCATCTCTCAGATGAGAGATAGGTGGGTGGGAAAGGAGCACTAAAAGGAAGAAATGTCCCGTTTAGCCTGGGGAGGATGGAAGACTTGGGTACAGCTCATGGACTGCTGAGGCCCAGGATCCCTTACACTTGGTGGGTGCTCTTGCGTTTTGCCTCACCGCCCCGGAAACCCAGCCGGATCTGCATCTCTGAGCTGTACTTCTCGCTCTGCTGTGGACTCATCTGTGGTGAATGGAGTGGAAGAGAAGAGAAAAAAAGTTCTTGACAAGGGAGTGTATCAATGCGAAATAATGCTTAGCTTTCCAGCTTAGGTTTCCAGACACTCCCACCCAAAATTTAGGAGTACCAGCCCTAATGTGTTGCTGCCCCATCCCTCTCCAAGCATACACATGGCATGGTGCCAACCACCTGTGGGAAAGCCAGGCCCTGGAGCAGGGACACCCCATCACACCCCCACCCCTCCCTGTGCATGGCTGCCGTACCTGTGGGGATGGCGGTGTCTCGCCAGGCAGCTCTGCCGCTGCTCTGTCCCTGCAAGCACAGAGCACAGCGGTCACAAAGGCAGATGCATCCTCTTTACCGCCTACATCCCTGCTCCAGGGACATCCCCAGCCCCAGAAGCAGTGATGGGCTCTGGTCTGGCCAGGAGCAGGACAGCAAAACCCACCACTGGCCCTTGCACCTTGCTGGTTGGGTCCTTCCCAGTGAAGGACACCTCTGCCTGCTGGAACTGCTTGCAAGGGACATGTTCAGTGCATGATGCTGATAGCGCTAGCTTTTTTTCCCCAATACTTTTCACACCAAGCCACTATTCATCCATATCACAGAGACCACTGCCTCCCCACTGAAGCAAAATGATGGCTGAGATCCATTCAACTCATTCCCCATCTGCTACAACCTCCAGGAGGAAAACAGTAGAAGGAGATGCTGGTCCCTCAGCTACTCACTGCGGCTCCTCCGCATGCTCCTGAGCCACCGCGGCCCGTGTGGTCCACAGGCGCCTGTGGGTCTGCTGCAGCTGTAGGTGGATGTGCTGCAGCTGCTCCTCTAGCACCCGGTTGCTCTCCTCCAGTTGCCGGTTTTCAGTGCTGGCAGCTTGCTGCATGCTGTGGAGGCTGCGGCACCGTGTCTCCAGCTGTGGGATGACAGCCAGGACGTTCGCACCCCGCCGAGACACCCAGGCCCCATTTGAAAAATGATGGATCAACCATCTCCTCCAAATGATCGATCATCATATTATCTAGACCTGGGGCTGAATTTCCCCCAGGGTGGCGGGTAGGAAACTCAATTTGGGCGCTCCCAGGGAAGGAGGGGAGCATGGAGATGGGGGTGGCAGAAGGGAGGTGATGGAAGTCCTGTAGGACAACTTGCGTCAAAGGCTGGCAGGGACTATCCATATCAGTGTATAACACAGTGCTGAAGCTACAGGAACAACCCAGAGATCTGCACCAGGATGGGGGCCATGGTTTGGGGTCAGCTCACCTCCACTTGCACAGCAACCAAGCGCTGCACCTCCCTCTCGCTGGCATCCAGCGCTCGCTGCAGCTCCATGCCATGCAGGTGGCTTCGGGCCATGCTCTGGGATGGCAACAAGAACATTTGCACCCACCTGCCCACCTAGGTTTGGGGGTGCTGGGTCCCCCCAGAGTGG
Source organism: Chauna torquata (assembly GCA_013399475.1). NCBI lineage: Eukaryota > Metazoa > Chordata > Aves > Anseriformes > Anhimidae > Chauna > Chauna torquata. Next base: position 398,925 of record VXAL01002270.1, on the reverse strand, counting down.
ATGGTTGGAGGGGATGAGCGGTCAGTGGCACCACCTCCTGCTCCAGTTGCTGCTGCTCCTCCTGGATCTGCTGCTCCAGGGCCACGCAGAGCTGCTGCACCTCCTGGTCATGCTCAGCCACACACCTGATGGGGACAGCGGGGTTGTGGCGGGAGGTGGGTCAGACCCCGCCACAGCAGGTGCAGGTCTGGGACCTGCGCTGCCCACGGGACCTGCAGACTGCAGCCAGGACTGCCTGGAGGCATTCACCCAGTGAGGACATGTCCAGCAGTCTGAGTCCGGCACTTTTGCTGTCCTGTGTGTGACTGTAGAGGGAGCCCAACCCCAAACATCAGCACCAAGAGAAACCTCTGCTCCAGCCACCAACGGAGATGCAGGAAGCACCCAGGTTTCTCCCTCCTTGGGTGCACCTCCATGGCTGGGGTGAGCAAGAGCCCCATCCTTCCTGTCTCTGTACCCATCCTTGTCTCTCTCTGATGCTCTGGGGTGACTCACTTGCTCAGGGTCACCTCCAAGGCCTCCTTCTTGCTCCTGGCTTCTTGGATGCGGTGCCTCATTTTGGCCAGGAAGTCCTCCAGGTTGCACAGGAGTTGGGGCTCGTCCTTCCGGAGCTTGGCCCAGAGCTGCCAGATCTCCTGCCTGCTGAGAGAGAGGCATTTGGCAGCAAGCATTCCTCCAGAGCCCCGCCAGCTCTGGGGTCTTGTGTCATTTAGCCCATGCCACTGGGGACATGTGGTCCTGGGGGTGGACATGATCCTGCCCCCTGCTCCTGCACCTGGGGAAAAGGCAGCTCCAACTCTGCTTGCTGCCTGTATGAGGACAAAACAGGGGGAAAATCCTATGCTGCCCCAGCCTCAGGCAGCTCTGCCCCATCCTGCAGGACACCAATGGGTGCTAAGCCGGGCTGCTCACTCTTCAGAGATGTCATCCGTGCCCAGCTGGTCCATGAAGGCTGTGAAGTGTTTCCGCTCCTCGCTGTCCATCCCTTCCAACAATGGGCTGGTGAGGACCAAGCAGCTTCTCTGGGATGCTCTTTTCCGCTGGCGATGGTCCCTGCTGGTCTTTTGGGAGCTCAGGAACTGCCCTGCCAAAATACAGCCTGAGCCCTCAGCGCCCAGCCCGGATCCCAGCACTTCCCACCCCAGCGCTTCCCCAAGCTGCTCCAGTACATCTGGAGCCAGCGAGCCACAGGCTCGGAGCCCCAGGTGCAGGGCTGCTTTCAGGCTACTGGATGCCACCCAGAAAAGTGAGTGCTGCAGGTCCCTCTTGGAAAGCACCAGGATGGGACTGGGATGCTTGGAGGTGCTGTGTTGGCACTTACGGAGCCCAGCGGTGAACTCCTCGGTGCTCAATTGCCCAGTGCCAGTGGCATCTAGCCCGTCGAAGAGGAGCTCCAGTTCCTCTGTGCTGCATGGGACATCCTCCTCCCGCAACTTCTAAGAACAAAGGAAATCAGGGGAAAACCATCCAGTCTCCAGGATCCCAGCAGCCCCATCCCTTACCTGCATGTCTGAGCGGGTGATGAACCCTGCCTGGTCCTTGTGGTGCTCCTGGATGAAGGCCTGTACCCTTTGCATGACTTCGGATGCCCATGGTGGCTCCTCACCGGGGCCAGGATCCTCACGGAGCTGCCTGCGGCGGCTGGAGCCCAAGCGCCGGCCCTTGGCACCCGCCCGGTGCTCAGCCATGGCTCACAGCTGGGTCCTGTGGAGAGGGAACCAGTGGGTGCTGAGCCTTGGAAATTCATTTTGACTGGTGGAAAGGGCCCTGAGTGGCTGGTGGGTTTGGCAATAGGAAGAGAGGCACTTATCTCTGGTTGCACAGACCAAACGTGGCCTCAGCCGGCAGCAACAGCCATCCCCACTGGACAGGCTTTGAGCCCAGCACCCGGCAGGCACACAGCTTCTGCCCTGCCTGGGCTGCCCATGCTACAGCAGACACACGGGGCAGTGTCACCACCAGGGCTCAAGGCCACCTGGGAGGTGGCACAGCCCTCGGTGAAGGACCACCTGGGAAGTTGTTCGGTCTGGGCAAAGCTGGGTGGCTCCACCTGATTAGTGGGAGCTCATCAGCATCTTTTAAAACTCCTCCCCCAGCTTTCACAGCCATGAGTCACCTCTGGCAACCTCAGGGAGGTTTCCACTCCTGCCCACACGTTTGCTCCTGGCTCACCCCTCCCAGACTTGGTGCCTCACAGCATCCCCAAGTTTTGACCAAAACTTGGCCGGGAGCAGGAGCCCGGCTGTCTGCTCTGCCTGGGGAAACCCCCTGCTGCTCCACCCCTCTGCTCCTTTCCTTTTGCAATGTGAAACGGCAATTTTGCTGAGTTCTAAGGTACACCGGAAACACAGGAACAGGCCCCAGAAACGTCCCCATCTTCTTCGACTCTCGTGCAGCACCCGCAAGCATTGTCCAATAGCATCATGCGGACGCGAGAGGGTCCTGCAAAGTCACCAGAGCCCCACGGGGCACCCAGCAAGGTGGGGGCAGAAATCGGATACCTTGTTTTGTGGTCCCAGCCTCTAAGACAGCTTTTTAGGGGGACAGATGAGGGTGTTTACAAAGTAGGGAAGTCCCCAGGTGCCTGCCCCAGCTCCACAGAGTGAGCTGAGCCCACTGCATGCTGCAAAATGAGGGGCACAGAACACAGAAAAGCTGGAAAAAAAAATATCAGAGGGATTTAAACATCGAAGCAGGAGATATTTCCGGCTGACGGGCAGCCATAGGGTCACCACTGCCAAAAACCTGGCAGGTGCATGGCCAGGTGTAACAGAGAGCCAAGATATGAACCCTAAGTCACTAACGCTAGAAAAGAAAACTTATTTTCCTTGCTTTTCCATTATTTAAGGTGATGCACGAGCCACCCCTTGAGCAAAACTTACCTTTTCTGTGTGCTGAAAGGAACCCTTAGTTTTGGGGAGCCGTCTGGACACGCCGCAAGGCTCCCCGGGGCCAGGGGGACGTCAGCCCTGCACTGAGGGCGTTGCTGCCGCGCATTGGCCAGCCCCACGCCCGAGCTGTCATTTTCTCACTTACTCAAGGCAGCTTTCTGTTTTCAAGTTGCGCTCAACTGCCAGTGCACACACGTTTCCTGTTTGCCGCACTGCAAGCAAGCACGCAAAGGGCCTGCCTGGGGGGGTCATCAGACCCCCAAAACTGCCCATAGCCCACAGCAGCTCTGCAGCAGCATCTCCAGCATCACTGGCAAGCACAGCAGAAATCCCCATCCTCTCTTCATTTGCAGCATGTGGCAAAGGATGCAAGGTGTCTGGGGCAAGGCAGGGTAAAAGTATTAGAGAAACAGCAAACGTTAGTTCAAGAGGCCAAATAACCCAAAATACAAGGCTATGTATAAGACTATAGGATTGTAACATCCCAGTGAAGAAGGAACAAGCCTGCAAAATCACCCCTGTGGAGGAGCTTTGGTGCCAGGATTTGGAGAAATCACCCCCGTACTGCTTGCATCAATGCTTTCCAAGTGATCTCGCTTGAATTATTGACACAGTGTACAGCCAGCACCAAGGCAATGCTCATTGGCTTGGCTGCCTGCAGCCACTCTGATTTGCAGTGGGACAGGGGAATAAATGAGTTGCATTTATTTTTGCTCCACTTTAACTGCAAAATGGGAAGAGATCCCAAGAAAAAGTTTAAAGAACAACAAGGGGAAATGCCAACTATTATCTTTACGTTATAACTAGAATTAACATCCAGCCACCAGCACCACAGAGGACTGCTTCATTATACAAGCAAAGGCTGTGGCTGCTCTGATTTCACTTTCCAAAGGCAAAGCCTATGCCTGCTACCCCAGGTTGCAATAACTCTCAGCCCCAGTCCAGCCACAGCCAGGCTGGGGAGCTCAGCTTCCAAAGCCGCCCTGATCTCACATTCATCACCACTTCTTGTAGCCCCTGGGGCCATTTGCCACTGCACAGAGAAGGCTGCCTTTCACCTTTGCTTTCCCTGGGGATGCTTTTTGGGGGAAAACCCTAAATATCCCCAAGCAGCAATACATAACTTGGTGTGGCTTGCAGGGCAGGGAGATGAAGGTGGGGCTGACCCTGGCATCACCTGCAGCTGCAGGACCCTCCCAGCATCCTGCATCAGCACTACGAGGGCACAATCCTGCAGCAGCCACAACCCGCTTTGGCCTTGAGGAGACACCAGGCAGGGGCTGGTTAAAGGGGATTTAACACTGTTGCGGGGACAGGAGGGGAAGGGCCCAAGCTCCTCCCCAGTCAGGTCTGGGGTATCCTAAGGCAGCACAAACATCAAACCCAGAGCCACTAGACTCAGGTCCTGGCCATCCTCAGAGCCCCACAGACAGGGTTGGGGGGTGTTTGGCTGCAGATTTACTTCTCCCTTCCTCCATCACCACTGCTCCTGGCAAACAGGAGGTGACAGCAGAGGGGAGCAGCTGGCAGCAGCTGAGGGGGCCAAAAGGACTGACGTAAGGGGAAAGATTAAAAGAGCTAAATCTGTACAGCTTGAGTCAGCAACAGCTAAAAAAGACTGCACAATGATCTGCTCTGCAAGTATTTCAAGGGGGCATCAGTGTATGTGGAGACAGAGGCATGATGCAGGTAGCAGAGGCCCCTACAGTGAGACCCTGCACAGGCAGCAGCAACTTCTGCTGGGGACACTGTGACAGCACCACAGAGCCAATTCTGCACCCAAGGGAGCAGGATTAAGTGCATAGGTCAGGGTGATGCTTCACCCTCTCCACCCTTGAACAACTCCCATCCAATGGCTTTGATGTTTCAAGCCACCAAGCTGTCACCCAGGGCTGTGACAGCTCCTTCCCAGCTGGCTCCATACAAAGCACAGCTTCACGGGTACTGCAGCTGCTGCCCCTGCTCCCAGCCAGCCCAAAGGCAGCCACAGCCCCCAGCTCAGGGTTGCACCCCCAAAGCAACCCCCAACCCTCCCCACCAGGCAGGTACCCAACCAGAGCCTCCTTCCCCCACAGCCAGACCCTGCTCCCAGCACAATCATTTCCATTAAGCCACAACCACAACTCCCTTACACAAGTGTTTATTCAGTTACTTTTACAGACAAACAGGTATTTCCCCTCCCCCAGGTAGCCTTAATAGCTTTTTTATAAATAAACATTTAGCGCTGGGAGCTTGCCAGCTTCATTGACAGCAAAGTGCATCATGGTACAAGGTGGGAGGTGGATCCTGTCCCTCCTCCGCCTGGGACCATCCTGCATCAGTTTCCAGAGTCCAAATGCAGCAGGGCAGGAGATGAACCCAGTGAAAGTGCTGAGACCTTGCAGCACTGAGTCCCTCAAGAGCAGGGATGTGCCCTGCAGCACCATGTGGCACTGCTGGGACACCCCTGGGTCCCAGAGACAACAGAAGCCGCTTGCTCTGCAGAGCCAGGTGAGGGCCCTCTCCCTCAGCTCCAAAGTAGGAAAAAGTCCAGGAAAAGGCTACAACTTCTTTCAGCATCATCCTTGCTGGCGAGCAGGACTCCATCCCTCGAGCAGTCCCACAGTGCCAGAGCAGCAGCTCTCCAGCCTAGTGTCAGCAAGGAACGAGGCACAACAGGAGGGCAAACAGCACCACTCAACAAGACAACAACACAGTGAGGAAGTGGGGGTTTGGGTCAGAGTTCAGAGCATTCCAAAGCCTCCCTGGCAGTGCTGACCCCACAGGGGCTGCACTGGGGACCTCCAGCACATTTGGCACCACTCTGCTGCCCATCAATAGCATTGCTGAGTCACTCAGAGGAAGAGCTGTCCAGGGAACAGTGCTTTCTTTCTTGGGGAAGGAGCAGCCCCCAGTGTCACCATGCTTCCATGCATGATGAGGGCTCACCAAGCAAGGTCTATCCTGCTGTGCCAGCACCACATGCCAGTGGCTGCAGTGTACTCAGTGCCAGGCTGTCCTGCAGCTCTATGATCCATATTGGTGACCTTTTCTTGAGGGTTTCTGGGGCCATGGGGACACAAATGTCCTCCATGGCTGGCCATCAGGCAGCAAAGGACCATGGTTGGACAGCAGGATGGTGCAAGAATGGTGCAAGGACGGCGCTTAGCCCTACCAACACAGGGCAGAGGACAGACTCAGACAATCCCATCTGCCCCCTTTTAGTCCTCCTCAATCCCTTTGACAGGGCTATGATCTTCAACATGGGCTCCTCCTCTTCTCCTATACATTGCACACAGTGAAGGTCCCTCAGGACCCCAGAGCTACTCATAAATAGGGAACTACAGACTCAACATTGCTTCATACAGACAACTTACATAGTACAGGGCAGGGAAAAGAGCCATGGACACCCCCAAGGCACATCAGCACCTGTCCCAGATGGCAGCAGTCACAGCTTGGTCTTGTCAAGGATAACTCTCCGCTTGGAGCTGTAAAAGTCTGGAGGGTAGGAAGAGAGGGTCGGAAAGTGCCTCCAGCCCATCAGGAGCAGCAGAAGGGGGATGTTCCCAGGGCAGCACCCCAAAACCCAGCCCAGGTGTGCTCCATCTTAGAACCACCCATCCAAAGCCATGAGTTCCTGAAAAGAAGAGCCCATAGGCCTCCACCATCTCTTCTCCCAGGGGTGCTTGGTGAAGTGTCCGAGGACAGGCTCAGGCCATGGGAACTGAAGTTTATGAACTCTTTTGGGGCATTTTTAGCTATGAGACCTCCAAGCCTGGTGTGAACCTGCTGCCCACCCCTCAGCAACCAAAGGCACCCCAGTTTGCAGCCTTTCCTCTTGGAAGATGGGCTCCACTTCCCCAGTAGAGATGCACAAAGGCTGGTCCCATGGGCAGGAACCAGACAAAGCTCTTGCACCCAATCCCCTCCACCTGTCCCCACTAGGAGGGCCATGACACCAGCAATGACACCCCAAGCGCACAGAGGGACACTATGCCTTCAAAACTTACCTTTGATGGTGGTCTGCCCACGCTTCAAGTGCTGTGGAGAACCAGCCCTGCCAACCTCTGAGCTCTGCTGAGACACCTCAGGGTTAGCCCCACTGAGGTGGTCCTTAGAGGGGACCTTGTGGGCCAAGGAGCTCCTGATCTCACTGCTGGTGGCCTTGGCCAGGCTGAGGACCTCCTGGGAAGGCTGCTCAGCCAGGCTGACTCTCTCCCACTTGAAGTGTCCTTCCAAGGGCGTCTCTGCCTCAAAGTTGAAGTTCCAGCGGTGCTGAGCTTCTTCCAGGTGTTTCCTCAACAGGTCCTCAAAGTCTTTCTGGAGCTGGTCATGGTCCACGGGGCCAAAGAGATTCCTGCACACCTTGCTGCTGCATGGCATCTGCCCAGCCCTGCTCTGCGACAGGGGCATTGTGGCAGCTGGGAAGAAAGCAGAGCAAGATAGCAGGGTGTTGGGTGAGCCACGACCAAACCCAAAGGCTGACATGTCTGCTACCAGGCTAAAGTGGGCTGTAACCAGGATGGGACTAGCCAGATTGGGCAGCGAGGCAGCCTGGAAGGGAACCTTCATCTGCCAGTGCTCATCTTAGGCATTTGGGGTTTTAATGGTGTCTTGGGTGCAGGCTTGAGCACAACTGAGGTCAAACACAGCCTGGAGGGATTTGGAGGAATAGGGAATATGCAAATATCAGCATTCCCTGTTCTTCCTCCAGCAGGTGAAGCCCCGCCGCAGCAGAGCATCTAGCACCTCAACCCAAAACCCTGCTGCATTCCCACTTTGTGCAGGCAACAAGGCAAGTTGGCACATGGGCAAGTGAAGCAACAGGATGTTTTTCTGGCTAGTTTCTTCATCTCAAGAACCCAGGCACAGTGGCAAGGAAGCCTTTAAGCAACTGCAAGAACATGCCACAAGCTTGACCACTTTGTTAACCACCTCATTATCTTCAAGAAGCTGTTGGGTAACCAGAGGCAAGACCCTGTTTGTTTTTTTTCAAATCAATGCCAACAGCCTTGACCTTCACGGTAAGTGGTGAAGGCTTTCCTTCCAAGCAGTCCTCCCCTGACATTCGTGGTGCTGATGGATCCCTTGCACCACCTGCTGCTGTGTGAGATGCTTTGTTATCAGAACCAAGCCAACAACACTCGGATTTGACTGCTTTTGGAGCTTGACCCCACTTCAGTAGCTGAGCTCATTAGATCTGTTTAAAAAATATATTCACAGAAAAATAGCCCCGTGTGCAAGACAGCTTTGCCAATTCCCACCCAACCTGGGTCCCCCAAAGCCAGGACCACAACAGACCCCCAGATATGCACCCCCCAAGCCTCCCCCAGGATGGGGTGTTGAGCCTCCTATCCCCAGCCCCAGCAGCTTCAGTCAGTGCAGGGAAGGTTTCTGCCCCAGCTCAGCCCCCTGGAGCAGCCTGCCACGCATTACCAGCCACACCACTGGCTCAGCACACCCAGGGGCTGCTGGAGAGCCTCCAGCTGGGGCCACCCCGACCCCCTGCCCCGCTTCCACCCCACACAGAGCATCCCGAATAAAAATAGAAATCCAGCGTCCTATCTCCTGGCAGTCGGAGCGCCAACAGTGTGACCTCATCGGGAGGCAAGCCCCAGCATGTCCAGGCAAGCCCTGGCAGGTAGCAGGGGACACGTTTCGGCACCCTGCGCAGACACCCGCGGCCCTGCCCGCCCCCGCCACGCCCCGAGGTCCCCATCCTGCGGCCACCGCGACGGCCCAGGTGCCATCACGCAGCTTTGGCCTGAGTCACGGCTGCAGGCAGCCGCCGAACACGGAAGGGCTGGGGCCCAGGTCGCTGTCCCCTCCCACGGGGGAGGCTCTGCTCCGCAGCCTCCCCAGCACCGCTGGGAGCCCCGCGGCTCGGGCAGGTAGGTGATGCGGGCTCACGGTGGGACCTCGCCCAGCCGGACTGGGAGACCGAGGCAAGCCAAGAGGCAACGCCGACGACGACCCTCCCGGCCCCAGCGACACCTGCGGCACCGGGACCCGCCCGTTACCAGTTACACACGCTCGCTGCGGGCAGCGCCCGCACCTGGCAGCGGACGCGATGCCGAGCCCGGGGAAGGGGCAGAGGACGCCGCGCTCATGACACCAACGCTCGGGGGGGGGGCTCCCGCCCCGCTCCCCCCTCCTCGGCGGGAGCGAGGGATGCTCCGCGCCCCGCCGCCACCGGGGGGCGAGCGCCGCCTGGCCCCAGGTCCCCCCTAAACCCGGCCCAACCGCCCCCCTGCGCCGCCTCGCTCCCCCAGCATCGGCGCGGAGCCGCCGCCCTCCTGGCTGCCACTGCGGCGCTTTCACCTCCCCCCACCACGGGCGGCCACCGGTGCCCGCGGTGCGGCCCGCACCGAGCGCTGCCGTCACTCACCCTGGCGTCGCCGCTCCGGTTGGCACCCAGCNGGGATTTCCCCCCCGCCCCCGTCCCGCCCAGCCCGTGGGGCAGCCGCCACCGGGCGGGCTCCGCGTCTCGGCCCCACTCCGGTTCCCGTCCCGGGGCGTGCGTGAGCCCAGCAGGGCGAACCGGTAGCCCCCGCGCCCCCGGTAGCAGGCGATGCAGGGACCCCCCGATAGCAGGGTGATGCAGGAACCCCTCATCAAGGGATGCAGGAAGCGGGGGGCGCCGGGCTGCCCCCTCCCAAGCAGGAGGCGCAGGGACCACCAGCAACAGCGTTTTGCTGGCTGGAGGGGGCTCCACGTTCCACCCCACCCCACCCCGCCTTCCCTCGGCCACGAGAGTGCGGAACTGCAATAGGAAGGGGGGCAACGGAGTAACAAGGAGCGACCCTCACTGCCCTACGGGTGTCCGGCTCAGGGGTGATGCTCCCCTGGTCCCCAGGCACTGCCCAACGCTGTCCTGGGCTGGAAGCCTGCCCCCGGCCTCTCCTATGGGATCTTTGCCCCAGGGCCAGGCTCTGCTCCGCCAGCAGAGCCCCTGCACCGCACTGCACCAGCAAATAGCTTTTGAGAAGTATCTGGTGGTCTGAGCCCTGCAGGCTCCCAGGCAAGGGTGAGGAGGAGCAACAAGCCCATGCATGTCCTGCAGGAAACCATGGGGACTATCTGGAAGGATGTGCGGTAGAAAAAGTATCCAAGTCCACGCAGAGGAGAGATCTGAACTAGGACAGCTTCCACCAGGGTTAAAGCAGAGGGTACCTACCCCTGTGCTGCACTGGGGCTGCCTCTGCCCTGCAGCACCAGAGCCGATGCCCTCAGGGTCAGCTTGCCTGTGGTGCATGGGGGTCAGACTCTGCAGCACCCCCTCGGCATGGCATAAGCTGCCCGGGCACCTGGGACACGATGATTTGGACAGCAAGGGTGCAAACACAGTGCTCTCCTTTGGGGTACAATGAGATGACAGCACAATTTCAAGTGACAAACAAGGCCAAGTTAAAGTACTCATTTGCAGGCACTTCTCCACGGCACAAAGCACCCCATGGCCAGTGGGTGCTGGGCACCAAGCCCTCCTGGCAGCAGGACCCTCAGCATGCAAAACCCCTGTGCATTTCCTGGCTGGATCTGCAGCTCCCCCCCAGCCCAAGCAGCCAGAGAATATGTTTGGGCATGTTTGGCTGGAGGCAGCCACGCGCTGCAGCAGCATTTTCCAGTGCCGGTCTCCAATGTGGCACTGGGCCAGGCCAAGGCATTCGTGTTCATGTTGGCTCCCTCCGGATGGGCAGGGTGGGATGGGGAGGAGAGGTCCCTGCAAGCCTTTGGGGAATGTGAAAGCATCCTAAACTGATATTGCACATTGCAGAAAATCCATCCAGGCCAGGCTAGGGGCTGGACCCAAATGCTGCTGACAAATTCAACCCATCCTCCTGCTGATAATATATAGAGAGAGGAACAGGCGAGCTGGAGCAGCCTTTCCCTGCAAGGAAGCCATTGCTATCATTTTCCCATGAGAATGATTTTTGCTCCTGGTTGCAAGAACAGCTTCCAGCCTTGCACTGCGGAGGGCCTGGCTGTTTCGCTGTGCATCAGCATCTCATTTCCTTGCCAACCACTAGCACTGCTCAAGCTGCAGTTTGCTGGTTTACTCCCTCTGGATGCGACAAAGATGCACTCAGCACCAAAGGGAAGCCCAGCGCCACCCCTGCCATGGCAGTGGTGCAGCTGCATCCTCCCACCACAGCGCAGTCTCCAGCTGCTGTCCAGTGCTCTCGGATGGAGAAGCATTTACCAAGAGGATGCTCACTGCTTAAGTGAGCTCTTTTTCATAAAAGCCCCCCAAACACAAAAAAGAGAATGGGGCTGTCAAAGCTGGCAGCTTTTTAAAGCAGCTCCTGATTGGCAGATGAAGGAGTGGGCTTGCTTGAGCAATCTGCAGCAAACCCCAGCAACTGCTGATGCAAGAGTGAGTGAGTGGTGTTGCAGTGAGGGATCAAAGAAACAAAGTGATGTGAGACAACCAACACGCTTGGCTGATGCGAATACCCCCCGGTTATATTTGGAGGAGCATGTTCCAGGGCCAAACCAGCAAGTGGTTCCATAATGATGTCCAGGAGGTTTTGATGGGACGGGATTAGGGTCAACGGGATGGGGATGGCTTGCTCCCTTGTGCCCCAGTGCTGGGAGCACTGCCAATCTGCAGCCGTGAGCTCTGGCTGCCCGGAGCCAACACCCCAGGGGAGGTGGCACGGCAGCAGCTGTAGAGACCTACGCAGAGTGGGTTGTTGGAAATGGGAAGCGGGGAGAGGGATGGCATCAGGGTGTGGGTCAGACAGTCCACAGTCAAGTCTGCAGTGGCATCATCAGAAAAAAGGGAAAAAAAAGTGTGATTAATGCAGAAGGCAGTACAGGAACTAAAGAAAGCCCCAAAGGTGACTCATGATGTTCAGTCCCAACAACACGTAGTATGAGGAGGTCAGAGGCACCGTGCTGGGGACCAGGAGTGGTGCGAGGACAGTGTTTCCTTCTCACCCTCTATTTACAGCCACAGCGTCAGAGCTGTCACCTCTCCTGTCCCAGCCTCGCCCGCTGTGAGGGGTGTCCCAGAACCCCATGGTGTGATCATGGAAGAATCCTTCCTTGCAATTTGCTTGCAAAACAGATCCTGAGGGCTGAAGGCAAAAGCAATATATTAAATGAATATACATTTCATAACCTTCAAAGAATCCTTCTTCCAAGACATCAGGTGCACTTAAATACGGAGAGGTTGTTGCCATCTGGGCTGGGAAATCCTTGGGAGCTTTTCCTCTTCACACAGCTCTCCCCAGGTAAGTCCCAGCAGACGCCAAGGGGAGAGGAAGCTGCTTCAGACACGTATGCAAATGAATTATTCACAGCAGGCAGAGGAGGAGTATGAGTCAGCCCGTGCTCAGCACTGGGACGGCCGAGGCAGTAGCAGGGGAGCGTGCCCGGGCACATTTCCTCTGACACCAGGTTTTGTCCTCTCTGGGGATGTGGAGAGCAGCACCCCAGCACTGGGGAATGGAAGCTGCAGTGCACAGGAGAAGGGGGGAATGGTCTGAGCTGGCTGAAGAAATTGGGCTTTGGACTCTGAGAATGGGGTTCTTTCAGCATCACGGAGCCACGGGCATCTGCCTAAAGTAATCCTGACCCCAAACTGAAGAACCAAGCTGGCCAAACATTGTGCCAAGAAAGTATGTCTTAGTGGGTGGGATGCTCAAGTCCAACCCATGCTCTCAACTGATTTAAACATGCTCATATACCTACATGGGAGAATTTTATAAAGGCTGAATACAAAATGTCATTAACATATCAGCATGTGATTGACCTGGAAATGTTTTCCCAGTGGCGACCATAGGAACCAAGTGATCCATGGATTTTCTCACCCAGCTCTCCCCATCATCAACAGGGAGGCTGTTTGGGAAATTTGGTGGTTGAAGGTGTAAGTGAAACGAAGTTTGTCAGAAAACGTAATATTCCTGTTAGATCAACCAATGTAGCGGGAAGAAACACAAAAGGCTCAGACAGATGAGCCTCCTTCAGGTCTTCTGGGATGAAGTTAACAAGGACAGGTTAGGGCACACTGCACACTTCAGGGTGAGATAAACTCAAGCTCTATGAAAACCTGAATTTCTGCCCACATGCGGGAACTGAGATCACCTCATCCATTCTTTGGCAATTCCTCCACGACTTCAAAGAAAGTCCCTTTGAACAAATCTCCCTAGGCAGAGCGCTGTGTGCCCCAACAAGCCCTGTGCCCTGTGCCAGGGGCTGCAACACAGATGCAGGGATGAGTTCTTGGTCTTGGGCGTGCGGTCCTGTGGTCCTGCAAAACGCACCACGTGACACCCTAAAGATCGGCTGGGGCTGTCATCCATCTCCCATGGGGCACAAAGTGGCTCGTTCCCTCCTTGAGCATCACTTACTCACTAGAACACCCAAAGTAGGTGTGAAATCACCCAACTCAGAAAAGCAGTGTTTGACATGCACTTAGCATAGGTGTAAGATGCTCAGCTGGGGACAAAGCCATGAAACAAAGCCACGAATATGCAAGCACTAAAAACACTCTTCAGCAAGATTCAAATCTCCAAGATTTTTTTTTTTTATCTCTACTAACAAGCTTTTTTCTTTTAAGTGGGAAACATGAAGGCTCTTAATGAAACGCTCAAGCTCCAGCAAAAGTCTAAATGAGCCCAGTGTTCGGCTGAATGGCATTTATATCCTGGCGAAGGCTGTTTTCCCATCAGCTCTTTGAAGTGCCCAATTAAGTGATTTTATACTAATAGGATTTTCCCAGGAAAGAAAGACAAGAATGACAAAACGATGAATGCTTGATTAACTCTGCCCCTAGAAGAACTTGGATCATGTTAATTGACTGTTTCCCTGCCATATACAACCCTTGTTTGCCCCATTTATGAAGGCATTTTGATGAGACACCAGACCCAGCAGAGTGGAAATAGAGTCCCAGTAAGCATAAATGGGGGATGAGACAGTCTCTAAAACAAGGCTTTTGCATACTGGAAATATTCTGGGAGCTGGGCTATGAATTGTTCACTTCATTCAGCCCCTCACTCATTTTCATCCAAGATTGTTTTTAGCCCCATTCACAGTCATTAATGTAATTGCTTCACTGACTTTCCATGAGCAGCTTGGAAGCATTCTGTTGCTCTTTTTGTTTGTTTTTTGCTTGTTTTTTGTTTGTTTGTTTGTTTCAGCTGGCTGCAAAGGGCCTCATTGTTCAGCATCCTGCAAGGGCAGCAGGGAGTACCTGGCTTGAAACCTCGGGCTTGTTTGCGTGGTTATTTACTTGCTGCTTGCAGGGTGCAAAGTTCCTGTTAGATGAAGAGGACTCCAAGGTCTGAGGCCACAGCCACCAGCAGAGGCTGGCTCTGTCAAGAGTGCTTAAATCCAGATTTATGGATACAGAGCCCAGCTTTTGGCTCTTTGATGCTTACCTTTTTGCAAAGCTCCTTGCAGGGAAAAAGGTGAATCCAGAGTGTCCATGGATTCCCAGTCTCAAGCCAGCTCCTCCTTCCACACAAGCGCAGCTTCCTGTCAATGTGGCAATGGGTGGGAGGAGGACAGGGACTGCTCCAGTCCCACCAGGACCTTCCGTGTCGCAGGATTCCTCACGGGCTGTGCAGAATCAACTAGAGCGTGAGTTTGTGGTGCAAAATCCGTGATCTCCAGCCCTCAGCAGCTCCCACTACAGCCAGGCCCACAGGTGTGAGAAGCTGGTGACCCATGCAGCCTCCTCCCACCAGATGACACACGTGTCATGGCACTGCTAATGGACGGTGCATTTCCGTGCAAGCCATGGATTTGCTTGAAATCCACTGGGAGCACGATCTGGCCCATTATAACCATGCATGAGAAGGATGTTACTATGGAGAGCTGTTGAGTAATGCTTGCTCACAATGTGTGCTTTAAAAGCAATCCCCAATTCGGCGGAGCACCCTCCACCCAAAGGAGTCAAACAGAAGAACGGTGCCTGCAAGAGCTCTGATCCCAGTCACTCCTGACAGCCTGACCTGAGCTTGCCCAGGCAGGAACCCTAAGCAACGGCTCCGGAGGACATGTGCCAGCCCACTCATCCTCTTCAGTGGTGTCTCACTGTGTGTCAACATCTCCCAGCTTGTGCCATATATTTTAGAAACCTGCCATGGACAGGCGGACAGGTGGCTGTCTTGCACAGTGCCTCAGCTGCTGCACAGTCCTGTACGGAGCAGAGGTTATGGGAGGGGACAGCTGTGTGTGTGCAACTTCCAATAAAGCCATTGGCAATGTCATGACAAGCCGCCACCTCGGCGCCAGGGAAAGGCTCGGTTACACTTTCCTTTCACGTGTCAGTCATATACAGCAGCAATTCACCCTGAACTGAGCCTCTGATGGCCTTGATACTGAGTGTGGGCACGCAAAGCTGTGCCAGAGCTCTGCCCAGCTCCAGCAAAGGAGGATGAGAGTTTGGGGTTTCCTGGTGCTGATATAAAACCTTTTCCTTCGGTTTCAGCCTCACTCACTGGTTCCTCTGCCTTGTCTATGAGAATCCATATTGAGCCAGGGAAAGTAAATTTGCTGAATCTTGGAGCTGCTGTCAGTAATGCCACAGAGATGTGAAAAAGGCCTCATACTTCACCTGCCAGCAGAGCCCTTCCTGTCCTCTTGTAACAACCTTGGACTTTGTAGAAGACCAGAAGATCTAGAGATGACCAACTGTAATATGCCTGAAAGAGAGCAGGCGGGAGACAAAGACAGGTCATGAAATGGGAAGCATGAAAATCTGACAATGTCCATGGAATTGGTCAAAAAATATCCCACTGGTCCCTATCAAGTTGACACGGTGCAGGGAACTCCTGACTCCAAAGCAGGTGAACATTCAACCATGAATTTCTGAGCAGGATGTGTCAACCAGGCAACCAGAAGAATTAATATTGGCAGGAGCACCAGTGCACCACACCTGAACCCTATCTCTAGCTGTGGCAACCTCCTCCCAAAAAGCTTATAGTGGTAATGCATGAAAAGCCGATCAATTCACTGTTTGCTAGCACCAGGAAGCACAGCACTGAGTCCAGCCAGCCGGCATTCTGCAGTAACCTACCGTATTTTAATGCAACAGTAAATAATGTCAGTATTAGTCAGAAACGAGTGACTGCAAACATTTTATAGCAAACAAGAACTCCAACTCCATCTCCAGCAGTGGGGGAAACGCTGGGCGGAGCAGCGGATCTTCCTTGCAGAGACACTGCTGTCAACACGTTCACGTAGTTTGCTGAATATTCATAGGCAAAGCAGCCTATGCAAACGGCAGAGATAATGCTCCCCTCTCACAGCTGGCAGCAGTGATCTTCCAGCCAGCTAAAAAGTGACACCCAGGGTGACAGGGTGCCCCACCCTGATACCGCTGCTCCACCCTGATACTACTGCTCCAGATGCAGAGGTACAGCTCGCCAAGGGCCTTTCCCATGATGGTGCATGGCGCAGGGCACTGCGCAAGAACAGAGATGCTACGCTGGCCAGCAGCTCATGCCGGGCATTGATGTGGTGCTGCACCTGCTTCACAACGCGGCAGCGTGTTCGTGTGCTGGCCTCCGGAGTGCCCAAGGCAGGTGCAGGACGGTCTTAATCTGATTGTACCAGGATTAATCCTGGGGTAGCGCAGGGAAGTTGTGGACTAACACCACTGAAAATGATGGCAGAATGTGGCTGGGGAGGACGGACATTTCCCTTTTTGGATTTACTCCCTAAAAAAACAAAACAAAACAAAACAAAACAAAAAAATTGACAGCTAAAATTACTTTAAGGACCAAGCAGAAACACCTCTTGAGTCAGTGTGAAGATTTGTTCAACTAATAGCTATGTCAGCAATTGAATTATTAAATAATAGATGAATGAATCACTTAGGAACATAGCATTCCTATTGCACAGTCTATTTTATATTTGTCTGGATCTGCTGTTTATTTTAGTCCACAACATTTGTCTGACTAGCAATAACAGAATATATCTAATGGTAGCACCTCAGCAACCTAGCAGAACAGTTTAAGTGAAACTTCAGAAATGAAACAGAAAACTGAGACAGTGACAGTATTTCTAGGAAGTTAGAATGCTTCCTATAAAGGCTGGCAGGCTGGGATGCTGCTTCAACCTCAGCAACTGTTTTACGAAATGACTTTAATAGTCTTCAAGTGAAAACTGTAATTTGACTGGTTTTGGTAGGTTTAGGTGTGAAATTGGAGCTAGCTGCACTGCAGCGACAGGGAAACTGAGACACTTTATGGCAGGTCTCACATGCTGTACTATGTACCATGCAGTCAAACCTGAGGTACTGGAATTGCGCTTTTCCCCTTTGGCCTTGTTTGCATAAGGGGTTGTCGCACCAGTTTTTCTCTATTTTCTTTTCTAGCTAAGTGACACTGCACTACATCAGCACCAAAGTAGGACATTTCATGATTTTGACTGTGACTCAGGTTTTGGGACATGGTTTCTGGGGTTGTTTTGAATATGGGTTTAGGGACACTGATTGAAGCCAGCAGAAACAGGAGAAAGTTGGTCAAACGTTCAGATGCTTTGTGGAAATTTATGCCACATGATGATAAGACATTGTGACATCCTGTGGTGATGGGACTATGAGTCAAAGAGAGTAAAACTGGAAATCTGTCTGAAAAGAGGTCATGTTAATAGCAAAAGAAAAAGGGTGCAGAACTGCTAGGGTACTCTTCACTTTCATTGGTGAATTCCGCTGACAGGTCCCCACAGAAGCACACAGACATCAAGATGAGAGGTATCATCTGCCAGTCCAGGCAATGCAGGCTGCCACAGGAGGACCCAACAGTACAGTGCAGTTTCTCCGATGTCTTCTTTGACTCCGGATGAAAAGACATGTAAGAACAGAGAGTATGCAGCATGCGATTTCTCTCAGGAATGTATTTTGGTTCTCAGTGTGACTGGAATACAGAATAGCACAGCTCTAGAAACATGTTCATTTTGGAGGTGTACTACAGCAGCTCCCCAAATGTAGCTGCAACAGTTTTGTTAATTAGAATCACTGTTGGTATTTTGTAAGACCGCAATTGCTCACCCAAGCATGAACCTGGCTAGCAGAACCTATCTGAAGTCTGGTGCAACACACCCCATTGAAAATAAAGTGTGTGTTTAACCTCTCCATTTTCTAAGTGCAAGACACATTTCTTAAAATCATCTTCTCTGCCATAAACAAAGAGTAGCATGTACATAAAAAGAAGAAAAAATCCCTTTCTTAACCATTTGCACACACTACTCTCCCTAGGGACAGTATGAGAAAAGAACAAACCACACATGAACAGAGGGTAGTTATATAGTTTAACACACTTTTAGATGTGCTTAGATACTGCATTGATGAACATCTGAGGAACTCAGTACTAACCTCAGGATGCTTCTGATGGGCATAAGCAGATGTGGCTAAACCTCTCCCTAAATTAGAAACACAGCTTAATGTGTTAAGAGTGAGCACCATGAAACCGACCCCATAACAGGTCAGAGAGTAGCAGATTCCCCCATCATCCTGGAGCTTCGGAGCAGCAGCATCTCTGAGGATCAGGTGCAAGTCACCCCGTTATGCCAAGGAACCACTGGACAGCATCTGTTTGTCTCGTTCAGGCCAGGGCAGTGGCTCTTCCTGGTTTGAAGAATCTTTGGGGAGAGAGTGATGTTCCTGGCACTAGGTCAATGCAAATATTTCCTTGTAAATTTAACTTCACAGTAGACTTTTTAAACACAAGCCACAACGCTCTATACCTGTATATTCCCAGTCTGGTTACCTTATTACAGAAGCAAACTGGAAGATTTAAATCCAAGAACGCGTTCTTGCATTAAAAATAACTTGCTAATTATACACTAGGAGAAAGGCTGTACACCAGCTAGTCTTTACACATTTCCCATCTTTCTCTACAAGTTGCTGCTTTTGCTCCCCTTCAAAAACCCACCTGACTGGATAAAAACAGCAGTATGCTATGAAACAGTCCTGATACACCTTCTTCATTCAAGTGAAGAGTAAAACATGAAGTCATCAACCTGAAACTGACAAATATTCCCAGTTCTGCAGTCTCTTGAGCTTGAAAACCACAACCTGCTTCTCCATAGCACACATTATCTCTAGCACTTCAGATTTCTTACCCTCCTTCCCCCTTGGTAGTTGAAACTACCCAGGGCTACTTGTCCCCTGCCGTTCCCTCCTCCAGCCTAACCACAAGAGGAAGCACGATGCCAGCAGAAACTGGCTCCCATGCAACAAGAGCTGCAATCCTTCCACAAATCAAGCCTTCGTAGCACATATTAAAAAAGGGAACACAGCTGTGTATGGCACATGATATCATCTCAGCCCTTGGCTGCCTTTCATCTAACACAAACATCCCCAGAGGAGATGATCTGTCAACATTTTGCGACCAAACTTGATTGTGAATCAGCAGCTGTTTGTCTGCAGTGCATGAGCTCCATCCAGCCACGAGGCCACCCTGACCTCTGCCGGGGGACCGCGACAATGCACGGCAGCACCCAGCTCCCACTCGCCACTTTACGGAGTCTCAAAGCCCTACTTCAGCTTGGAGCCCAACACTTCCCACATGCTCCAGCTGACACACAAGCTCCACTATCACTGGAAGAGAACAAAACAGACTAAATCACCTGCCCTCTAAAGCACTGCATCAAGGATTACAGGTCAGGTTTAAACTTCCACCTTGAGCAGCAGCAGTTGCTTTCTGCCAGCAGCACTCTCCCACATAGTGGGATCATTGTGTGAAATTACCAGAGATCATACATTTGTAACCTTTAAGCTCCCTGCCCTCTGTGTATAAAATGATTTTAGGCCTGGGTATGCCTTCTGCACAACCCGCACGTTTCCTGCTTTCCTGTGAACACAAGGTTGCTTACACCAGTTTGGGCCAGTGGTTCCACTAAACTCTTAGACAAGAGTACTAAGTAGTTGCAAAAAATAAAAAACACCATACATCAGCAGCCAAGATGGCAACACCTCTGATGCCCCTGACAGCAATGAACTGTGCATTGCACATAATCCCCTTTCACCTACGTCCTTTCTAGGCAGCCTGCAAAGCAACAGAACTTCTGTCACAGCTTCAAATCCAAGCCTGCTGCCATAATCTTACCCCCATCTAGATACAACTGAAGGAAATTAAACCACAACACTGTTGGGTACGATGGATTTAATCTAAATGCACACAATCGTAACTGACGTAGCTCATCTTCTCTTGGATACAGGAAAAAAGGAGCTGTTAGGCAGTTTGGGAGCTCTAACTACACTTGAGCCATGCCATGGTTTTTACACTCCAAGTGGAATCTTCACGCAAAGCTTGTTCACAGACCTGCAGTTTCAAAACTGACAGATATGAAGAATACCTCAAGTATTACCAACCCACGCCTAACACGCATGAATGTTGTGAACTTTTCAATCTCCACTTAGTTTTTCTGAGTAAGCATTACAGGGCTCACCATTAGGCAATAAGTCAAGCTGTCATCTACTAAACTCACCTAGGCTGGTACTATATGCCAGTGACAGAAAAAGAGGCTCTGCCCAACGGAGATGTGAGATGGTATGGGGCAAAGTTGCAGGTAGTTTCAACTTAAATGGAGATAGTGACCTGCATCTTACAACCAGAACAGCATTTTTAACAGTTTACTGTTACAGGTGTGTTACAATGAGATGTGGCAAGTGTAAGCTTTCTCCATACTGCAGAGTGCATTTAACTGGAACCAAGCTGCACTGTAAGATCCAAGCGCATGTTCTGCAGTGCAAATGTATAGCAGGTACTTGAGTTAAATACTGAACAACAAGTTGTAACCAAAACTTTAATCCCAAGGATCTCACAAAAGACATTTTACAAGTGACATGAAAATTCTTGTACAGTAAAGAAATGTTTAATTCGTAACTTTTACAATGTACCATTACACACTCAACACATCCACTCCAGTTGTCAGTTCTGTGGGTACATTTGGTCTGTTCAGAGGTTCTGGAATAGATGGTCCATTTATCATCTATTTAAAGTACTCTAGTCACACAAAGTACAAAATTAACTGACCCTACAGCTAAAAATTTATATTTCACATAATATAAAGTAGCTCAGTTCCAGGTAATGGAAGTCAGAACTAGAGCTCTGGATAAAACTGCAGTTCAGTCATTCCCTTTATATGCCACTGGCTCAACATTACTACTTCCAAGAACTGTACTACGAAGCATCCATGCCTTGTTCTGCACAGACAAATACTGTTCATGGCCCTCATTCTGCAATAAACACATCTTCATTGCATGCTTCCCTACACAAGCTGAACCCCAGCAAAACATACTGCAGAATGTCAAGACCAGAAACATTATTCTATCTATGCAAGACAAATTGATTACCATTCCACACAAACAAAAAGTTATGTATAAAGGTACATTGTAAAAAGCGATTAATATTACAAATCATATGATCTGCTTAGAACCATATACAGATTCACATCTTTACATTTGCCACCTGTTACAAGATACAAGGAACAAAGCAAGTTCAACAGCTAAAACATTTTAAAAATGCACCAAGCTTTATGAAGTTTCAAAACAAAACAATGTTCTGTACATACTCCTCCTGTCCTCAGATCTAATGACTTCCTGTACACAGCTCCTTCTCAAAGTCCTATTTCCTCTCATTTGACCTGGAGCGACTAAAGGAGAAAAAAAACATATTAATTTCCGAGTGCCAAGGGCAGCATATTTTGCTTTGTATTTCCCAGCCCAACACAGCACATGACAGTTAAGCATTTTAAAATACTGTTCAATTTATTAAAACTGAGCATTTAATTCAAGACCCTCATAAGACACTAAGGATTATTTCTCCACCATAACTTACTTCAGTATTACTAAGACACGGAAACAGTCATTTTTATAGATCTACTCAAAACGCCTAACTACTTTACCACTCATCCTACCTGCGAGACCTGGAAAAGGAACGAGAAGGCTTGTGATTCCTCTCCCGTGAGAGTGATCTCTCTCTTCTTCTGTCTCTGGAGAGGGACCTGTTGGAGATTACAATGCAAGATGATTGTAGCATCAAAACAAAGCTGAACTAGGTAAGGTTACACAGCCACCTCAAGAGATTCCCTTTAGGAAGTTACGGTATTTAACTATTCATCCAGGGAAAACCTTTTGAAGGTTATGGTAAGAATTATCAGTTTGTGCCATACAATACAGATGAAGCTGCTGCAAACAGATATTCCTTTGCAGCAATTTAAATCTGTTCCGTCAAATGTCAAGTGACAGTGCCTCAGCTAACACAGCGTGTCAATGTGTACTTAAGCATCCATTACTGTAACGCACCATCCTATGCTACAGAAAAAAAACTGCATACAAACTCGCAAACTACATTACCACCTGACACTTTGCAGTATGTGACTGCAGAACATGCTCACTAGCCAGTCTCGTTTATCACCTGTACTCATGGCTCGCAGCATGTGGAGGAGAGTGGTGTATTAACATGGAAACTTCATAAAAGAACTGGAAAGGACTCTGGACAGCTACGTAACATGAAAACTTATTACTCTCATTCTTAATATACTTCAACTTATAACCCTGGAATCTTGTATAGCTGAATACACATATTAACTCTAGGCAAG
Source organism: Chauna torquata (assembly GCA_013399475.1). Taxonomy (NCBI): domain Eukaryota; kingdom Metazoa; phylum Chordata; class Aves; order Anseriformes; family Anhimidae; genus Chauna; species Chauna torquata. The sequence goes on along the minus strand of VXAL01002270.1, from coordinate 376,495 downwards.
CAATGACAGAATCAAACCCATTTCTCCAATTTATTCAGTTACAATGCCTATCTTGGAATCTATTAACAGATACAACCCAAACATTAATCTGTTTCTGTTCGATTCTTTTTGAATCTCTCGTACAAAGTGCTCCATGCTTAGTAAGTGATGCTATGCATACCTGCTGCGGCTACGAGAAAAGCTTCTCCTTCGCGGTGATCTAGAACCAGAAAAATAAGTGTGAGGCTTTTTATCAATTCTTTTAGCATTAATGGGGTGAGGCATTTCCCAACTTGTCAAACTCACTGTTGGGCCCTGGGAACGTGCCAAGAATAACTGGCATCCATCATCCAGTAAAAGGCATGGAAAGATTAAGCAGTAAAACAAAGCTCAGTGTGAACAGCACATTTCCAACCACGATTTCTCTTTAACTAAGAATGCTTCATAGCAGAGTTGTCGACTGCAACACTTCCATTTCAACTAAATACACTGCCCAGAACACCACACCAAAGTCCCACAAGTGGTTCCAAAAAAACAGCACAGACCAAATGTTTTGGAACCCATGCAAGCCAAAAAGGTCCATGACAAGACATAAGAGATACCAAGTGGAAAAAAGTGAAAATGCGCTCAGTGGAAATATTGATAACGCCATTAAGTGCTACATTAGAACTGCATATTTGTGATTGTCATTTTTAATGCCATAGTGTGTTTAGACTATTTTCTTTAAAAAAAAAAAACCTTAACTTGGCCCAGTTCATCCCAAAAAGTCATTGTTTTAAGGTCTGAAAACTGTTAGTAAAACCATTTAAAGGTGATAGGATTTTTTTTGCAAGGAAAAGTTAAGGTTGTTAGAGCTTTATTAAAAATTTAGTTTGGCATCTCACATGCAAATATACTGTTGTTTTTTTTTACATTATTCACAGTGTAAGAGTTTCCGTATCACCCTTAAGAGTTTTCTCAAGCAACATATGTACGTTACCATTCAATTATGCACAGCCAGCCTTTGATTGAGAAAAGTAATTACTTATAAGCCGCTTACTCCTTATTTTAACCAGCAGTAAACTGTATAAGCAGGAAAAACTTACTAGTTTTTGGTTTCAACAAGCTAGAAATGGTGAGGTGAGGCTGCCGGACTGACTGCCAAGAAGAATTTGCTGAAAAGGTTTTGCCAGATGTTGCGTTGTATTTAGTTGGTTGGCGAAGGGGGTGTTGTGGATTTTTCCTGCTTTTTTGTTAGCCGAAGGCTGCTGCTGTAGTTGTTGTGAAGACATTTGGTAAATAAACAGCTGAGCTGATTGGCCGGGAATGTGTGGGCGGTCGAAGTGGCTGCTGCCGATTTGGTTAAGGTTGGAGAGAAGGCTGAGAGAAAACAGCATGCTCGGGAACCAAAGGGCGGTGCAACCTGACGACTGGCCATGCCTGGGTCATGTGAAACGACACCAGCCAAGCTGAATGGGGCGCGCTGGTCACATGACGCTGAAAGGGCTAGTTGACTGGCTAATGCAGACTCAGAGGGTGGTGAGAAGAGACATGATGGTGACTCTGTAACGGGTTCATTTTTATTAATAGATGGACCAAAAAGCATAAAAAAAATGAAAAACAAGCCATCAGTACAACCATCTATTAGCTAACAAATACTCCTAATGTGTTATTTTTCAACAGCAAAAGGGTAAGCTTGAAACCCTGACTTGTGAGGACTTCACTCACCTGCAACAGGTAAATTCAGTCCTGTAAAAACCACGTTGCAGACTTAACCACCAGACAAGCTAGTCTGGGTCCAAGAACGTGTCAGTTACCAAAAATCCTGCTATATTTTAGAGCTGAGTTTGCAAATCTCAAGTGACAAAATTGTCACACGATGTTTTAATTTCAAACTGATGCTAGTGTAAAGATTCTAGATGTTCAGAGCAACTGTTACTTGATTATTAAACAGCTGCCTACTTATTAAGTATTTAAATTGTAGTAACAAAGTGGAGAAACACATCTGCATGAAAATGCTTAGCTGCTGTATGTCATGTTTTGCCATTATGGAATAAAGGAAAGGAACAACCTAAGTTGAAGTATGGGGAAGAAAGGGAAAGTGTGACTAGAAGATGAGCAGATTTTAGGAGGAACGAGGATAAATCCAGGACAGAGGGCACTGACTACCAACTTGCACAGTGACCTAAGGACAAAAGCCAACATTCAACACAACTTATGTTCACCTTGATTTTGTGCCTTTTTTTAAAAAGCATTTGGCATCTCCAAATTGTGATCAGATAGATGAATGTTATCCATCAACATGCTTTTAAAAAGCCTGCTTCTACGATGCTAAGTGGTAACAGTGCCAACAGCTCTATGAGTGTACTTTGACCTAGGGTACCTGCGACGAGGAGGAGGACTTCTTCTGCGATAGTCATCTCGAGGACGCCTGCCCCAGGATGGTGGTGGACCACGGTTCCGACTCCGTTTTTCACCATTGGAGAGCTCAACTCTGACACGACACCCACAGAGGGTTCTGGAAAACGAGGATGACATTGGTTACACTTCCAGGGACAACTCTACCTGTAAAAAAAAACCCTACAGAGCT
>VXAL01002270.1:334552-351834 GCA_013399475.1 Chauna torquata | reverse complement strand
GTGATATGATGACACTGTTGATGAAAAAAGACACACTAACAGAAGAAGAGACACAGTTCTATATAGCTGAGACTGTGCTAGCCATTGATTCTATTCATCAGCTGGGTTTTATCCATCGAGATATCAAACCAGACAACCTTCTTCTGGATAGCAAGGTATGCATTAGCCACTGGCCAGTGGCTTGGTAATAGTAAATAAGTCTTTTAATTTTTAATATTGACCTGAACTAGTGTTGGGAATTGTGAAAGAAGACAGTACTTCTTACATAGCCCTGTTCCTCCTAGCCTTTGAAGGCATATCTGCCATACTCCTGGGGGGTGGGGGGAGCCAATAAAGACCACCTCCACGTCCTGTCGTGTTCATACCTCGCTTATGAGTTCTCTTGTGACAGTTGTTTAAGCTATTCTTGGTTATGTCAGCTGCAATTTAAAATGCACAGTTTCAGTTCTCCCATCTTAGTCAAAGATGTTTCCTTTTGGTCTCACATCTGTTACGCTTACCCTTGCCAGCTATTGGGTAGATGATCACATCGAATGTGAAGGATCTAACTGCTCTGTTAGTGTGACTGAAAACAGAGATGATATCTCCCTCGGAATCAGGATGTATTTCTCGTCAGGTTACCTGATTGCTTCTAGATGCTTACTGCAGGCAGTTTGCAGAAAGCTCGATTGTTTTGCTGTGCTATTGCTTGTTACAAGTTTGCTTAAAATTTAGCTTGTTTGGAAAAGTTTGCCAGCAGTAAATAATTATATTTTGCCACTAGCCAGCTTAATAATGCATTGTTGGAGGTACTGCTGTAATTCAATATGTCTACATCCAGGCACAGATAAATTCGGGATTTTAAAAAGGATGTACATTTTAGTTACAGAAAAAAAAATCGCACCTAGTCAGTGTGGTGGTGTTATGCACTGGGACAGATCCAAGGTGTTTCTTCTATTTAGCAGAGTTGCTGCACAATCCAGGGACTACAGCTCCCTCTGGAGACATTTGCTTTCACTCTGAAGCAGTCAGGAACTTGCAGGAGCAGAGGTTTCTTGAAGTAAATCACTGCTAATAAATGGGCTTTCTCTGGATAGCAGTGATGAAAGAACTAATAGCTTGATTCTGTGTACACATCCAGTCTTAGGCTAAAACAAGTAATGCAAAAAGAGTGCATCTATTTATTTCACAAAATAAAGGGACTGGGAAGAAGTATAAAATTTTACTTGCTATAGTAATTATGCTGTTTTTATATTTTGGGCCTTTTTGTTTCTAGGGCCACGTGAAGCTTTCAGATTTTGGTCTGTGCACTGGACTAAAGAAAGCCCACAGAACAGAGTTTTATAGAAACTTGAACCATAGTCTTCCTAGTGACTTCAGTAAGTTTTATTTGGCTTCAGAACGGTATCTGCGTACTTGCTGTCAGTGCTTGACATAACACATTTCAATGTGAAGTTAGAAGACTGCAGTTTTGGTCTATTAACCGACATTGCATCTTGAAGTGTAGTTTTGATTTTCTGTACAACTTCTTTATAAAAATAATTTCAGTTCAGAAACATACACAGTTTCATTTTCAGAAGTTTGTCTTTCAGATAAGCTCTGCTGCAGACCACCTTAGCATGTGTAATAAGCCTCAAATGAAAACTTGGTGCAACTTGTAGATGCTAGCTGTATCTTATGTGTGACTTGAGTTAATACATGTGCACATGGTGTCCTTGAATATTCAGTCATTTTCTCAAGGGGAGTGACTTTATGGAGTTTAGGTATTGACTGCTAGATGCTGCTGACCAGTCTGGTCTGCCTCTGCAGGCACCCTTAAATTGTGCCAGGTAAACTGAGCAAGGCAAGGCTGAGGCAGGTTAGCTGTTTCATCTCTGCTGATGTGGCTTATCTTGCATGAGGGTGAATTCAGGTGTGCTTCCACAAATAGCTCTGGCTTCAGGTGTTGGTAAACTTTGGCAATAGGAACCGATGATGAGCGTGTGAGGACTGTAACCTCTTACTGGCACAGCTGAATACAAAATGGACTGTTTGTCCAGGCCCTGGCTATCTTTTTGATGTTGGGAGATTATTTAAGTAGTGCAGTGGTTTTGGGGTAAAAAAAAAATGTATGTTGGGTGACCAGTAGGATTCAGTCATACATATTCCAATCCCCTGTAGCTTTCCAGAACATGAATTCCAAAAGGAAAGCAGAGACATGGAAGAGAAATAGACGACAGTTGGTAAGTACACTTCACCTGTTTTGAAACGTTCTCTGCTGAGCTGTTGCTTTCAAATAGCACGCATGTTTAAGTGACAGGCATTAATCCATGTCAGAGTTCTGAACAGTGCTGGAGTAAAGATTCACCCCTTTCTTTTAAAAAGAGGAGTAACTCCTGTTTGTCCTTTATCTAGCTGCCAAACAGCTGTGCCTGAGATAGTGCTGCCATAATTGTTACATTGATAGCTGATGCCTCCTGGCTGAAACTAATGGTTCTTGCCATGTGCAAGGTAACAATGGGCTAATGACCCATTCCAAGGTATATATATATACAAAGGTACCTTTCCCCGTTTCCCTCATGGTATTTTAAGACTCCTTCAGGTAAACATGTTGATTTTTTTCTTTACATATCTTGAAAGAAAGCCTTTAAACTTTGCTTATTTTACAAGGATCTTATAGACATAAGATCTTGTAGATCTTATCTTATAAGGATCTTATAGACAATCTGATGTTTTTCTCAACCATTGTTGTTTAAGTTCCACTTCCATATCAGCAAGTTTTCTCTAAAGATATGTAACTGGTATTTGTTTCAGGCTTTTTCTACTGTGGGAACTCCGGACTACATTGCTCCTGAAGTTTTCATGCAGACAGGCTACAACAAGCTTTGTGACTGGTGGTCACTTGGGGTCATCATGTATGAGATGTTGATTGGTAAGAAACAGGCACTGCCGAAGTTCTTAGGAGGCATCATCGTAGTGCAGGACACTAGCTGTATTTATGTGCTTGGGATCAGGTTCTCAAAGCATCTACTGCTTGCATGGTTTGTGAGATGTGTTCTGACTGGTGCAGCGTAGAGTTTAGTTACTAAAGGAATTATTTTTGCTTTATAAAAGATTGTATTTTTATTTCTCTTCAGGTTATCCACCTTTCTGTTCTGAGACTCCTCAAGAAACTTACAAAAAAGTAATGAATTGGAAAGAGACTCTCACGTTTCCTCCGGAAGTTCCAATATCTGATAAAGCAAAGGATCTTATTTTAAGGTGCCAGTCATATGGTTTGCCAGTTAATACAATACTAATTTTGTCTTGCAGAGTGTACTATATGGCTTTCATAGCCTGCTTCACATGGAAAGAAAACTGATGATTATGACAGCTACATATTTAGTTACACACATTTATCAAATGCTGAACTCCCTAATCAAATACATTTGTGTCTCAGAGCTCATTCAGTGGAGCCCTGACTGTACTATGCTAAAAAGAAGCACCCATGTAAGTGCTGCTAGTCTGGCAAAATGTGAATGTTCATGCTTTTTATTTTGTCTACAAACTTCTCTTAGAAGTGACTTACTTTTTTTGCCAGAGCTAGCTTCTTAACATAGCAAGAGTTTTGACATTGTATGTCCTGGAGCATGCAAACATCCCAGTGTGTGCTGACTTTTTCATTTTTATTTATGCACCTAATATTTTCAATCACCCATTCTCAGGACAAAAATATAAATGTCTAGCTTTTCAGGCTTTGTGTTCTCCTGCTCTACACTTGTCCTGAAATAGAAAGGGCACATTATCCTGTTGTGAAAGAATACCACATCTTAATTGCAGCATTTGATGTGATGTTGCTAAGCATAATTTCGTGTGTTGTTTTTGAAGTGGGAGTTCTCGGCCTTCCTACTGCAGTTAGGAAACTGCAGTAGTACCAGTATGGAAAGCCATTCCATTTCTGTATGGAATGCTTTCATTTTCATTTTTCCTTCATTTTCACTCTTCCTTCCATCCCAGATTTTGCTGTGAATGGGAGCACAGAATTGGTGCATCTGGTGTGGAGGAAATAAAGAGTAACCCATTCTTTGAAGGGGTTGATTGGGAGCATATAAGGTAAGATGCTTTTCAGGGAAAAACTAGCTGCTAGTCCTGTTCAGCAGAAATGAGCAGCTTGACTGACATTTGTCATATCTAGGTGCGGGTGAGAGTATTTTGGACCTTATCTGAAGCTTGCTAAGGTCTAGGTGCCTTCAGTTTTCGAGTCTGTTAAGAAATGGGAAGTGTCTTAATACTGCTTTGTCCTGCCTTTGAAATCTTAATGCTGAATCTGCTCTTCTTGGCAGGGAGAGACCTGCTGCGATTTCAATAGAAATTAAAAGCATTGATGATACCTCAAACTTTGATGAATTTCCAGAATCTGATATCCTTAAACCAACAGGTAAATGCTTTGATTCTGCGTATAAACAATTCTTCATCTTTTCCAATAGAATAATACAACTTTCCTGTTAATCTGAGAATCCCAAGATCCTACCAGTGAGTAGGATCTTAATAGATGCTAGTTTTTTTTTTTTTTTTTAAGCATGATCAAATTATTAGCTGGTATTCTTGTGATGCAAGGGTGTGCAAGCTATAATTTTGGTATCGGGAGATGGGATGCAGACTTCAGTGATGTGGGAGCCATTTGAGAAGGGGCACCTCTAAGAGGCAGCAAAGCTCCCAGCAAGTTCAGATCTCAGCAGGACCTGTGAGCCCAGTGCTGCAAGTACCTCTTGGCACTGGCTAGTTCTTGCTAGCATGTCTAACAGTTAGTATAGGTGGGACAGATGGGGACAATATGTTCTGATGTAAATCTTTTCAAGGATCCTTGTATTTACATGTCAAAACATATTCAGGCATTTGCCCCATGTGTTTAAAAAACACATTACTGCAGTTCTTGATTGAGGTTGAAGAATGAAACTAAACGCCTAGATCTACAATATTTTCTTTTCTTTAAAAGCATTCTCCCCTACCCAGCATCCAGTGTTTTGTGTGAAAACAAACTTTGCAGTTTCCAAATGATAGTTTGTTTTTCCTATGTCTTATCAGTGGCAACAAGCAACCATCCAGAGACTGACTACAAGAACAAAGACTGGGTTTTTATCAATTACACCTATAAGCGTTTTGAGGGCCTGACAGCCCGAGGAGCAATACCATCCTATATGAAAGCAGGAAAATAATCTGTACCTGGGACAACTTCTGAGTTGTGGAATTCTGTTTCTGTACCTTGGTTTTTAACCATAAAAGAACTTTTATTTTTTTTTATTATTTTCTTAAAACTTGAGGGCTATCACCTCTTGGAGAAGACTTCAGGACCCTGTTTTGTTACACACTCCGGCTGTCACTAAGGATTTGTTCTTTCTGCGCCATTGAAAACTTCTACAAAATGTGCGTCATCCCTGCTGAAAGCATGTTTTGCTGCTTCAGGAGCAAGAGTTTGAGTTTTCCTTTTAAATTCTTTGCCAGATTGTACAGTCCATCAGGAGATCAGAGAAAGTCTTTACTTTGATACTGCAAAACGTGATGTTTATATGGACTGTTTCGCCAGTCCTGCATTAAGTAACATAATCTGCCAGTTCTGCCAGCACTGTTTTCCTGGTGGCAAAGGACTTCAGTACAAAGGAAACAAAGCAATAATTAAAGCTTGAGGTAGACAACTCTCTGGTAAACTATCTAGTAGAAGGATACAAGTTGTATCGCCTTAACTTCAGTTTGTAGTGGTGTTTCTTTTATAATGCTAGATGGAAGCCTCAATAGCATTTCTCAACTCTGCCGCAGTGGCCTCAAGTTGCAGTGCACTTTACTTTTGGTACTAAAACAGTGACCCCTCAAAGCCATTTAATATTTTTCTAAATCAAAAAATTGTGCAACACTTTTTTCCTTTTCTAGACAGTGCTAAGAGAAATGGGCCACTTCCTCCACCAACCAGCTGTTTTCAGTTGCTGTGAGAGAGGGTGCAGCTATAAACAATGCAGATAATGAAGACTACAGCTGGTAACACAAGTAGATCTGGAATTAGGGCAGAGAAGAGGGAGGAAAACTCATTTAATCTGATCATTGGTAGGCATACTGCGTACAGCTGGGTCAGCCATGAGGTGTCCTGGTCCTGCTGCTGCCAACTTTTGACCACTTTTAAGATGATAGGCATTTTCATCTCTTTTTAAAGACAAAACCATCTTCTGTGTCCTTTTTGTTCTTGGTTTCAAGCAGAACAGTATTAAATTCTTCCATGAGTCTTGCTGACCAAGGCCTCCTTGACTTCTCCTTAAGAGAGCCCCTCTTGTCATGACTGAACCAGCTGTCCCTTGTAGTCTTCCAAAGAGATAGTGCCTCATGGGGTCAGTTTTGGGGTGGTGGGACCTGCTATGTCCTTCTTTGAATTTTGCCTAGGGTAATTTATAAAAGTACATTCAGTTGTGATCAGGATGCTCTCTAGGAGAGCCCTGAAGTGCCTTTCCCTGCCTAAACATCTCTGAGAACATGGCTGCATTTTGGGAGGGAGGATTCTGCCTCAGCTGAGCTTTTGATAATTTGTTTTTATAATCATGAGCTCTACTTTGCACCTTTTTTGTAGTTAAATCTGCAGTTGCAGTGGCAGGTGGCATTAATCTTTGGGCCTGCCTGGTACCAGTCTTCAATTTGCAATTTGATGTTTTTAAAATTTAATGAGGTTTCTAAAAGTGTTAAGAATCTTAGTTCAAATTGGTAAACTTTTATTGGTGCTGAACACTGATAGTAATAGCATAGACAAAAAAGCTGTTTAGAAACCAAACAAAGCTAAATGCAGTGTTTCATAGTAATAGGAAGGCTTTCAGTTATTTAGTCCTAACTTTCTAGATTAGGAAATGAAAGAAAATAGGGTTTGTTGTGAAATTTTTTTAAATAGGTGCTTTTAGGGAATTTTCACCTAGGTGTCTTTTGAATTGAGTGCCATCATGAAAGACTGACTGGGGGGACAGAAAGCATTGTATATAGCTAAGACTGAGTGATAATGTGTTAGCATCCTCTCCCTAACCATCCCTTGTGCTTTTTATATGAGTCCTAGGAGTTTAATGAATTGCCATAAGCAGCTTAGGTACCAGGTGGATCCTAAAAAGCTGAAATGTGAGAACAGCCTTAACAGAAGTACCAGGAACACTGCAGACAGTGGGAATTAGTCATATGAATAAGGACTAAGGTAATGATTTATAGGATCAGGCTTTTTAATCAGCTAGTCAGTAATATCACATTCCATCCTCCTTTTTATGGAGGGCTGATAGCTACTTCTCAAATTGCTTTCTCCCTGCTTATCCTGCAGTTTCTTTTAACCATTGGAAAATGTTGCCTTATAAACCACTAGAAAATTGAGAGGTATTAATATTGAAACACTTTTAAAAATTCCAAGCAGCTTAGTTACTGCCTTAAAATTTAAGAAAGTAAAATCCTGTAAAGTTGTTGTAGATTAAGAGTAATTAATTGATTTTGAGGCAGTAGCTGCATTATTAGCCCTCTATTAAACAGACTGGAATTTTTATTTATGAATACCAAAGATGAGAGAAGCTATACACTTACAAGTTGTGACAACATGCTGTGCAAATACAGTAATATGTATTGTGCATTTTTAGTGCATATGTTTTAAAGTCTTCTGAAACATCAGATTAACTTTTTGAGTTAAAGGTGGATTTTTTCAGGGGCACAAGGAACAGCTGCATACCTCATTTCTGTATCTTTCAGTAGGAGTTGAACGTCTGCATATAATCCTCTGAAAGTCCTAGGTATCCCTTTCCTGTGATAGGTTTTATATCATAAGCATCATAGGCCTGCTTCCTATTACAGGTGTTTACCAACAACCTGTTGTTTCCAGGATCCACACTTCACTGCTAACATTAAGATTTTTGTATGCTGCTTCCATCCCCCATGTGTTAGCCACACATTTTTATTAGCTGCTGGCTTGTGTATTGAGGTCATATAGCATCTTTCAGCTCTTTTTCAAGCTGCAAGCAAGGTTTATTTGCATTTTTTTCCACCTGGACTTCTAGGAATAATTCTGAATTTCCAATGAATCAGAACTTGAGTTATGCTGCTGGTTCATCTCTATATCATGCCTAGCACAAAACTGCACTGTGTTTCTTATCACTGTGCTCCAATTCTGCCTTAACCCTATAATTTGAAAGTGTTCTGTAAATATTTAAAAGCTGTTACTAAATTGCACTGTAAAATTTGGCAGATGTATTGTGTGATGGCGGGAAAGCCAACTTTTTAATGGAATGAACTTTACATTGTGGTGTGTAAATAAAATCCTCTTAGTAAACAGTTTTGCTAGTTTTTTTTTATTTTACAAACTGGAATCCTTCTTAGGGAAGGTATTTTTTCCCTATTTTTGAATAGCTGGCAGACTTGAAACTGGTTTTAGACTCAACTGTTTGAGCATGAGACTACAATGGTATCTCATGGTTGCAGACTGCATTTCCAAAAGATGTGCAGCTGACATTAATAGGGTGTTCCTTCAAAATGGAAATACTGATCTTATTACCACCTACCTTAGTAATTCTGTTAAATGCCACCTGTGCTTCTTGCCACCTTATCCACAAACTCTAACCCCTTTCTCAAGCTTCACTGAGAAAACCCTTGAAACATATCTAACACAGAAGATGGAAATAAAAGCCAGACCTGTTCCTGCTTTCCTCCAAAGAGAAGTAGGTAGAAGCGGAGAGCATCTTTCACAGCACATTAACCAAAAATAGCACTGTGGCCTGTTAAACATGCTGCATAGTTGGTGGGTTAAGTAGCATTGTCTCATACCTGTGCTATGTGCTGCTTTTAGAAAATCACTGCATCAGGCTGGTGAACTTCCTCAAGGCCCTCTCAGTGAAATTGGTAGCAACACTTCTTCGCAGCTGCTGCATGAGGTCCCTGCCAAACCAACCAGGCTCTGACTGAATATGCTGCTAAGACTTTGGGGGTCAAAAGCTACATTTACTTTATGAAGCAAGGAAACATGACCTTCTAGTAATCTACCCCACATCCATTCTTCTACTCCACCTTTAAAACAACTTTTAAAAGAGCCAAACAAGCCACGTATAATTTATACTTTAATACATAAAAGAAACCATACATCTGTAGGAGTTGATAAACACCACAGTTAACATTTCAGGGTGTCTAGAATAACACAAAATGATCTTTACCTGAATGGTAGGTAATTATGAGAAAGGGAGAAAAAACAAATGCATATTTCTTCAACATGATAGTAACACTATTAAAAAAAAATCCAAAATGCATCTCTAATTATTTGGGAAAGCCAAGAAAGTAGTGGCTTTTTGGAGAGTCTGCAAAATACTGCATGTAAAGCACAGAAGCCAAATCCCTCCATCCCATGCTAAAGGTCCAATTGATTACACAATACCAGAAAGATCCTACAAGACATTGACCCTTTAGCCCTCAGGCAAGGGCCTGCTTCATTTAAGTGCCAGGAATCACTATTTCTAACAAACTGGCTTAATTCTTCAGGCCTAGCTAACACTGGGATCAAGGACAGACACCAGTGGAATTTGTTCCAGCAGAATACAGTACTTAGCTGTCAGATGCTCACTTATGATGCCTCGACACAGTCCTGGAGGTATAGGGTAGAGCTCAACAAAGAGCATGTTCAGGTCCTTAGAGCAGAACACATGTAAACTCCAATTCCAAGTCAATACCAATACACATTTACTTAAAACTTACACTGCTGGGGGCGGGGGGGGAAAATCCATAGGGCCTGGAGCCAAGCTGCATCGTTGCTGGGGGGACAGTCTCACCACTGACCTTTCTTGACTCATGGAACAGCTCATTACCAAGGCAAGTAATGGGCTTGGTCTGGTCCTTAGCTGCAACATTAATGTGCCACATCTTCCCTTCTCTACTACAAGAATTGAAATTCATCTACAGCAATAATGGAAAGTGATTGCACACAACTTACACTGCCTCTGTGCAGACACTGAAGGAAACTTCTCTATACTGATCCAGTAACACAAGGGGAGGACTCTTCAAAAGTAGTCAGGTGGACCTGGGCATCTAAACCCCTGGGACTCTCAGAAGGGTCTGGAAGCACTTTTGGAAATCTTCCCATAGGCACTTACAAAAAGAAGAAATCTATGTGCTGCACTTAGGAGAGAAGCTAAGAACAGAAACACTGCAAATAATGGAACCTGTATCCATACAAATGGGAACTAAATGTATCAGCAAGTATATGCCTTGGCAGAGATCATTTTGTTACTCTTAACCAGAAAGGCATTCATGTTTCTTACACTGAGGAAAACAAACAAAACATCTATAGCAGCAAAACAGTAACAGCAAACTTCAATACTAAGTCTACCTTACAGTTTGCACAGATGGCAAACAATGAAAATTTGCTTGATGCAACCCTGACAAAAGGATTAAAGCTTCTAGGGGCAGACTGATACCTACCTCTATTTTGCTAAGTATGACCAGGTAACTGGATGTATAAGTGGCACAGGTTTCAACATCAGTCAATCAGAAGAGTAGAACTGACCTGAACACATGGGAGCTGTCTTCCTCTTGCTCTTTTTGAACAGGTTTCAGCTTTTCTTTGCACCAGTACCTGGCCAAAGCTGGCTACAACTCTGCTTTGGGTATGTAAAATCTCCACATGGCCATCAGAAATGATGGCTGTATATGGAAGGCCCATGCTTGCTCACCTGACAGCTTGACTATGGCTGTACTGAACACACTGCGTGCTCACCAGTGGGTTAAACAAGCCTACAGATGACTTCATACTGTGGGAACAGGACCAGCTAGGCTTTACCATAACTAACTGAGCTAAATCAGCCTGGAGTGTGATTATACTTACAGTCACAGCTTCATTGGCCTTGAATCCAAAATGAACAAAGCCTTAAATACAGACTCCTATAACACACTTGGTGCAGCAGAGGAGAGTTGTTCCCAGGTATACACATTTTTTCTACTGAAATCTCACTTACTATTGATATTTCTTACCTGCCTAACAGCAAAAGGGTCCAATCAGTTCCAAGTTGGGAATAACATGCTGGCCTTTTAAAGGTGCAAAAGGTCCTGTGAGTAGAATGCTCCTTTGAGAGCCCATGGAAATTCTGACTGACTAAGGTTGATGCAACTAGCGATTTTACTCAGCTCCACTGGCTTTTTTTTTTTTGTCTTAGCAAGGATGGGGAGATGAACGAAAGTCCTTAACATGCACAACCACCTCTAAAAAGCTTCTTACATCTTTTAGGCTACTGAATACACTTTGTTGCTAAAAATCAACTAGTCTTTTTGGCTTTTTCCTTCAGCACAACCTGCTTGTTTTAATGAATTTAACAGAATCTCTCTAAAAACAGTGATTCCATCTTATGCAGAGGTATATCCAGGAAATTCCTGTGAACAGGCATGTACTTCCTATTAAACTAGTTCCATCCTTCCCTAAAACAGTAGTACATGCTGGATCCAAAGCCAGGTGGCAGTGTAAACAGATTCTCCCACACTCAGTATTTTGCTGCTACAACCTTGCTGCATTTCTGCTGGTTGATGAAAGAGTATCATCTATCTTGCTGTGATGTTTGGTGCTGATTATCACAAATGCAAACCTAAGTGCCTAATTGTAAAGGAAAGCTTTGTCTTGACAGGCCCAGAATTTCCTTTCTCACGTCATTTCTAAATACTTCTGCTCTTCTTTTAGACGTTTAGGTAAAATATTCAGCACCCACCAGTCTGGAAGCCTTTGTAGTGGAAACAAATGACAATTTCATTTTGTTTGAGACATTGCTTGTGATTGCACAATTAGACTCGGGAGTGTGGCTTTTTATTAACATGCTTGAAATATGACAACACAGTAAGAAGATGAACGAGGATAAAGCACCTTGCAAGGAGTCTGTGTTCCATCACCTGGGATGAAACTATGCTGAGATGTTCCCACATCGAGCAGCACTATGCACCCTGAGCCATGACTAATCTGGTAGATCATTAACAGCCATTTGGGAAAATGGTGCATTTAGCCTATCGAGTTCATCTACCTGTGGGGGGTGATGCATTATAACCTCATGGTCCTCTGAAATGTCATCACCCACAGTGACTAGATTTGTTAGAGACTTGCTCCGAACACACTGGAAATCAACATGACGGCTTTTGCCCTCTTCCTTTTCCCAGGACATCTGGATGAATGGCCGTTGAACGTAGTTGTATATCACTTCTGAACGACCACCAGGCCTCCTCTTCACCTTCTCTTTACAGGTGGGATATCCTGAAAACAGACAGCCAGTCAGTTGCACTACAGAATCCTAGAAGAACAGCCAGGCAGGAGTCATTACAGGGGCATGCGGGACTGAGTAGACAAGTGCTCACATTCCACGTTTACCATTGTTGACTTATGAGACGATACAGCATTGTGTGTAGTCATGCAATCATTGGCTGCACAGCATTAGCCGTTTTGTGAGCATATGTGACCAGTACCCCTTGCTTCTGACCACTGGTAATATGATTAGCATAACCAACGATAACATCCATAATATGTAAGCAGGCTGATCTTGCATTACCCTCCCCTCTCCTCTCCTCCCCTTTCTGGTGCCAGGGTGTGGGGACACTCGTTAACAGGGTAATTAAGCCATTAGCATTATCAAAGCCTAGGTGCTGGGTTGCCAGGATGTGGCAACACCCCTCATGGAAAAGGGAAGCATAACAGCACTTGAGCTAGGGCCTATAAAAAAATCAAGCAGCATCAAGCAAGTGGGACTTAGGTCGAAACTGCTGCTGCATGGCAAAACCCATGATCCCCCAATGGCCAGGGACACCTCCACCATCATCTCCTTTATCTGAGGACTGAGTAACTCAGGTTCTTCTACGTAAAATTTGGGTCTAGGTTTTGATTATTGTATCGCATGTTGGTTAATAATAATTTGACCTGATCTGCAGAGGGTCCAGGTGACTGAAACATCTACGTAACTAAGAATTCTAGAAGTTCTGTGCAACTATAAGCTATGCTAAGTGCTAGAAATTGTAGATGACAATAAGCTACACTGATTGCTAACATTTTATGTAATACAGAATCTCTAATTTTAACTGCAACCCTGTGGCCAGCACTCATTCTGCCAAGGATTCCCAAAAAGAACCTGCCTGCCAAAGAGAGCTCTTGGTACCCCTCCGTGGGGAAAGAATGCAGTACACCAGAGAACCCCCATGGGAGCCCTCCCCAACACAAATCCAGAGCAAAACAGGCTTTACACACTATGGAGTCACCTGTTTCAAGATTTCCCTTGCTGAGGAAACACTTTACCTTCAATGCCAATGCGAATATTTTTCAGGCCCCGTTCCTTCAACACAGCTTTTGCAACATCACGGTTCTCAATATACTTGAAGAATCTGTACAGCTTGGAACTGTAAAGGACTTGAGAAATAAAAAGGATGATTAGAATCTGCAAGGAGGGACCTTACCCCCATTTTTGACACGCTCAGCTGTAAGGGGTGCCAAAAAAGCAGGTCCAGCTTCCGGTATCTGTTCTCATCACTAGGACTAGCTATGATTCCTTGGTGGCAGGGTAGTGATGCACATTACAGTCTGGATAGACAGGTGGTGATGGGTGTATAAAGTGAAGAATATTCAGTCACCAGGGAGCCAGGAAAAAGCTGAGGAGGAGGCAGTAAACAAGTGGAAAAGATGCAGCGAGTGCTGTCTGTTACCACTGCAAGCAGTCAAAACAAAGCTGTAACTAAACAGGTATCCTGCCTCTAGCAGCAGACAATTCAGAAGAAGTGTACAAAACAGGACACCAGGTGCCAGCCTCTCTTCCTGGAGAAAGACTGCTGTTTGGGCAGTGGGTTCTTTCCTAGTGGCCAGATGTCTGCGTGTGAACTGAACTAGGAGCCAGCAGCTCCAATGTCAAGCCCTTACTCTGTGAGTACTCCTCGCCCATTGGAGGTGGATGATCTTCATCCCAGTCCACGGTGTCTTCATCTGTCAGCACGACAATATGGCATTCACGTTCCCCTTTCCTGGCACTATCCACCATTATAGGCAGAATTAGCTCCTCTAGGTAGCTGTCAAACTGCTTGTGAGCACCATCATTGGAGAGCTCATGTAACAGAGCACCTAACGAGACATACAGCACATGATGAGCTTTTTTACACATGAAAATACATATATATATTATATATATATATGAAGGTACAGTATCAAAATGTCCCGGATCTACACTTTCCTAATACATTCAAGAGCACAGACCTCATTCTTCTTTACAGAAACTCCTTAACATATGTTCAGATGCATCAATAGTCTCCAGCTCCAGAACTAGAAAAACCAAATATGAGACTATTTTCGAATGGGATGCAAATTACACTGTTGAACCATTACCATTAAAAAACCCACCAACGTCCAATCAATACAGCAAAATAAGAGAGAGTAATTAATTCAGTATGATACTTAACTTGAATTTCCAGCAACCACCTCTGTCCTTGAAAGCATATTTTCTGCCTTGTCTATGATTGCTCATCAGAAGACAGAGTAGGAAATGCCATCCAAGGCCTGTGCTATGGTATCATATGTCCCATTTTAGCACACCGCCTTTCACAGATTTGCCTATGTTAGAAGTACTTTTTTTTTTTTGCTGGCATACCCACCAAAAAGCTGCTCTGAATCAGATTCCTTCACAACTAGGAACTCTTTAACACTTCCAACCTCGGTGTCTTCCATGCCTGCTCTGCCTGTTCATCCCTCTGCTTAAATTATTCTCAATTCTCTAGTACATTTTAGACAGGGCTTATAAGCCTGCTTTTAGCCTCCATTTTGTTTGGCTGTAACAGCAAGTTCTTCTGGTCTCCTCTCACAACAGAGGCCGAGAAGAATTTTACAATTTCATTTTGCTATTCTGAGCAAAATGTTTGTGTTTTGCAGGATTCAATCAGTTCGCTTTTGGTTGATGCAGCAAAAAAAAGGAAGCTGTTTAAATGCAATGCATACATCGGTCCTAGTGGAGCCCACACCCTTGTGCTTAATCTAAAGCATGTAAGAACTGCACTGAATCAGGATGAGAGTGCTTAACACCATGCAGATGGTCTCCTAAGAGCTGATTTATCTTCATACTTACTTAAATCTTGACATTTGATTGTGTTGAAGTCAAAGTTTATGCAGAGGTAATCACATGTGTCTCGAAGGTCTGGGATGGAAATTCCATCAGGACAGTTAATGATTCCAGTTTTGTAATAATCCTGCAAATAAAAGGACAATTTTGGGAGAGAACATTTAAGAATAGCTTGGACTCTGATAACTTTTTAATTAGCTTTTTGTTTTGTTGACGAACACAAGTTTCAGGAACTATAAATAGCTCCGTGAACAGCAGAAACAGCCCTGCCTGTCCAAGACTCTACATCTCTTCGCAGATCCTCTAGGGTCTGATAAACTGCGAGCTCCAGTTGGCACAGGGTTTCATAATATCTCATATGCAGTATGCATTTATATGCAACCACAAAGTCAGAACAGAGCTCAGGAACTACAATAGCATGACACAGAAAAGGTAAAAGGCAACATGAGCAAATATCTGAGATGTTGACTAACATCAAAATGTACTGTTTTTATTATTATCACATATTATTTTCATAATCACAATGCAAAATAGTAATAAAAGACTACGTCCTAGGGGTACGCAGCTGCCTGGGAGATGGCTCAGTTTTGCACATGTGACAAACTAATCATGGCTCCTTCCCCCCTGCTCCAACCTGCAAACGTCATCTTACCAGCACAGTCCGGAACACAGCTGAGCTAATTCCTTCTGCGATTTCATATTCTCCTTTTTCATTCGGCCTGGTGAAATTATATTCTCTTCCTGGTCCAAACATTCTGAACAGATAAAAGTCTACGTAAGTGCACAAGTATATTTAAATTTCTTCTTTCTAAAGACCAATAGGTGCACTGAGGTTAAAGAAAACCAGGAATGTCACCTATACACAGTAACTTGAAACCAACACTCAAATCTCTTACACAGTAAATAAGCACAAGAACTGTCTCAGCTAAGTCCTGCTACAGCTAGACTGTCACTACAGCTACTGTATTGTATGGAACAAGTCACAGCTCAAAGATGCAGACCATTCAACCCTGGGTAAGAAAACTCCCTGTTGATAAAGCCATTTCACTGAAGCTATGCAAGACAATAGTCACATGCCTTTTGATCACGTGCTTTACACAACAACCTACAAGAGTCAGCAGCCCAACAGAACCAGGCTCTCTGATCAGAGACGGGGTGAAGGTGCTGGCAATATAGCAAATGAATGCTTCATGTTGCATCAACATGGTCCAATCTCTAATGTATGTTACAGGGAGCTGAGCAACTTCTCTCATGGCAGAGTATCAAAAGATAATGCTTCATCCCCCTCCTGCTGTTATCATCTTCCCCATTCTGGAAGGGATGAAGTTATCAGCTGTCAACAAGTGTACTACTTACAAACAAGGCAAACACTTGGAGAGAAGGCAGAAGCAGACCATGTCTAGCTGGAAGTACACATTGTTCGAAGGAAGTGGACTGAAGAGAGATGTTATTTAGAGAACTACCACATCTCTCTACAACTGGTCGTGTCTTTAAGACCTTACTAACAGCCAAGTTCTGAATGAGATCAAGCTTGTTTCACTTGTGCATACAGATGAGATCACAACACAAACATTATGGGTTTATTCCATTCCAGCAAACACTTGACCCTCCTGAGGTGTCTGGAAAATGGTGGAAATCACCCACCTTCCCAGCATAGTATCAGGGTGCGCAGTGAAAATTTGTGGATTCACTGCAAATCGAGTACCATCTACCACAAGTGTCACTTTCTCTGGAGCCACTGTCTGTGAACTGATGCTTGAAGACAAAGCGCTGCATCCATGGCGTTCCTGGGTATTAAAACATTCTGTCTGTCTTTTATTCCCATCTTGGAAATGACAGTTATGTGTGTCTTCAGAAGCAGACATGTTGCTGATCTGGGGATTCACTAGACAAGCAGTGTTTCGGCATTCGGAATCTAAACCTGGGAGAAAAAAAAACAAACATTGTAGAGGTAAGATAGTTTACTGAAAAACATCAGTTAACAGTAACACTTCTTACTGCAATGAGAAAAATGAATCATACAATATCAAAGGATGTCAATATACATAACTGTCAGAATAATGTTATATGACATAAGGCTAAGCTGCATTTTCAAACTGAGCCAGCAGTTGCATTTTGGATAAAAGACTTCCCCATGCTTAATACTACTCATTAAAGCAAGATAGATTCCATGGGTAAAGAGCAGGAGCACAGGAATTAAAGAAGGCCAGGAATACATAACACATTATGCCTAATACTGACAACTAACGC
>VXAL01002270.1:323635-334521 GCA_013399475.1 Chauna torquata | reverse complement strand
CCCCGCCCAAAATCTCCCTTGAAGATTAGTATAAGGTAAAGACATTATGTTATCCTCACCCTCAGTCCTGGTACCTGCAGAGGTGCTGTGACCTCCTAGCACCACATTACTTTCTCCTGACTCATGGACTGCTGCAGTTATATTTTCCACAGAGCAACTGGACTCCAGATTTCTTGACCAGTCTGTCCCACTAACACAGTTAACATTCATGCTGGGCCTCCGTGATGTGAGGTGTTGGTTGCGTTTCCTAAGAGAAGAGCTAGAAGAGAAAACACCAGGTTGTTAGCTTTGGAAGAAGCTCTCAAGCAGTGAAGCTCAAATCTGTATCTGGTACTGCGGAGCAAAGTCCTCGGGGTCAAAAGGCATTTCTACAGTTACTTAACCAAGCTTTAGAGGCGGCCTATGATGCTAGTCATGCCCCTACACCAACCTAGTAAGGGGAAAAAAAAAGATAAGTAACCAAGGGTCTACTTCACCTACAAACTTTTGCATTCTTAAAAGTAAGTATAAAACCACAGACATCTTCAGATCACATGCATGTTCCTGCAAGTAACTTCCTGGCCACTGCCTGACCTCCAGACCACTACAGCCCTTTAAAAATGTTTATGAATCTCTCAACTCCCAGGACTAGCAAAAAGAGGTCTGTAACTCAGCTGTAGCCTGAACTATAACATTTGCCCAGTTAAAAGCTCAGGCATTGCCTCTTAACCACTGAGGTTTGACTAGGAGGTTCCCTGCCCCCAGCTATTGCTTGTCTTCATCTTTCTTGACTTATCCCCTTCCTGTCATATAGTGCTCACCCCCAGTATTTAACCCAGTATAGTCCTACATTAAATACTCATGCCTCATACAATAGCCATGACTGCAGCCGCCTTATACCATCACACTCTCGCTCAGCCTGATACACGCAACACTAACTATTGCCATTTGAATCTTAAATATCCCTCCAGCATATGCTCAGAGACTTTTTTTTGCGCTGTTTTGGCCCCTTCAGTTAAATTCTTCCTTATTCCCATTTTTAAGACTCTCCTTCTCTCTGTTCTCACTTCACTCTACTCCTTCGCGTCTCCTAACAGATGGCTTCTGCTGTCTCTTTCCCTCATTCTCTTCGAGACGTTCTGCCCCTCCATTGCCTTAGACAAGAAATAGTTCTCCTTTCTTGGCCCTGTTTTCTTTTCACTCTCACACATAAAACACCAATTTCCTCGTTAATGAATTTACCCAACTCCCCCCACCCTACAGAACAATTGACCTGTTTTTTTTTCTTGGCTGCATGAAGACTCCCATGCCCACAGGTGCCAGCTATAAAGCATGGCAGAGCACTGACACGGCTCAGCACAAACCAGATAAAATACAGCTCTAATAAAACAACAAAATGACAAATAGAAGTTGGCAAGCTTTCTGGTCTGGATCTGCTGACGATGAAGGCCTTAATGAGCAGTTCCGTGGTGGGTTTCAAGCCCACCGTTAGTGGCAGTCAGTGCAAGCATTTCATTCCTAATTAGAAATTTGAAAAGGGATGGCATTCCTTCCTCTTGTTCCCTAAACCAAATACTAAGTTGTCAGCATTATTATACCTGTATATTTTCAGAAAAATCTGTTGCTTACGTATCATGCGATATTCATCACAACGAAGACTTGGCAACAGCAAAACCATGTGAAAAGCTATTGTATTCTTTCTTTTTTAAAGGCCCTGGCTGATAAGAACAGTAACGCGAGGAGCCTACGAGGTTTGTCATAGTTCCAGCAAACTTCACAGCACACCACGCATTGCTGTCCGCCTCTCACCAATTACCCACCATTGGCTGGGGTGGTCATCACAGCCCCAGAAAACCTCTCCCAACACTTTCCAGGCTGCTTCCCTTGGACCCACTGCACTAGTTGTCTGCACCTGGGGGGGCCCCCCTCATCAGTCTCTTCAGAAACTGCGGGTCCCTGCAAAGACTGCCTTGCCTTGTATTTGCACACACACAAACCCTGTTGCCTGGGCAAACGGTGCCACAACCCCTTGTGAATAAACTTCTGCAATCTTTTGCCCTCTTCTCCTGCGCATCAGAGCAGCAAAGACATAGTAAGAAAGGCCAGCAGTCCGCTCGTGGGCCATGGGCAGCGGGACACGGCTTTGTGGAGTCACAGAATACCCTGAGTTGGAAGGTACCCACAAGGATAAAGTCCCTGCTATCTAAGCGGAACACACCAACATACTAATTGCATGTGCACTGCACAAATTGTTCCTGGGATTGTAGGTTCATCTGCAGTTGTATGAGTGGGACAATTTGTGTAAATGAGTAAACATACCACATATACAGAAAAAAGTTTGAAATACCCCCCCATTTTTTTTTTTTTAAAGCTGTACAAAACCCCTGGAAAAAAGCCTTTCAATCCATTTCAGAATTGACAATTTCAAAAGAAGCAAAAATTAAACCATTCCCCTATTTCATGTAGCCTATTGTAATTACTGCAAGGAAGTAGAGCTTTTCAGACTGCAAATATTAACCTATTTATACAATTAATAGCATGGTTTGAAACACATTCACTGAATTGCATACATTATAATTGTGCTATTCTTTTTGACCAAAATGCTTTAAAATTTGGTACCGCACAGGCAATGCCTTAAAAACATTTTTAAAAGCTGCAGTTTGATTTACTTTGGCAAAGGTGTTTTGAGATAGGGGGAAATAAAAAAAATCTTTGTAATGTGGATACATGATCATCTTGGGAAAGCCCTTCAGGCGATTAATCCTCGAGATAGGCTAGTTGCATCGGGGAACACAAACACCACACTGGGTTGTGTCAAGAATGTTCCCCACCACCCCATGTCTTCCATATAGAAACAAGTTCCCTGATAAAACTGAGATGCCACCACGCTCACTTGGGAACAGACTTTGCTCTGTGAGCTGAGAACTCTATTAAGCAAGCTTGATAAGCATAAAACTTCTTTCTTAGGTCTCTTTCTTTCAAGAGGGCTCTGTCACCGCAGCTCTGACAACAAGCTCCCCTTATGCCATCTGAGCATCTTATTTGTTTAATACATTACTTAAGAGAGAAGATACTAGGCAAGAGTCAGATCAACAAGCAATCAATATCTAGGCAAACAGATTAATCAAGAGACGTACATTCCACAACTTCACAAGGAGCCTGCCTTACAAGCAATATTTAACTGATGTCAAATAGCACGGAATGCCTAAAGACTGAATTTTCACAACAATCAAATTGGATTTGATGAACATAGCAATCTAACATGATGATCAACCTTTTTTCATCACTTTAAGCTTTGAATTAAATGCACACAAGAGTCAAGAGACACTGCATGCCATTCAGCAGAGTCCTCTGCTGCAATACGCCAGAAACTATTTACACAGGTATTATCAGGTATGTAGAAACTATGCCATGTTAGTTTTTCCCCCTTTTTGTTTAATCTGCCTAACAGGATTTTAGGAAGAAAACCCCAGCAGGTTGACACCTATCTCATTCTTTTTTACTACACTAATTTTAGCACCAATGAAAGGTGCAAAAGCTCAGAGACAGGAAGATTCAGAAGCAGATGCTCTTCACAACTGAGGTGGTTCTTATCAGGATCAGGCCTGATTTTCCTCTTTCAATTTACAGAAAGCTGAACATTCAGCCCAGCTGATAATCAGACTTGGTCCAGGCTAATGTTATTTTCCTATCTTCTGTCCCCTTTCGGCATGCCCATATGTGTAGCAGAATTAAGGCAAACAAGGAAGCATTTCATAATGCTTGGATCTGGCTCGTACAATAAATACCCAAACTAATTGTTTAACGTGACAAATACATTGCAATCTTGCTCATAACCCAGTAGGGAAACTAGTACATAAAGACTTCAGAAGGCCATACTCAAACCTGACTAGCTTACAAATGTCCTGGTTTCCTTTCATGCCTATGATCAAGGTGAACGACCTGGGGTGAAAATGAATACCTATAGATAATAATTAACACTATTCATCTTCAAAGCTTTTTACAAATAGTAACTGCTCATTCCTCCTAACAGCCCTGGGAAGTACTGCAGGGGAGTCTTTTATGACAGAAAACAGGGACACAGAAAGAGAGAATCTGCAGGAGCAACCAGAGCATCCAGCCTGATAACCAGGCATTACTCTGACTTCTAAGACACTCGCTACTCATGCTCCCTGGCTGTGCACAGGCAATTAACCTGCAGTTACCAGAACAAATACTAGCAGGTTGCCATCTTCTTTTGAGGTCTGTTTCCATGCACGTTCTTACCACACAGTAAGTATAAATAGGCTTGTACCACAGAATTGACGATGAGAAGTATGCAAACACCCTTACTCCTTAGCTCACTTCTCAATACCTCAGTTGCATGCTTAGATCATGAGCAGCCAGGTAGGGCCCAGTTTGCAGAGGTTCTGAGGACTCGCAGACAGCTGGACTTTGGGAGTTGGGAACTCACGAACATCAGAAGCCCAGCATCATGTTCAGCACTGAAGATCAGATCTAAATAGGCTGCGATTTTTTGTTTTTTAGGAAAGCAAATCAGTATCACAATGAAAAATCAAAATTCACATTGACTCTGTGTTGTTTTTTCTTGGCTTGGAGCATACGGGTCTCTCCTCCCTCTAGAACAAGACTACGTTAAGAATGAGCTGTGCAACCAGAAAAGCATCTCTGTTCTCCAAACCACGTTCTGAGTGTCAATGTGAAGTCAGCTTTATTACAGTTTGTTTAAAGCCAACACTTTTGTTGGGAGAAAAATATGGCACTGATATTTATTTTTCTTTTAAACTAATTAGAGACAAGGTTTTATTTAACATAGCATCTTTGGCACAGACAATTCCTGTTATAAGCCTTTTGCAGAAGAAGGATCAGTCTTTTTATCTCTACTTAAGAGAGAAGGAAGCATACCAGAATGTAAAGAGGCCAGGACAATCTTCAGAAGACTATCCTTCTCCACCCTAACAAATCAAACGCACATCCAAACCCACTTCTCAAGGTATACAGTTCTCACACAGCTATCAGGAGTGAAATATTCTATTCTAAATGGCCTAACTTGTTCAGACCAACATAAACAGTATGCAGGTGATGTGTGCATGGGAAGAACACAAATACAGGAGCATAACCAGCAAAGACAACACATTTAGATGCAGGCTATTTTATTAAGCAAAAGATAAAACCATCAGTGCAGCCTTGCTGGCTTCTAACCTTTTGTTGTGTTAGTTGTTCCTTATCCTTACCTTTGTGCATTTTTTTTTTTAGTTTTTGTTATTAAAGAGCATTTATAAAATAGTTTATGTATCAAGGTTTGCAGAACTTCATAGAAACTTCCAAGAAAAATCATGAAAAGCTCAGCTGTCAAATTCTGTTCAAGAGCAAAGCCCTTTACTGTAACATCCAACACCTTAAGCACTGCTTCACTGTCATCTCGCATGACAAGAAGGAAGTCAGAAGACAGAAATAGTAGAAGCTAGCAACCTTAATTCACCACATGGTTTGAAAATGGTAAAGAATGACCACCATACTGAGCAAGTGAATCAGATGGTTAGCAATCTTCCACTCCTACTAAACCACAGCATAACCACAATGTCTTAAATAAAACTCCAAACAACTCATTTTTAAGGTGACAACACTTCTTTAAATCTACAAAAACATTCCCATGTACAATTCTCAGAAATATGAGCAAGCAGGAAACACGCATATTCAGGGTGTGCCTGACCTAATTCTACAGTCTACTAGTTTAAAACAAGATGCACTTCTAATATAATTGCACACCTTTCAGAAAAGTTTAGCCTTGCTTTAATTTCTTGGAACATGCCAAAAGTTTCTTTAAACAAAAGCAGAAAAACAAGTTAGCAATGACCAAATTCCTCTTCTGCAGAAAAAAGGGAAATCTCAGGGGCTTAATTAAGATAAAACAGTGAGAAGCATTTCCTGTACGTAAGGATTAGAGAGTCACCATTGGGTACATCTGACCCGCAGCACAGGGATACCCCAGCTAGGCCAGCAGCTCTCTCTCCAGCGCCTCGCCACACTGTACACCACAGGCCAGAGTTCTCAGCTGTGTCAGTCCTGTACCACAGCTGAATCTGTAAACCTGCCCTCTCCCATGTACCACCGGCATTCATTTTCTGTCAGCTGGGTCTACTCTTGTGCCCCCTACACATTTTTGGAATTTGGTTAAGTAAATTCAATCAAACTTGTTATGAAAAAGCTCATATTGGTAAGGAGGCAGCAGTCCCAGTTTCTAATTTTCATAAAAACCATTACATTTGCTTTTGATCACTATCTATGTACTTTCCCCAAGAGAAGGAGGAAGAAAAAATGCATGCTGCTTGTCAGCTCATTTCAGTGGCAACAAAAATTTCCCAGTCACAGAGAAGCATTCCAGAGGACTGTGCAGAAGGAGAGGATAACCCAGTCATTAAGAAAGGCTAAAAGTAAGTTTCTGGGGTCTCATTCTATAAATATGTAGGCAATCCACTGAAAACAGCAGGTTTGAATTTGCATGAATGAGATCAGAGTCAAACCCTAGGAATTTTGGCCCCAGCTTCTGCTCATTTCCACACCTTTAACTTGGGAGTCTCTTAAGATTTTTATAAAAAATAAAACGGAGAAAGTATGGAAAGGAAACAGCACAGAAGGGCACAGGAAAAAACCTGCTAGACTGTGCCTGCTTTAGCCTTGACTGAGCTTCCTTTCTTATGCTTTGCTTTGTTCCCTTCTGCATGCCCAGTAAGAGGGGATCACATCACCATTAACAAATTGGAATAGACAAAGTAACTATGAAAACTGCCTATTAAAACATCCTTAATGTAATTTGTATAACAGTCATCTAGAGTTCAAATTGCAAGAAGTTGCTTTTCCTTTTACAAGTTCCCTGGAAAAAACACAAGCCTATTAACTCTTCATCTACTCAAAAATAAAAAAAGGGAGTTGATGTACCCACATTGTCAGTATTGTGAAGTTTACATTACAAGAAAGGCATTTCTTCTAAAGCAATGACAGTCATAACATACTTGTTCTGCCTAAAATTAGTGGAACAATAGTTAAATGGAGTAAAAATTAGTTGCTTCTCAAAAATTTGAGAAAAATGAACTTTGTAGCATGTCTGAAGCTGCTGCTATTGAAGCATCTATAGCATGTGCACACAGGAACCCATTTTCCAGTTTAGTATCATTTTAACTTGCCAATTTCAATTTAAAATAAAGCATTTTAAATTAGCATCCAGTGTCTTCTCTTTCAAGAAAAAAGCCCTATTCTTTCTACGTTTATCTTCTCTCACACACCTTGCATTGTAACCCTGTTTTTTCCCCTGTTTGCTCTAGACATTGTATGTTTCCAAATTTACATGATTTTCTCTATACATCTCACTTCAACTCTGGACAACTAACATAAGGGTTTGTAAACAATTCTAATGAATCACAAAAATGATTTCTTTTTAATGCCCTGACTTACAAACCTTTTGGCTCCTGCTTTTAATTTTTACTCCCTGCTTTTGGCCAAATTCTACATACAGTCTTTAAACATTTGCAGATTCAGAAAGTGTCACATTGATCAGCAAGTTTTTTCACTAAGATTTTTTTCAGTTGTCAAATATAAATCTAGTTCCTCACTTACTACCTCTCTTTTAAGCATAAGACTTGTTTATGAGACCAGTTCTTCTCTTTCAGAAGGTGAAGTGCCAAGTGCGAAGCATCACTAGGCAGGGAAGCAGGCTGCCCTGGGCAAGTACCTTCTACAGACCTGAAGAACGTACCCTACCAGACTGACTCCCCACCACAGCGCAATGCCAGTGCCTCCATAGCCTCTTGACACCTCTCACTGGTCAGAGCCCAGGTCTGTCAGCAAGCTGCATCTGGCCCGCAGGGTTACGGAGCTGGAAAGACACTGGCTCTGCCACAAGCATCTGAGCCCCCAGCACTGCCTTGTGGGGCTGCCTCAAACAAGGGACACTCAAGGCAATGACAGACTTGGCAGGTCTGATATTGCCCACCCCTTCGCACCTGCAGATATGCCTGTACCATAGGAGAACAACATAGAAGAGCATTCATCCAAACTACATCACAAAAAAAGCTACGTAGAGCCTTTAACATGCTTTTCTCATACCTACTAGTGATCCTTGCTTCATTTTCTGCTACAGGCACAAACATTACCAGAAAATGAGTGATTTTTAGCTTGAACTAGCACAGACGCATTACAAAAGGCTTTTCCCTTGTTATAAGATAGCTCTGTCAATATACAGTGGATTCACTTTCCATCTGGCTTTGAATTATAGATGGAAAATAATGTCCAGCGGGACTGATGCAATGCAGGCCAGCCTGCAAATTCTGGCAAGAGACAGCAAGAAGGCTGATGAAATATTTGATTGTTTTCTCCTATTCTGTGCATAGTGCTTCACTGTTAGCAAAGTTTATAGACTTACTCGCTTACTTGAGTCTTAACAAAAATCTACTGTTTCTACAAGTGCAATTCAAAGCTACAATTCTGTGGCATGGTTTTAATGGCTTAACACTGCACACCCACACCTTGATATAAGACCCCTGGTTCACCAGGTTCTTCTATAACTTACAGAGATTTGTTTGCACACTGAAAGCTCACACCATTGCTGATGGCACTGAGCCACATCAGTGCTCCACACTGACAGCATATCTTTTGCCAACCCACCAACAGGACTCATACATGCAGAAAACTCATTGAGATTTATTAAGTTGCAGTATCCTATTACAGATTCTTCCAAAATAGGAAAGTTATACCATAGCAGACAACTGGGGCAGATGAAGAGCATCCAATAGTGCCCTACTGCTCCTCTCAGAAGGAAACAGTTTCTAAACAAGGCAACAGGTTAGTGCTTTGCTAGGGCTATCTCCCTCCCCAAGAGGCTCAAGGGCACAAGTGTTAGAGAGCAGGTCCAGGAGACCTACAAAGGCCATTTCCACTATTCACACTATGGGGTTAAAAGCAGTTACCTGAAAAATGATAGTTCTTACAGCTGATCCTCAAAGAGCATCTTAACACTATGGTAATGGCAGCTTTGCTAGTGCTGTCCAACTGAATTCAGTCAGCAATTTAAATAAAGCTGGCCACATCAACACAGAGTATGGACTTCCTTTCTACACAGAAGGACAGAGTATGTAGATCTGACCAGGGTAAGGGGAAAAACCCGGTGAAAGATGATCTGCTGCAAGCAAACAGGATCTTCTGTCTCTAGAGACCCAAAAAACAAATGGTCCCCTTTTAGCATACATAATAATGAGCTAAATAATGTTTTAGGCCAAATGACCCCTGTGAGTTACATTTTGTCTTCACTTGTGTTAGATAAAGTTACAAATACCTGACAAATCTTCAACAGGAACAATAACAGCAGACAGTTTTGCCCTGTATTCTCTATTCCACAATTTTCAGCAGGGATACTTAGAAGGGTTTCAGAAAAAAACAAACATGTTTCAACAAAGTATAAAAGCAAGACCTCCCTTAACCCTTTAGATTTTAAAATGCTATTTTCTTTCTCAATTCTTCTTAGGCAGTTAAATCTAACTTGGTTTCAAATTTAAATGAATTCCTACATCTACGCTACAGTCAAAGCTTCTTTACTGTAAGCTATATAAAAAAAAGCCTAAGGACAACAGTATTTCTGAAAAGTTTCTAACCCTGAGTCTGACATACCTGCAGCAATCAGAACTGCTCAACAGAAATAATCCTACTTACTGTAACTCTGGAGCAAACCCTCTGCCAATATCCAAACAACACAGCTCCTTACTTACTGGCGGCTCATATGTTCTCAGTGCTACCAGCAACAATATTCTGCAATCCGTCTTTAACAGAGGGAAGCACCAAGTCACAGCAAAGCTTCAGAGTTTAAACTGTTTGTACTGCAATGGTCACTCCCCCAGAAGCCCAGATGCCTGATTCGTGTAAATATTTCAGTTTAAAAGTCCCCCCAGCTGATTCACAAAAAAACTTGAATATAAAAATCTATATGATAGCAAATAGCTTTATTTTAAGCCTCTTAGTTTCAGGACCCCCCGCCCCAAATCTGTCTCCATATTCCTGCTTCTGCCTTTTTTTTTTTTGGCAGGAGTTATCTGGTAGAAAAAGTGCAGTTTTACTAAACTGATGCTGTATGGTTAAATACATTCTTGCCACCCATCTGCCACACAACCCTTACGCAGGCAGAAAGGAATCAGCTACCAGAACTTCTGAATATGTGCATAACCACATGCATACAGATTCCTGAGCCCAGACCACCTTAGATTTGGGCCTGATAAAGTTTACAGTAACTGGGAATGAGTCATTTTGATATGTTAATGCCTGCGTAGATGCACTGCTAATAATGCCCCATAAACAAGTGCCTTCTTCCTTCAGAGCTCTGATGCCTATGCACAGCATTGCAGAAGTATTAGATGTTTGTGGTCTAGAAATGTTACCCTCTACCAGTTCATATTTTAACATTATGAGCAACAAAATATATTGATTTATCTGGATTGCTCAGAAAGTGCTCCAAATGCAATTTCACAGAACAGAATTAATTGTTGCATATAACATCAATAATATATCACCTTTAATGCAGATAGAACAGGAAGTACAAAACTGTTTTTATCCTGACTCATGCCAGTGATAAAGCATGTGTAGGTACTGACAAGCTTTAAAGTCTCAACATAGCACCTGATTAGATTAATGAAAAATGCCTTGAGATATCTTACATAAAAACAAACCAAATGTCCAACATAAAAATAAGCTATCACTAATTTGCAATGTAACTCACATTTATACAGTACATACATACAACGCATTGCAAGTACTCAGTATTATTTTTTGTTTGGGACCAAGCTTTTAATTCTGTATAGTGAAATCATCTATTCTATCTAGATACATGTGCAATAAAGTACCAGTAGTCTATTAAGGAGGTTTGG
>VXAL01002270.1:312426-323610 GCA_013399475.1 Chauna torquata | reverse complement strand
GGGCAGTAGGGGAGCATGAAAACTAATAGCAGCAGCCTTTAGTCACTAAGGCACATTGTCCCACATGAGGTGGGATGGGTGGTCATCATCCAGGACTGTGAAAACTCCACATAGAACACATGGTGCTCAAGAGCAAGGCGGCTCATTGTATTTTCAAAGCTTGTACTAGAGCATTCACCCCAGAACTCAGCAAGGAGGAGACACCAGGGTACAAATTAACACTTCAGCTCATACCTGAGGGGCTAAACACACCATCACCCCCTCCTTTCTCCTTTAGGACAGTGCCTGTAGGAGATCCAGGAACTGCAGGCAGCACCTGAAGCCCATTACCTGGAGTTGCCACCACCTGCAGTTTTGGTGTTAGGACGCTGACTTGCAGCCCAACACCCAGCCTGCAGCACCATGAAGCCTAAATTACCCTATTTGCTTTTGGCATAGTAACTACCCAGCATGGATCCCCCTGAGATCAGGATCCATGCGTTAAGAATCGGAGTATTTTGAAATACATAAGTTTCAATGTAAATGGATTGTTTTATTGGTAGAGAGAATAGTCAGAATGAAGCAAAATTCCTCTCCTCACTTACTGAGCTTTTAGTTTCCTACAGAAAGTTACTTGACATTTCATGCACAACACAAAGCACCTACTTGCTATGACTCTTATTTTGGAAATGCTGTGAGCAGCTTAAAACTCCACCTTCCTACTCTGGAAAGGATCCCAACAAGTAACTGCTAACTCATTCCCAGCTCATCTGCTACAACTCCAACTGCCATTCGTTTTTAACCAATTGCATGGCAGCAGCTTGAGAAAACTAATAGATTGCCTTCAACTTTCAAAAATCTGCTGTTACGGTAGCCATTAACTAAAGAGATTTCAGAAAAGCAGAGCACTGAGCATCAAAAAACAACCAGCCGCCTCCACCACCACCACAAAAAAACAGGAAAACTGGATACTGTGTAATGAAATGCAGTTAAATTTCAAAGTGTCCTGCCTTGAAAAAGTGGTTAATCTGTACCAAGCGTGGATGAACTCAGTGGTTACTGATGTACCTGAAAAAAAATCTTTATCTACCCATACGCCCCTGCCTGTTTTGAGTCCTGAGGTAGGACTATACAATGGGGATGGGAATAGGCCACAGCCCAGCAAGCCAGTCCCTCTTCCTACAGCACAGGCACGTGGGGCTCTCCTGGTGCTCCAGGGCAGGCACTGCTGCCATTGACCAGAGGTCCAGTGACAGTTTGCATCCAGTGTGGAAGAGCAGGACCAGGCTACAAGGGCAGCACTGAGGAATGAGGCAAAACTCAAGCACCATAACCCAGCACAGGAGATTCTCTACCTGTCTTTTGTAGGAGACAGGCTGGCACGGGATCCCTGCCAGGGTAATTATCTGGCAACCCCACCAGGTACTGCCATATCTCACCACAACAGTCAGCAGGGCAAGTAGCTGGAAGCCAGTTCAGATAAACCCACTGAAGCTACGGCTGCACCATGGAGCTGCAGGGCCAGGACAGTCCTTACAAGCAGAGGCACAAGCGAAGCAAAGGCCAGCAGTGTTGTCTGTGGAAACAACTGACTTCACTGAACAAGCAAGCTGTTTAATACACATTAAGACACAAACAACAACAGAAAGCAAAACAAATCTAAGGCCTACATTTTAGAGTGTGGCTGCATTAGTAAGCTCTGCAAGGAATACGCAAGCAATCCTACACCAAAACAAACAGAAGAGCTTTATTTAGCACAATTGCAACTTTTCTTGAAGAGCTCTTCTTCAAGAAAGCTCATCTTGTTTTATTTTTGGTATGCAAGAGAGGGGGGCTAAAATTTCAGCTGAGTAAATCAATCATTAGCACTCTGTCTATGGCAGCAGAGGACTTGATACTTTATTTCCAAGAGCTGAAAAACATCTTGCTCAAGATTTCAAAATAACTGAGGTTTATGATGGTATATTGGCAAGACACCTCTTGCTTTGTTTACATGTCTGGATAAATATTTCACATGCCAAGCGTAGTCATAACACTTTCTAAGAATATTCCATTACATTCTTTCTTATGTGACTAATAAGTCTTTCACAAAAATATTTGGCTAGTATCATGTTTCAGCAAAATTACTCAGGAGCCATAGCCATATTTTGTGGAGGTTTAAAAAGGAAAATAACCACAAAAAATACAAAATTGAAAAGGCAGAGACGATGCCTATTTCAACACACATAATGAGGCATTTGTGCAGAGGAAAGGTATCCATTTGGGCACTGAATAAGGCCGCTCTTGAAAGTGGAAAGTTCTAAAACTGAAATGCATTCCAGAACAGTGCACTCCAGCCCATTTTAGAAATGACAAGCAAGCAACCCAATGTTCTAACCAAAATTGGAGCTGGTTTTCAGAGTTGTCTCAAAGACAACAAGCAAAAGAAAGGCTAAGATTTTTTTTATTATTTATTTTAAAGAAAGTCTTTGAAGTCTGTCCTTGCGAGGAATATTCTACTATTCTGCTGAATAATCCAAGAGATTCACAAATAAGTTGTCTAATTCCAGTAGTACAGCTTATGCATTATTTTAACATCTTTAATATGAAGATAGGTCTTACTGCAGAGCCTGCTAATTAAAGGGTCTATTAATGTAGAAAGAAGCTCTCTCAAACCCAAGGATTTCAGCTCAGTCCAGATCAGAAATGGCCAAAACCTTGACATTTTAGAGCTCCTAATGTGGACTGCATGAAGTGAGTTTGCTATTTTCAATGTGGCTGTCAACTAGGCAAGACACTTACTAGAAACCACCATCACTAAGCGGCCCTCTTGGTGGTAAACCTGGAGCAAAACTCAGGATTTTCAGGCAGAAGTCTCAGCACACTCACCAGCAGCGGGTGAACACTTCTTCCAGCCCTGTCCACAGGACACAGCTGAGGCAGCATGAGTGCGCTGGAATGCTCATTGTCACTGCTCCCAACTGCTCCGGGGATAAGCAAAGCCCTTAAGTCTCATGGTTGCCAATCTGGGTGGCCTGAGTTCAGAAAAGGTTTTTTTTTTTTGAATTGTTATTTTTAATTCAGCTGTGACAATCTCCTAATTGAAGATATCACTGTTTGCAACACGTGGTGAGAGACTGAAGATCCTCTTTTCCACATTAGTAGTAGTTTCCTCTTTCAGAAATGCAATAATTCCACTCTACAACTGGTGAAATGGCATTTCCTGTAGTTGTCCACAACACCTTCAAAACAGTCTTGGAATGACTTAGCGCAAAGTGAAGACAGATCAGGTGCCATGGCACATTAACCAATTTTCTGAAGACAATTGAGAGTTTCAAAAACAGCTTTTAAGAGGAGAGAGAGAGAAGCTCATCCCATGATCTTATCAAAGAACATTTTGTAATACTGACAGATGGGGTACCATTTAAATATAGCACAGCCTTAATGCACTAAGCTTTATAATTAACAGTAAACTGAAATCCAGTTTCCCCCTTGCTCATCCAGTACTAGGTAACAGGCGTAATTAGTCCACTCTCACTTCAGTACCTTGCACAGTACATTCAAAGCAAACCATCTCAAAACCAGCTGTTTATCACGGCTCCTCAAGTCTGACAGCAAAACTGCATGTAAATGAACTTCCTTGCTGTCCAATACATTCATGTAGGCCTTTTTGACTGAGCCACATCATACAGCCCTGTGAGGGGACTACCACCTGCAGCAGGCCGGAAGCCATGATGCAGAGCTGCGTCACGGAAACCTTCTCACTCAGCAGCAGCCAGAACAGCATGTCTGACCACAGCCTTACATGTACATTTGAAAATGGGCAGGCTGCTGGAGGGACAGAGGCAGACATGCTCAGTCCCCATCATGGGATCTGAAACGAGGGCTATTCTGGGAGGTGACAATGCAAGAGCTCTTCTCCCACCTGCTGCTCACACATGCCCAAGGAATTTGTGTGATCAATATTTTTCTCCATTAATGCAGCATCCAAATCAATGGCTTTCAATCATCCTCAAAAAGAAGGTTTAAACTGCTGTGCAGTACAGCTTAAGCCAGAAATAAGCAGCATTACTGGTAAAAGCTAAAACCTCTCTAGTCCAAAATGACCCAAACGTTACCTAACACACTGTAAGAATCAATCTCATAAAAACTGTGGAGATTAGCAAAAATTTGAGCTTTTGAGGTGCTTTACTTTAAAACTAAACCATTTAACAAATATACCTGCATGACCCTATTTGAAAATTGCTGAATAATCTTATTTTTCACATTTGCAACTTGGACTCTCTGAAAGGAAAAAGAACATAGTAGATACCGTAGAAAACAGCTTGTAGAAGGAAAAAAAAGATTGTGCTCATATATATTAAAGAAACTCTGTAGGTGTAACAAATGAAACTGTAATGGGAAATCAGCACTTATTGAAGTTTAAGTAATCTATGTATTTCTTTTCTATTCCTTAGTTGGCCTCCTGAACAAAGTTACAACAAATAAGGCAACCTTTTCAAAAGCTCCCAAAGACTCCTTCTCAACAAATGCTATAGTCTGTTTTCCAAACCACATTTGTATAAAAGGTCTTTGCTATCATAAACTTCCATCTGCTGAGCCTGTATCAGTCACTAACACCTGATGAAGAGCAGTCTTATCAAAAAAGATTAGACTGCAAGGAGGCTTGCAAGTGCCTGCCAGAACATTTATGTCAACGGATTAGGGAACTCATTCATGATGACCAAATGCTACAGCAGATAACATTCCAGGCAGACATAACCTTTGCCATGGCTAAGATTGTGTGCCATGATTTTTAATCCTCTCACCCAGAGGAAGAAGCAATTAGTCAGCTTGCACAAAGGTTAAGGCTTCCTTATTCATTTTCCTCCTTCATTTGTTCCAGTTATGTTGATCTAGCAGACGACATTAACCACACACAAACTGGGAGAGAACTATAAGATTCGCCCAGCTAAGCTAATTTCCAGTCCTACCAGAAATTCCTACAAAAATACTACAGCCGCTGCAACAGAGCAAATTCAAACAGTTTCTCTGCCTGCCTTTTCCCTACTTACCTGCTTTGTGGATCTTTCACTCCAGTTTCTCCAAGTTATCAAAACACATTGAGTGAGAACTGCAGCCATTCAAGTTAGAAAAGAGGTATCACTTAGAAAAAAAATTAGTGTCAGCAGTTACTAAACTGAAAAAATTGCTAAAGCTGGAGTACATGCTTAATTGAGACACTTAACAGGACATACTAAAGCATAATGTGGACTTACAGATTAATTTCAGGAAACATGACCAACTGTTGTCCCAGCAGAGTAAGCCATGAGGCTGGAATCTGAGAGACCCAGCAGCACTTTTCTAGACCCAGAATTACACTTATTGAGGAAATCCTTCATTTATTAGAAATAGCCTTGTTGGTTTTGCCTGCCTAATGCATCTTTCATAGACACATTGCCAAAACTTTACATACAAGTAGTATTATGAGGCAGCAGTGATCACTAGCTACTAACACATTTTATTATTGTTGTCACAAGAGCAGGCTGCCACCGGACTTGCACATTCTTGCAGCACTCAGCTGTGATGAGCATTAGGCACAAGGTTCAGTTCTGCTACTCTTATGGCTGCCAAGCTGCAGTTCCCTCAGAAAATCCTCTGATTCAACGGACTAAATTACTACAACCCAACATAGAGGTCAGGGACATAGTGCTATTTTATGAGAGCTAGCTGGTAACATCTCCCAGTTCTTGTAACACACGCTTTTGCCGATGAAAGTATGAGTAATAAATTTGAACCTTTATTATTTGTCCACAAGCTGCAAATGCAGACCTGACACACAACTGCACTCTCATTTCTGTCTTTGATTACCTGACCCCCCGCCTCCCTCTTCTTTTTTCTCCTCTCTTCTTCTGGCCATTTCAGTACTATATGCCAGGCAGTTTTCTATTCTCAAAATAAATTGCTGACTAGTTTTCTGGTCACTTTGACAATGGGATGCATACAACCTGTTCCAATCTCTATATTGAAAGGGAATTACTATATTTGCACACTCAGTGGCAAAACTGATACAACAACTGAGCATTCCCACTCTCAGGAACAATCACAGGTCTAATACCATTTTTAATAGCTGCACTGAACAGCTATTGAGGTTTTTCTGAGGGCAAAGGCCAGGGAAAAATAATCCCAGTCATTGCAGATGAAATTTCTCAATGTTGAGCTCAGATGAGTACAGGCGATGTTCAGTGCCTCTTCTAATATTGGTAGACATTGATTTTGCTTCTCTATTTCAGGCCTGTGCTCATGAAACAGCTGGCCCTTCAAAAGTCCTAGCTGTCTTATGTACTCTGAAAAGCAGAGCCAAAACATACACAGGCCACAGCATATGCTCTCTGCTCAGGTCAGAAGGCACATCATGACCACAAGTTAGAACTTGAACAAGAAAAGAAGAGAAGCTGCTATGAAAGCTGATGAAATGAGACACGGGGAAGGCAAGCCCCAGGACTTCTGTGACTCTCAGCACCTGCAATTATTTTCCTGTAACAGACTCCTGAAACACATCCATGTAAAAGCCCACTTTGCTCTGCCTTTGTGGTGCTCCTATGTCACAATCTAGCCTAATTGGGTCACCGGTCTGCTGCAAAGGGGTTCCAGTCTCCAGTTCTGCAAGTACAATCTAATGAGGTCTTGATAAAAAAATCTCCCCACTGCTTCTAGACCTGAGACTTACAGGGTACATTCCTCAACTCTGGTCTCCTGCTGTAATCCCCCACTCTGGAAAGCTGGACATCTTCAGCCCTAAAATCGATTGCTCCTTGGCCTTCCCCCCCCAGCATGCACTGACACATCCCAGGGCTCCATCTTAGTTGTGGGCTCTGGGGAACACATGGCAAGAAAATCAAGATGTCATATCAGCTACTAGGCATCCTCACCTCAGAAAACTGAGAGTTTGATAGTCATACTGCTGATCTGCCTCCTTCCATGCTGCAGGCTGGATGGAGTCTCTCCTATAGCTCCTCCTCACATGCTGCAATAGTTGTCTTCCTTTTCCCCAGGATAAAGTAGGACTACATATTTATCCTGGAGCACACGAGTTTGGATTCATCCCATCTGAGCTACCTGGATTACAAGTCCCAGCTTCTCTATACAGACACTGGTAAGACAGAAGCACAGGAAGGCAATTCAGATATGATCAAACTGGGCTACAGGAAAGAAGCTAAAGTTTGGAAATTTTTCAGAACTGGGAGGCTGTTTAGTAGACAACAGTTTGTACAGCAAGGCCACCCAAAGCTTGGGACTCAGAATTGTACTAACCTTGGTAAAAGACGGTCCACAGGCTCTAGGCAATTGTCATGTTGGAATCAGAGAGGATGCTGGAATCAGAAACTTGAAATCAGAGGGGATTTCATCAGCAGTCTAGGCAAGTCCCCCCCAAAACCACATATTGCAATCACATTGCTTCTACAGAGAACGCTAATTTTATTAAACTGGGAATTTTTGAAGTCATAATTAGCTCTGATTACGCTGTTTATCAATAAAGTGGATGAAAAATGGTGGTAGCTCCCCATCCCTTTACATCTCCCCACTGAAAATAATTTGCTATGCTGCTTGTCTGGGTATGGCTTGAACTAGCCAGTAATGAACTCATGCTCTAGCTAAGTCTACTTTCTATTAAGCAATTCATTTAAAAAACAGGAGATCCTTTAGTCAGCTGAAATGGCCTTTATCAGCAGACACCAATTCATCATTTTTCCTGGAAAGAAAGAGTTCATTATCACTCTGCTCTCCACACATGCTTCTGGGATCTCTAAGCAGAACATAGCAGTACCAGAGTCTGATCCCAAGCTAATATTCTAGGGATGCCCGCTTTTGCATTTATTAAACAGCTATTTATTTTCTACTACGAGGGAGAGTTTCTGACACTGGCTCTAGCAACGACACGTAGCTACGACAGACTGCAAGGGAATGTGCTATTTCAGGTAGCTCTGTAAGTCTCCTTCCACAAGCCACTTGGCTGCTGACTCGGCCTGTCATCGTGCAGTGACTTTCATAACAGGACTGCAACTTGTGATGCAATTATTAATACAGTACCACCACTACCTCCTGCTCAACCAATACTCCTACGTGATCATCCCTTTTGCCAAAAGGGGACTAAGATGTTGCTAATTGCTATATATCACTGAAATCTTACAGCAAATTCATCACAAAGGTTGAAGTATTATTTACCTTTCTCTACACCCAAATTTTCTACTTACAGTTTTTCAGGTATTTAAGGTGGACTTAATAGCATTACTTTTAAACAATATTATACTCTGCTTCCTTTGACTATGTTCTCATACCATGAACTAAACACTTGGCTGTCTGTCATGGGCACATGGAATGAGTTCAAGATGAGGCTGAGTGACAAACACATCCTAACATGCCTCAAAGTTTGTACTGAAAGCATCAACTACTAAAAGCAGACACTATTGTTACTTCTCATAACCTGTAAAGACAGGCTGAATAGCCACACACAAAAAAAACTTACAACATCCTTAATAGAAAACTCAAAGCAGGTAGTTATGACACCTCTTGGATTCTGTGGAGGCAAGACAGAACGTGCCAAGATGCAAAGGCACCGCAAAAAGACAAGTAAGATCAGATCTATGATCAAATCAGCTAAAGTAAAAGAGTTCCTCAATTCCATGGTTAAAAACACTCTGAGGAAGGAAATAAAGGTTACTGCTGTATATTGCTTAGGTAAGGCTACCTCTGGAGCACAGAAAAAGTGAAGTGCAACCTTGATTCATTTTATACTCCAGGTATTCAACAAACTTGGTCACACTTACATGGATCTCAGATGATAGGTTTCTATCAGTATGNTTTTTTTTTTTTTTTTTGAGGCTCTGCAATCCTATCTTGCCATCCATTCAAAGAACTGTCACAAAATCTTTCCAGGAAAATCAAACAAAAAAACTAACAACACTCCCATCACTTTCCCTGCCTGTAGGTACATGCAATCTACATCAAACAGCTCATATCTTTGCTAAAACTTATTTCTCACCACTGCTTTGTAGTATAAAAAATAACTCTTTCAGTCCTTTTGACTACAGATTCTTCCAGGTAGCTACCTGCAGCTTGACTGGGCCCACTGAAGTCCACTCAACTTTATACAGAACAACTACAAAACAGAAAGCTCCAAAAATAATCAAAACTATGTGATGAATTCCTACCTGAAAGATCATTCTTTTTAAGCCCCAAACATAAAACTTATCTCCTTCAACACTAGCAGCACAAAAACCAGTACTGAATGAGATCATGAAACATTTCACGTGCTGCAAACCAGATAAGTCTACCTTGAAACAAACACCAATTTAGCTAACTTGGCTTACACCTATTTCCATTAAAGCATAACTTACTTCAACCTGTTCTTAATTGCTTTAAGATAAGCTGAAATAAGTCTGGACATAGTCTTATGCACAGGTTTCACTTATCATTAGTCTACATAAACTGCTCCATTTCAACCATAAGATTAGACCATAGAGGACCCTCTAACATGAACGTTATTACAGAAGATAAAGACAATTGTACCAGTAACCAGTATAAGCAATTGTTGTACAGGCTGCTTTGCAGAAGAGCATTTTTAGTGATGGAAATATATACAAGTTGTAAACAGCATCAGTCCATTTATTTCAGTAAACCGTGACTGTTTCCCTAAATAAAATTGCTCCACTGTAGTAAAGACATGCATAAATCCAGCCTGAAGAATAATAACTTACACACTAACCTGCAGTTTTTGTGCCCAATAACTATTTTGATGCTCACATGACTTTAAATACTTCTATGAACTGAGGGCAGAAGTGTTTATAACCCATAAAGTCTGTTTATAACCCAGTCTCAGTCTGGGCACGGGGTAAACAAGGACACACCTTGACAGGGAGAACTGTGTCTTTCCATTAATTCCTTAAGTCCTTGCTGTTAATGGTCTGTGATTGCTGGTAATGCCAGCAGGAAGGATTGTGACTTTGTGGTGAGGATAAGGAGGACATGTGGAGTACAGGTGAATTTTCTTCATTAAAGGTATAATTTACTGCTAGAACAGGATTTGGGTTTGCAGCAACCCTGGCAAAGTAATTCAAAAACATTCTTTCTACAGCTGTGTGCTTTGGCCTCCCAGGTGTATGTATGCTCAAGATTGTTAGCATTATTATTACCTCTTTCCTGAACAGCTTAAGGTCACTGAGAAGGCAGCACAGAGAGAGAGAGCAGAATTAAAGACGGGGAAGTCACAACAACAGAAAGGTGCCTGCAAGCAGAGGCAGGCTGAGATTTCACCTATTGCTCCTCTTCAGGGGAAAATCCCACATCCCTCAGAAACTCATGCTCCCATTCAAAGCACTGTAGGGCCAGAAAGGAGGGAGGAAAGGGAAGGTAGACTCAAACCTAAAAAGATGCTTCAGAACAATAACACACCAGCCTACAACCCCAGGACATGCATAGGACGGCACTGCCCAACCAGCCTCAGAAAGCAGGGCAGAGGACGATGCTTCCTGCTGCAGGGGGGTCACCAGCAGCAGCTTCACCACAGGGCACTGAGCACAGCCCAGGCCCCGAGGCCTCCCACAGAGCACTGGAGAAAGGCCTAATACATTGAAGAGGCATGGATGCAGCACTACCTCAAGGGATAAGAGCCCCAGCCTCCTGCCAAGCCACACAGGCTCTAGAAGAGGCCCCACGGGCCTCCAGGTAAGCACGGGGCAGGCATCCTCAGCACCACCGATGGCGTTCCCTCGGCACACACAACGAAGGCCCCATGCGCACCCCCAATGCGCGCAATACTCAGTGGAGGTTCTCACAGCCCCACGGACACTCCGAGCACCCACAGGGAAAGTGCGGGCTTCCTGGACCTTCGAAACCCCCAGAGAATAGCAGGGCCCACTCGACCCCACAAACACCATCCCTAGTGCCCGCAGGGGAGGGACAAGGCTCTCCCCAACCACACAACAGGCTCCCCCAAGCCCATAAGCCGCCCTCAAAGCCCAGACAGGAGCGGGACTGGCCCCTCAGCCCCGCGGGCCACCCCTAAGGCCCACATAGGGCCCAGGACGCCCCTCAACGGCTCCTTCCTAAGCTCCACAGAAGGCTGGGAGGCCCCTAGAGCCCAGCCCCCCCCGGGCGAACCGGGAGAGCCTCCCCAACCCCCTGAGGTCCCACGGAGGACGAGGGGGAGACCCCCAACCGCCCCCACCCGCCTCTAGGCCCCGCTCA
>VXAL01002270.1:269916-311816 GCA_013399475.1 Chauna torquata | reverse complement strand
GCATCGGTGGGCGTCGGGGCCGGGGCAGCGCCGAGCTGCGGGGGCACCGGGGCAGCGGCCAGCACCGCCGCGGGGAGCGGCGAGCCAACGGCAGCGGGGATGCAGGTAAGAGCCCGCAGCCCCCGCTCCCGTCCGGCTCCCCCCGGGGCCGGGGGCGTTACCTAGCGGCCCGGCGGGGCCCCCCACACCGGGCAGAGTCCGGAGCAGCGGGGCCACTCCATCAGTGCTGGCTGGCACCGAGCCGGACGCTGCTCCCGGACTCCTTGGGGCTTCTTTCCGCCGCTCTTCTCTTGGCTTCCCACTCTAAACCCTCCAAGGACAGTATGTCCTCTTGAAACAAGCAAATATGGTCTCAGGAACATGCTTGAAAACAGCAAAGCAGGAAAAAATACCACCAAACCAGCAATGTAATAAAATCGGTACAAAGTAATAAAACTTAAGAATGTGCTGCTTCTGCCCTAGAAATCTTCAGGAGCAAGGAAAGTATGAAGCATTTGAAATTTTTATAGTAAATTTCCTTGTAATAGAGTCATGCTGATGGGAGAAAACTAAAGTACCATTTTAGGGGAGCTCTGGACAAAATGCGCTGCTAATTTCTTTCACTTTTATTTTTCCTGCAACTTATTGTTTAGAATGAATCTGAAACAGTTTGCATTGCTATAAAGCCTCTTCAGAGTTTATACTGGATTTTCTCTGGTTTCCTCATACAATATCATACAGCTGCTTGCTTTGCTAAAACCAACTGCCCAGATGCAACAGCTAGCAGCGATTTCACCACTACCAGAAAAATTGTTAATACTTGTCCTTCTGGTGAGGAAAACCCCATCACCCTCTGAAATTAAGTTTTGTAGTGATTCAGCTCTTTCTCATCTTTCTCACAAAAAGACTGAGTGGTAAAGATAGTTCCTCATTGTCATCTGTCGACAGTGTCAAAATATGAAGCACATCGTCAGTAGAAAGAACTTGGGTAATCTTCAGCCGTTCCAGGCAGCTTGGCCAAATTGCTGCCTGCTCCGTGCAACTCCCCCGATCCCAAGGATCCAGCTTTGGGGTCACCAGCTTTGCGTTTAAGACATGCCCAAGCACCGCTGTCTGCTATCAGTGCACACTGGGATTTTCTCCACCCCTGATTCTCCAAGCGGCTCAGCTCCTTTACAGCACACAGCAGAGGAGTGCCGGCTGCTTTAGGCACCTCTGAAAATCTGCCTGAGGGTGTATTGAAGTGCCTGGAGTTGGCAACTGCTTCAGAAAATACCATTTTCAGGCAAAATTGTTAATTTCCCAGAGAATGAAGCTCAGCAATTGCTGGGATTCATGTTAATAGACTTTTAAGGCAAAACATTATTTACTTGGCTGCCAGTAATATTTCAAGATGTAGATGGGGCTGAAAGCAGGACCCGAACTCCCTTCTGGCTCACGCGCCATGGATGAAAGCATAGAGGTGGTGTGGGGTCAATGCCACCTCTGCAGCCCCACAGATGTGCTGGGACAGCCTCTCCCTCCAGTGCTGACCGTCTCCGAGGGCTGTGTGAGCATCACAGCTTTTGGAGAGGCTCAGGCGGCTCCCTGATGAGCAACCGAGAGGGAGAAATAATTCCTGAGAATGGGGCTGGGACTTAACAGCAGGAGAACAAGATATCTCCCGATGAGGTGGCTATTTCCACTGATGTCCTTATGATTACTAGGGAAAAACTTAAGAGATCTCTTTGTATGGCATTTTCAAGACAAAAACCTAAGCACTAATATCAGCTTTATTTTCACAACTAAAGAACTGAAGTACCGTTCTAAAACCCCAGGCATCCAGTGAGCGTCAGAGAAAGCTCTGCCAGTCTTGGCTTCATCTTCT
Organism: Chauna torquata; assembly: GCA_013399475.1. Lineage (NCBI taxonomy): Eukaryota > Metazoa > Chordata > Aves > Anseriformes > Anhimidae > Chauna > Chauna torquata. Next base: position 309,970 of record VXAL01002270.1, on the reverse strand, counting down.
GCTTCCCTGCACGCTTGGAGCCTGGATGACGGCAGGTATCTGCTAAAGAAAGAAAAGAAGCAGAGAAAGAGGGAGGGGGTCTCTGGCTCCTAATGCTGTCTTGGGCAATCAGGGATTCATCCTGGGGCTGGCAGAGGATCTGGAGCCAGTGTGGAATTGCTGCAGACAGTGCATCACAGTGCTGTGGGAAACCAGTTAGAAACTACCTGAGCAGTGTTTGCCATGGCGGAGGTGTCTCCAAAGCAAAGGCAGGATAGCTGGGAATTTCCACCCACTGATGAGCTTAATCTCTTTTCCCCAGGGTAAAGTGTCAGTTGGTTCTTCCAGCCCGGTTGTTACAGCTTCGTTACCACCCCAGGACAGACACACACCCATCAGTGAGGGGGAAATCTTCAGGCTACCGGGCAGGCTGAGTGAGTAGATGTTGCGCAAGTCAAGGCTGCTTAAACGGGAGCTCCCACAGCGTGGGACGTGGTGGGTGCAGCCATGGTGTCCCACTGGGGACCATTCCTGCTGCCTACATTAGGTTATAAGATGGGCCAGTCCTCATGGTTCATTTTCTTTGGGGTGTCTTGGTCCATGAACACTTAAGTTAGAGGGGAAGTTTGGCGATGGAGAAGACTTTTGTCACACACTGCCCCTCACCAGTCTTGAGGATGGGGACCAAGTTGTTTCAGAGACTGCGCCTGGTTTTAGGAATCCAGCCCTCACTTTGGAGCAAGGATGACGTCATCCACTGGCTCAGATGGGCAGAGAAAGAGTATTCCCTTCGGCAAACGGATGAAAGCAAGTTTGAAATGAACGGCAAAGCCCTGTGCATCCTCACCAAGGACGACTTCAGATACCGAGCTCCTAGCTCAGGTTAGGTGAAGTAGAAGGGTGTTTATGGGACCGAGTACAGCACAGGCGGGCCAAATGGGTGCTGGCAGAGCTGGCATTAGCCCTGCATGGCCAGCTGGGTGCTGGAGACAAGGAAAACTCTTTTCCTTAGTCTAGATAGACTGCAAATTCTTTGGAATGGGGAATAACGTCTTATTCTGCAAGTACTTCAGAAATATAAGCAACAATATTATCTGAGAGACTCTCTACTATAATACAAAATAATCTGAGCTCGCTTTCATTCCCTGCAGGTGATGTGTTATATGAATTACTCCAGTACATTAAGACTCAAAGAAGAGCTCTGGTGTGCAGCCCTTTGCTGAGCTCACCTTTCAGAGAGGCCAGGAGCACAGAGGAAGGTATGATGGAGAATGGTGGCTGTCTATCAAGTAGTGCCTGCCCTCAGCTACCGGGTACCTTTTGGGGGTCACATCAGCTACAGCACACATCTGGGGTTTGAAGCTCAGCCAGCTGAACCCATCCCACAGTACCTAAGCAAGGCAAGCAGGACACACATGGTGATAGCAGCTAGCTCCAACAAAATCCAGGTCATCAAGCAAATTTGCAGTGATGAAGCATGTCTGAGGTCAAATGAAGAAGTCAATCTACGGGTCAGAATTAGGTTTGGTGGTCACCAGGTGAGTCTGTGGTGACCACATAAGGCTATAGCTAGGCTAAGGAGTCTATCAGCAGCTTAGGGTCTGGTTCAGTGGGGTCAATAGTTGGGGACTTTAAGCCACCACAACAGTTTCTAAGAGAGCTATATGCTTGTGCTCTGGTGTATTCTTCTATTTCAGCTTTTCTTCTTTAACGAATGTACATCCTACCTTCCTTGCGCCTGGCACCTCGTCTAATCTCTCTGGACCTTCTGCTCATTCCACTATTGCTTCTGCCTTGGAAAAGCACCGGGCTTTCATTAGCACCTGCCTTATCCGGCTGGGCTGGTGCCTGGGCTAACAGCTGACTCGGGTTGTTCCCAGGCTCTCCCTCCCTGCCTACTTCAGGGCTTTGGAAGACTTCCTGGGACCCATTATATTGCAGCATGGGTTTTTCTCTTGAAGGGATGAACTGTGGTGCAGAGGCTGCCCCAGCTGCTCTTTCATCCTGCCTTGGTCACACAGAGCTGTCCTTGTCCAGCAGCCGTGAGGAGCCCCTGAACCTCTCCCATCACAGCTCTGAGGGTGGCTGCAGGGCAGACTCCATCTGCTCTTTTCCTACAGCCCTGTCAGCACCAGTGGATGGGAAAATCGCAGGTGAATATGATTTTTTTTGCCTGATTCCTTGGGGAAATGAGATGTGCTTCATCCCATCTGCCCATCTGTCCCCCTTCTATTTATTCCATGCATCCCTGTATGCATCTCTGCCTCAGTTTCCCCACCTGAAAAGCTGTAGTTCATGCTGGCATTTTGCAGTCTAGCAATAAAAGTGCTGTACATGAGCTCTGGGCTCTTCTTGTGTTTACTGTTATTGCCAAAATGTTTACTGTATACATAATTTACTTTTATTGCTAACATCCTGCTGCTGACTGACCTTCACTGGAGCACAGGTGCCTTAGTGTGAGCTCAGTGATTGTTTCTTGTGTGCCACTGCTCAGACTGCAGGTTACTGTGGGATTACGTGTACCAGCTCCTCTCCGACAGCCGCTATGAGCCCTATATCAAATGGGAAGACAAGGAAGCCAAGGTCTTCCGTGTCGTTAACCCAAATGGACTTGCCCAGCTCTGGGGGAACCACAAGGTAAGTGTAATTGAGAACAAATTTGCATTTCTGAGATTTCACGTCATCTTCCTGACCTGCTCCCCACAGATGATAGCACATGGACTGGGGAGGGTGAGACAGAGATCAGGCACAGGGCTAATGAGAGACACCGGCCTCCTGGTCATTAAAGAGGGAGGTGTTATCCCCTGAAAAGCAAACCATGGTAGCTGCAGGCCCAGAAGCAAACTTGGGTTAGAGAGCCATGCCAATGCTTGCAATGCCGAAGAAACCACCTTGAATATTCCACACTTGGTCCTTCTGCAGACAGATCCAAGCCAGGTGTTAGTGCTTGCTCTTGCTCAGCCTCTCCAATTATATTCTCCTTCCAGAACCGGATGAACATGACGTACGAAAAGATGTCACGAGCGCTCAGACATTACTACAAACTTAACATCATCAAAAAGGAGCCAGGGCAGAAGCTGCTGTTCAGGTGAGATGAAGCAGATCAGAGAAACAGTGTGGATGGGGCATGGGAGGGTGCTGGGCTCCATATATTGGCAGCTGCTTCATCTCTTTGGATCCTTGATGCTGAGCTGAAGCTGCAGCATCTTTGCTGTATGCTTAGGGTAATGCATGGGAACATGGGCTGTCCTCTGAGTTTATGGTGCTGGAGGGGAGATTGCGGCTGGTCCCAGCACAGCCGCATCCTGCCATGCATGCAGGCATCCTGCAGCAGCTGTGTGTGTCTGTCTGAGAGCTGGAACTGGCCCTCACGTTGAGGTAAAAAGCTTGAGCTGGTTTTGATTTTGTAAGACCTCAGAGGTTGCTTTTTGGTTTGTGTTTTTATATCCTCCCCTGCAAATGCAACACCACAGCAGATTTGTGTCCAGGCTGTGTCCTGTGCAAGTGGGGAGCTGGGATGCTTGTGCTCTGGATCCCATCTGATCTGTTCCCTGTGGGCCAGCAATCTGCCCGGGGGTGAGCTCCATCTGCTGTCCTCTGTGGGGTCCAGCTGGTGCTGGTGGAAATGTCCCTGAGCTCACCTGAGCTGGACAGGTCCTTCCCATTCCCCAGTGACACCAGGTATGAAGTCCACCTCTGGACAGAAGAGGTGGAAATAAGTCATGAGCCTTCTGTCTTCAGTGCTGGCTGCTTCCCTGGAACTATCTTGAGCTTAAAATGCCAGTGCTGGGCAGATGTGTGCTGTGCTTTGCCTCTGTGGGCTCCATGCATCCTGAGGACAAAGCAACAGTTGGCCTGGGGATGGCAGACAGCCTCCAGTGAGCTCCAGAGCTCAGCTGGTGAGCGCAAGGGCTCCAGCATTTACAGCCTGGTTTGGACATGCACTTAAAACAATTAAAAATGTATTGCAGATTTCTGAAGACTCCTGGGGAGATCATCCATGAGAAATCCAGCAAACTGGAGCAGCTGGAGGATGAGGACCACGAGGATCTCTAAGAAGACCCACTGGTTTCACCATAGGAAGTCTTTGAAGGTTGCATTTGCAATGCTTTGCAGAGGAACTTGTTCTCTGCTGGGAAGAGCCAGGATGTCCTGCTCTCTTGGACAGAAGGCCACAGAGATGGTCCTGGATTTCAAAACCTGCCCTGAGCCAAAGCTGTGACGTCTCTGGGACTTCACCAGCAAAACACACCCCAAAACTATCCCCCAGCCCAGAAAGCGCATGTGAACGTGTGGGCTGGTCTTCTGCTCACTGTTTCTCCCTCCTCTGGGAGGGACCATGATATTTTTGGTCTGTAGATCTTGATGCTTGTCTTTAAGGTTCCAACTTGCTGATAAAGACTGCTTGGTTGTTACAGTGAGATGTGCTGAGCAGAGAGCACCAGAGCATGTGCTCCAGGTTGAAAGTCTGCTGAAGCAAGTGGTGGCCCTGAGTGTGGACATGCTGCTCTGAATCTGAGATGTTCCCTTGATTCAAGATCAGATTTATCTTGCAGATATGCTGTACATTGTAATCTGTCTCCTGTGGAGCCACTCCTGTGATTAAGGGTGTGAATGTGCTGAAGTATGTCTGGATCAGGCCCAGTTGGAGCTTCAGGCTGTGCAGAAGTGTTCCACTGGGTCTTGTTTTAACTCCTTTTAACTCATTTCCCTCCATTTAATAATTCTTTTTGTAATTAGCTGAGTAAATAATGTGACAAGAAACAGGCCAGTAATTAATATGATCACATTTGTTGTCAGACACATTATTTACTTTGAGAATGAAGCAGGAATACCTGCAACCACAGGTATTGTTGGTGAGCGCTGCAATGTGCTTGCGTTTTTAAATCTGAAACGATCCACTGATAGTTTCAGATTGCTTTCTTTTGAGGAAATACAGTCCTGTGACTCTGCACAGTTGAAAATCCCACATCTTTCTGGTTGGAGTTCTGAAACCGAGAAATCCAGGCCTTCCTCATTCACCCAGAAAACCAGCTCTGTGAGCAGACTCCCAGTAGCTGGCTCCTGTGGGAACCTTGGTTTGTCCCAGGGCTTGGCAGCCCCCAAACTGGAGTGCAGCAGTCCAAGCTGCTCAGCAGCTCTTGGGTGAACGCTGCACCAACAAGTGGCGTTTTATAGCTGCATGGACAAGCACAGATACACATTGCGAAACATCAGCCATGGAACACGGCGCTAGGAAGAGGTGAGTTCCTTCCAACATCAGTCTTGCACCAGTGCAGAAATAATCCTGCTGCCTTGTATCATTCCTCTGGCTGCTGTCCCAAGCCCAGGCTGCTATCTTGGAGCTGCATTGGTACAGTTTTTGGGGCAGCAATGCTGCCAATGCTGTCAATGGGAACCATCTGCCTCATGACAGGTTTCCACCAAAGGTAGTTGTTGCCGTCCTGAAACCACATCCCCTTTCGCTGTTAACTGGTGTTACTCCTCCAGAACTACTACTAATGTCCATTAACTGAAGCCCGAAGATGCTGATGGGCTGCATCCAGCAGGAGGTGGTGGTGGGACACGCAGTGGCTGGTTGGCGACACATCCCTGTTCCAGCACAGCACATCTCCTCCAGACAGATTGCCTGCAAAGTTTCACTTCCAGAAAAATCAGCAGCTTGTCAGCAAAACACAAGTGCTGGAGAAGTTGAGCAATGGCAGAAGGAAATGACAACCTCTGTTGGGGTAAAGGAGCATAGCCTCACAGCCTTTGTGAGGTGCTAGCTAGGAAGGGATGACAAAATCTCTGCTAGGAGCAAAGGCTGGAGGTCACCCAGAACCAGCCAAGCTGCTGCCTGGGGATGTGCAGTGGAAAGTGCAGGAAGGTGCAGTGAAGCACCTGGAGCTCATCCATCCTTCCGCAGAAGCTGCTTTTTGCCTCAACAAAGGCTAAAACCAAATCTTGGGGTGAAATCCAGCAGAGAGTCAGTGTAAGGTCTGCCCAGCTATGAGGGACAGCTTTGGTAGGAGAGCAGACCTCATTCCCTGGAAACTGTCCCAACCTGGCCATGCATCACTCCTGGGATACACACAGTTGCATTTTTCCTGATTTTTCTCCTAATATGACATTCCACCCACTTTCTTGCCATGAAAACAGCCCTGATGACTCTTGATAAGCCCATTGCTTCTCAAGCTTGTATGGGTGGCTTTGTTGGAGCTGGTGGTGACCCCAGTGCTTGTGACATGCTTGCAGGGAGCATGCGTGTTGTTGCTTTTCACCTGTTCCTCCAGCGATAACTAAGGATCCCATTGGACTTGGAAGCGGATTTCCTTTAAAGCCTGGGAAGCTGCCAAATGCACTCAGCCCTCCTTATGCTGCTTTGTGCTCTGGAGTGATCTTGGAAAGCAAGGGGCATTTTTGCAAGGATAGGCGGCAATGATGAGCTCTTTCCCAGCTCCCAGGAAGAGCTTGTGTGCGTCCATTCCAGGGCAACGTGGCTGCTGCTCTTCCTCCTGCGGTGAGCAGAGGCAGGAGGATTGTAAGCACTCTGCTTTCCTGGAACAGGACTCACCCCTTTCGGTAAACAGCCCGGTAAACGCCGCCTACGCTGGGGCCATTCGATGTGGGCGTGTAGGGAAGGAGAGCGCACATGAGTTGGTGACTTCTACTGTGGCTGTAGTCCAGGGGTGGTGACACACAGGTGGCTGTCCCACGCCAGCTTTCCCAAAGCTCTGGTGCCCACCAACCTCTTGGACCAGAGGCACTGCACAGCTGGGCTGAGAGGTTTCCATTGAGGCCTCGCAGGCGCCATGCGTTGGTTGCACCCTTTTTCCAGCTGGGGCCTGTGTGGGGAGAAGTGGCTGCCTTCAGCACTCAATTCTTGGTTCAAGTATTAAGCTGCAGATGTTTTTGTGCCCAGGTGGTTAGTTGTGGCTCAGAGGAACCTCTGTGGTTCGTGGTCTGTCCTCACACTTAAAACACAACTGCCACCAACACCCAGTTGGGTCAAGCCATGCTTTTGGCTAGCCAAATCTTGAAGACCTCTGAGTCTGGTAATCCCCCATGCCTCAGGGGACTCATGTGAAGTTGTCCCACCCTCCTGCAAAGGAGACTATTCCTGAAGTCCAGCCTCAGCCTCCCCAGTTCTGGCCTGTGTTTGTCTCGTTGCCAAGAAATTTGGGGGTTTTGACTCCTGTGTTCTCCTGAGCACATTGCAACCCTCAGCACCTTGCAGGTCCATCTCAGGAATACCTTTCCGTTGTTTTAGTGTTGGTGCAGCCTCACCTTGAATATTGGGTGCAGTTCTGGGCTGCACAATATAAAAAGGACGTTAAGGTCCTTGAAAGTGTCCAGAGTAGGGCAATGAAGCTGGTAAAGGGCTGGAAGGCATGTCCTTTGAGGAGAGGCTGCAGACCCTTGGGTTGCCTCATCTGAAGAAAAGAAGACCAAGAGGCAACCTTGTTGATCTCTACAACTCCCTGAGGAGGGGAAGCAGAGAGTGTGGTGTCAGTCTCTTCTCCCTGGGAACTGATGACGGGATGCATGGGAATGGCACAAAGCTGTGCAAGGAGAGGTGCAGACTGGACGTTAGGAAAAATAGCTTTACTGTGAGGGTGGTCAGACACTGGAACAGGCTTCCTAGTGAGGTGGTTGATGCCCCATGCCTGGCAGTGTTTAAGAGGCATTTGGAGAATGCTCTCAACAACATGCTTTAACTTTTGGTTAGCCCTGAAGAGGTCATGCAGTTGAACTAGATGACCTTTGTAGGTCCCTCCCAACTGCACTATTCTGTTCCATCCTATCCTATCCTATCCTATCCTATCCTATCCTATCCTATCCTATCCTATCCTATCCTATCCTATTCTATTCCTCTCTATTCCGTTCCATTCCATTCCATTCCATTCCGTTCCATTCCAAGTAAATAAGCCAGTTTCTCTCCTGCCGTGTCTCCATGCTTTTAGTTCTACTTTTCCCTTCAACACCCCAGCATTGTGCACTCCCTCCACATGACATTTCCAGCCAGCTTCTTCATTCTCCTCTGGTGTTGATGAGAAATGTGGACAAACTTGGATCCAGACATTAAGATCTTTTCCCTCAACTCTAGTGATGGACTTGTGGTTTGTCTCAGGTTTCTTGCAAATGTCTCTTTCATATGCCTCTCTCCCATTAGTTTTGAGCATCCCAGAAAGGGCCTGAACTTGCATAAAGGTCTGGGTCCAGAATCACAGTTCAGGTCAAGATTTTTCCTGAAGTTGCTTTGGGTAGCCTGTCTTCAGGATGCATCCAGAAACGCAGCTACAAAGAGGAAAAGCCTGGAAGAGGCCATAAGTCAGCACTGATTCCCCATTTAGTAAGTCCTCCATGAGCAGGGACAATGTTTGGATTCAGCCTTGGGTGATTTCCAGTAAGAAGATCTACAAATAGGAGATGGCCAAACTGTGCTCCATTGCCAGAGTGGATATGGCTGTTTGTTATCAGGATGTTGCAGCGAAAAAGCAAACTAAATTGGTTGTGAAAGTCCCTCTCACCCACTGTGGTCATATGCCATGGAGCTCCTGATGGACAGGTTAATTGTTTATCAGCAGTAGATGGGGATGCTGAAAAAAAGAGCTGGGTATTTCCTAATCAATACCAGACTGAGTCATCAATGTAGGCTAAGGAGAAATGGAGGAAAATGGGTTGGAGCTCTTCAAGCAATAGGAAATTATGGCCCAGAAAGTTTGTAGAAAGAAATCTAAAGAAAATAATCCTGGACCCATTGAGTTGCAAGCTGGACCAGTTATCAGGAAAAGAGCATTTTTATCCAGGACAGACCAGGGCAGCACACCTGAGCTGAAAGCTGGAGAAAATGAAGCATTGATCACATGGAAATCACACCACAGAGTTTTCCAAAGTCAATGTGCCAGCAGTCACCCAGGTCACTGCCGCCACCCAGCAAATGCATCCACGTCCAGCACCATCCCTGCAAGGTGCAGTGTGAAATATTGCCATCAGATGGCAAAATAGCAATGAGGATGGCAGGCAGCAGCCAGTGGGAGGGAGCAATGGGCACAGGTGAATCTGGTGTAAGCAAGGCTGAAGATTTGTTTGGCCTGGGGGCTGGTGGATAGGTGCAGAGCTGTGCCCTGAGGCTTCACCCTGGGAAATGCTCTGCCCCTGGGCAAGGCTGATGGGGAGCAAGGTGGGTGCAAAGCGTGTGGATCACAAAGCAGGTCCTGCTTCATCCTTTAGGGTAGACAAGTGGGCTGTCTGAAGGACCCCAGGGTAGGTTTCAAGTACATTGCATCCCCATCGTGCTTGGCGTTAAGAAACATCCTGTTAGCACTGTGCCCATCACATCTGCGGTCATGCACGAGCCTCTGACGTCCACTTCCTTGAATGCTCCTGGGGTGTGACTGGGGAGATCTGGTTGCGGCATTGAGCCTCCATTTCCCTGAGAAAGTTGTGGCTTTTCCTTACAGAAACAACCTGGCAAAGCCCTGATGGGCCATCACACTCATGAAAGTTAAAAACAATAAACAAAAAAACCATCAAACAGCTGGCTCAGATAGCTGGTTTCAAAGGCCGGTGCTTATGCCAGGTGACATGGATGTTTAACGCTGTTTTGCTGCCAGTTATCATAAGGAAATTGTTTTCCTCTCCAGTGAAACTCATGCACCTGGAAGTGCCAGCCGTGCTCCTGAGTGGCTGCTAAAAATAGGGCTGAGTCAGCCGGCTACCAGCCTGGGTATAAAACAGGTAGATCCAGAGGGAGCCTGAACACCCTTAGTGCTCGCTGCTGCGGAGCTTGTCTTGACGGATGTCCAGAAGGACAGAAATACTGATGGAAAGGTAAATAGCAAAAGAGCAAATAAAGAAAGATGTAACCAATGGGCTGGAATCAATCGAAGCAGGATGGGGTTGTTGATTTGCTGTGATTAAATCTATTTGAGTGATTTATTAATGGTGCTGGCCTAGGTGGCTGGTTGGCTTTGGTGTTGCTTTGGATGAATGAAAATTGTCTTCCTGATCCAAAAAATGGCCAAGCTGCAGTGGGCAGGTGTGCTTGAGTGTTGTGTGCTCATCCGCACTGAGCAGCTCCAGGTGGTTTGTATCCAGGTGGGATTTCTGTGTTTGCTTCCTGCATGTTGCTTGGCAGTGGAAAAAGTCTGGTTTGGGTCTAGTTCCCTGAAGGGTGCACAGCCAGTGCAAGGCACAGGTGTAGCTGGTCCTGTTTTATTTTTTAGCAGCCCTTGCTTCAAAGGGAGATGCTCAAAGATCTGAGGTCAGGGGTTGTTTAATTTTTTGTTGTAGTAGGGTGATATGTTGCAATGGGAAGACGCAGCAGCACGGTATCTGGATTACACCTGTGCAAACCTGGCCACTCCTCTGGGATCTGCTTAGCTTATCCTACTCTCCATACAGTTTCACTTCCTTTATCAGCAGTGTCTATAGCCCATCATAAAACATCGAGGGTGCAGTCTACATAAGCAGCACTTAAATAACAACTGTAAAAGGGGATGATCATTTACCAGGAACAAAAGCACCCTTGGACACCCAAAGCACTCTTTGCTTGCAGTGCTAGCCAAAACAGCAGTGATTTCCATCATGCCCAACCTGACCACGTGGTGTCCCCAGGAAAGCAAAAACTGTACTGAAAATGTTGTTTTCCTCCACAGTGAGGTGCAGTGTCTGGCTGCAGAGCAGCAGCGAAGGGATGCAGGGCAACAGCCGTCGGGAACCATCCTCTTGCTGGACAGGCAAGGGGCCAAGAAGGTTTTGGAGATCTACGTCAGGCGCTCACTGAGCTGCTGCGAGAACTCGCAGGTGGCCAAGGATAGGCTTCGGGAGGGAGCCAGAGGGCGAGGGAGAAAGGCAGTTGGGCTGCAAAGGTCAGAGAGTGACTTCTGCAAGTATTCGTGTGCCAAGCTCAGTGTGAAGAAGGACCAGGAGGAGGCACCCAAGGTGCTGGAGCTGGAAGAGGCTCTGCGTGAGGAGAGCAAAGCATCAGCTCCTGGGGAGGCTCCTAAGGAGGAGCCGGAGCCCAAAAGAAAAAGCACAAAAACCTCCTCCCAGGGCAAAACCCAGCGCACCTGGTTCAAAAGCTTCTTAAATCTCCTCTTCAAGAAGAGCCCTGAGGACCAGAAGGAAAATGCAGGGCAAAAAACAAAGGAAAAAGATGCCAAAACTCCTTACAACAGCAAAACAGAAGGGGCCAGGAGACCCAGAGCTGACTCAAGCATGTCACCACCGCTGGGCAAAGCCCCCAGGAGGAGACCCAGCCTCAAGAGGGTTTTCTCCTTCAAGAAGCACACAGAGGAGGAGCAGGGTGAGGTGGGGGTGAGGGCCAAGCGCCCCAGCTGCCTGCCCCTGCGGCACGTCCAAGCACCGACCCCGCCAGGTGGGATCCCTGCCCTTGCCCTCACCAATGGGACCTCAGCTGCTTTTTGGGGGGGAAAGCAACAGTGAGTGTGGAGTGCTGGTTCCTAATCCTAGCCAAGCATTGCCCTCCTGTTGCTTTATGGGTTGTTGGGGTTGGATTTGGGCAGCTCCAGTCTTGACTTGCTGCTCTAGGAAAGGGTCAAATTTGCCTGTGCTTGAAGATGCCCCTGGGTGAGGAGCACCAGCATATGTCATTACTGAGACTCATGAGTGCAGCAAGTTACCGCAAGCTGCTCCATGGTGATTATCCATGCACAGGTTCTATCCATGCACAGGTTCTATCCATGCACAGGTTCTATCCATGCACAGGTTTTATCCATGCACAGGTTTTCCCCCTGTGGCAAACAAGGGACATTATGATTTAGTTTAAACCTGCATTTGAGACTGGATATTAACTCTGAAACCACCCAAGGGCCATCACCTGTTGCTTTTGCTTTGCTCTGGGAAAGGTGGCAGCTGCTGCAGCAGTGGCACCCTTGTCCCCACACCGAGCCCTTCCTGAAAAGCCGGCCAGGGGATCTTTGTGAAGGCTATGTTGGTTTGGAGCCACCGCAGGAGCTCGGCTATGGTACAGGGAGAGCAGTGTGTGGTTCACAGCCATATGTGCTGACCCAGGGCGGGCACAAGCACCATGCCAATAGGGTCTGTGTTCCCCTTTCCATCAGTGAGTGACTCAGCCAAGAAAAATCCCTACTTCTGAACATATGTTCTTCTTCCAGCAGAGGCAGAACAGCCAGATGGTTACTACGCGCGGGTCTCAGAGGAGATCGGGCTGATCGTGCAGGGCAGCGAGAGCCAGGGCAGCAGGAAGTGTGGGGGCGAGCAGCTGCAGAGGCCGGGCAGCGCCGACGGGGTTGGTGAGTGCTACCCTTTGCATATATAGAAAACACGCTGCCATGGGATTTGTCCCCAGGCAGAGCCTGCACGGCACCCAAGCCCCGCTTCAGTCTTGCCCCAGGGGTTAATGCAACCCAAAGAGTCATATGAAGCCGCTGGGGAAATTTTCAGCATCAGGGTTTGATATGGGAAGGGAAGAATTTAAAAGCAGGGAGGTGTTTTTCCTGGCTGAGGAAAGCAAGGCACTCAGCCATAGGCTGAAATGGGTTTTCCAGGGATGGAAGATGATGCACCTTGCTTGGGAAGCTTTTTCAGGGTGCCTAAACAGCTGCGTTGCCCTGAGAGCATCCAGGCACAGGGCTCAGACTGGAGGTAACGTGGGAGTGACTGTGCTCTCTCTGCAGATGAAGCCATCAGGAAAATCGTGGCCCTGCTCCAGAGTGCCGGAGATGAGCTGGACAGGCAGGTGAGAGGAGAACTGCAGTGAGCTGGATGGGGCCAGGGGAATTCAGGTCGAGCACTGCTCTAAATTCAGGCCAAGCACTGCTCTAAAATCAGCAACACCGCTGATTTCCCCAGTGTGGGGAAATGCTCAGTAAAATCAAGGAAATTGCATCTTTCAATTCCCCAGCTGGGTGTGATCATGTCTGTCTGTCGTCTCTCATCTGCAATCTTAGTGAGATGTGAAGGCATTAGCCCAATGACATACTGGGTTATTTGCTCTTAATGTGTGTATTTGTTTGCCTCTTAAACAGGTGAAGGAAGACGCACGGCTACGGATGTTCTTCAGAGACATGTCCTACAGTTCATTCAAGAACCTGGCCGATGCCTATGTCCGCAAGGAGATGATGGCCAGCAGGTCCAATGTCAACCCCCAAGAAATCCAGTTTGCCTTTGCGGTACACCTCACCGCCAAGGTGGCTGGCATCTGCAACCAGGCAGTGAACAGGATCATGGGCTTTGGAACCCGCTACCTGGAAGACTTGTTTGCACCCTTGTCCTACAGCAGGATCCTCCAGGTAAGGAGGAGGAGTGAGGCTGGGGCTGAGTTGCCAGCAGCAAGTCAGGGCAAGGGCTGGAATTTGAGTGTGAAGGACAAGCTAGATGGGTGGCAGTCAAGCTGCACCATTCTGGGGGTGACCAGGTACTGGTTCTTGCCCTGTGCCTCTTGTGTGGTATGGGGATGGTGTGTGCCCCGTGCAGGGGTGGAGGGACTTGGGGATAGGCTCCCGGAAGCTGGGAGCCCTACAGGACAGGCTTTCTCCAATGGGAGCACGACCCATGGAGAGGATCAAAGGGCTAGAGAACTTGCCCTATGAGGAAAGCCTGAAAGAGTCAGGTCTTTTCACGCTGGAGAAGAGAAGGTTTGGGAGGGGGGCTCTTCACTGTATGCTAATACTTAAAATGTGGCTACAAAGAGGATGGAGGATCTCTCTTGACAAGGAACCAGATGGAGAAGACAAGGGGCAATGGGTACAAGTTGCACTGGGAGAGGTTTCGTCTTCTTATTAGAAAGAAATTTTTTGGTGAGGACAACCAATCACTGGCACAGCCTCCACAGGGACGTGGTGGAGTCCCCATCACTGGAGGTTTTCAAGATGCTGTTGGACAGGGTGCTGGATAATCTCATTGAGGCTCCCTTTACCCACAAAAGGTTGGACGTGGCGATATTTTGAGATCCCTTCCAACCTGGGCTGGTCTATGAGGCTATGGTTTGCTCTCTGCCCACTGTCTCTGCGGCCAGGAGGTGCCTATAGCACACAGCACTGCTGTGATCTGGTATAACCACAGCTTCCTCAGGGAGAAGTTCCTCCTTGGCCCATAGAGGAGACCAATAGCATCAGCTCAGTTTGGGAAGGGACCTCACGGATGTTTCCCTCTCAGCAGGACACAGTGAAGTTCAGCACAGACAATTGCGAGAGCCCGGACTGATGTTGGTTGCGCCTGTGAACCCAAGGATGCACATTAATGATGGAGGGACAGTCCCTGCTGGTGGCCTGGACATGGTGTGATTTTGTGAGCTGTGGATTTAAAATCTGTGAAGGAAAATCGCAGCATAGCCACCGTAGCATGAAGTGATTAAAACCTGCCCCTATCTCGTGCCAACCTGGTCTGTAAAGCCAAAATTTCTGAGATTGCCCTATATTTCCATTTTGGCCCTCATCAAATGCATGTGTTGAACCTCAAGGTTTGTTTGTGTGTGTGTACATGTATTTATTTACCTACTTTTCTATACATATCTGTGAATGTATGATACAATTTCTATAACTTCTGCTGTCAGCCAAGGGTCCAGTTCAGAAAAAAAAAAAAACCATAAAACTCAAATTGGTCCCCATATGACAGCCAGGCTTATCTAAAGGAAGTGGGAGATGTGCTATACATGGAATAAAGTTTGCTTTGCTACAGCTGTTGTGAGCTGCTCCTTTCAAGCCAAACTCAAAGTGACACAAAGAGAGTTTTACGGCAGCTATATGGTGTGCTCCTCCCCTTTTTGTCTATTTATAGCCATTACTTTTCCAGAAAAAGGAGATTTATTCACAAAAGCAGATTGATCTGACACCAAGACCTGGGTAAAGCTTGTTCCAAGTGGCCCAGAAGCTGCACTCCTAGCTCCCTCGAGGACTAAGGGATTTACAGCTGCCAGGGTCTCACCTATGATGTCTAAGAAGATGTGAAATGTCAAACAGATTAAACCCTAATCAGGGGGAATGTTACCAGCTAATCTTTGCCCAGACCCCTAAGCAGGGCCCTGGATTAAGGCAGCACACTTGGCTTGGGGCCAGGAGTGCCAGTGCTCAGGGTGGTGGGAGAGACAGCAGTGTCTCCTTGCTAGGGTCAGACCCAGCCTGGGGCAAAGGGGAGAAAATCTGGGGGCTGGCAGTGTTGGACACTCCAGTGGGTTGAAGGTGATGGCTGTGGTTGGGGCCAGTGCCATGCTGTGGTCCTGTGTGGGCCCCCACCAGCACCCCCTCTTACCCTCCTTTCCCAGAGCAGCTGCTTTTCTCTGTCCTTGTAAAACTTCAGCTAGAAGTATCTGGGGAAGCAGCCCACCCCCATGCACATCCCAATTCCCCTGTTCGCAAAGCCTTGAAGGAAACATCTCAAAGAGCAGCCAAATCCCGCTCCTTGGTGCCGCCCAGCGATGCCAGTGCCGTGTTTCCTTCTGGCCAGGAACCAGCCTAGGGTAGCATTTACTGCTGGAGAAACTGAAACTGCTCTCGCCTGTTTGCAGACTGTCACCTGCTTGGCACCCAGTGCCTGGGGCAGTGCCAAGGCTGTGACCTGGCTGAGCCGCTATCAGGGACGTGGTGGGGAGCTGGCGGGAGGAACCACAGTGCCCCTGTTGGCTTTGCATCCGTGGCCAGGCATGGGTTAGGATTTGCATGGAGCAGAAGAGGGTTTCGTCTCCACTGTGGCTTCCCAGAGGACATCACCTTGGCATGTAGGATGCACCAACCAGGCAAAACACCAGCAAGAAAAACGGCTTCCCTCTCCCCTTCCCTTTTTACTGTGCTTTTCCTGATGTCAGCTGAACCAAATCTCCTCCTGTGGTTGCTGGGGCCATGGTGCCACAGAAACAAGGAGCAACACCTGCACAGCCCCATGTACAACAGGTTTGTGGTCCCAAACAGCCAAACCCCAACCAGGGGCAAGGCAGGGCGAGGATGGGAGCGGCTTTCATAGCCCAGGTGTCTTCTCTCAAGCAACCAGCATCTTGACTTAATCCCTTGGTTAAAAATTTCAGATCATGCTTGCCTGTGGCCACTGAAGGTATTAAAGAAGGTATTCAAGCTGGGCAAGTAATAACTAATAGGCCACAGTGTTTTGAGCAGTTTCCAGCTCTCGGTATTACCTTCATCCTACCCTTAACTCCCTGCTGTGGTTTCAAACAGCTAAGGCAATCACCTCTCCTGAAAATCCCTGGGATCATGGGCATTGGCCATCTGGGCACTGATCCTGCCCAGGCAGATGCTGTCTTCAGTGCTCAACATACATGGGGCTTCTCCCGAAAGCATGCCTGAGACCCAGCTGTCCCAAGTTGTTAGGCCCTGCTAATCCTGTTTTGCTGGGTGCCAGGAGCGGGGGGGGGGCAGCTTAGAAAATCAGCCCAGCACTTAAGGAGGCAATTAATGCAAAATTCACTGTAGCTAAGAGGATGATGACAAGGTTTCATCTCATGGGAGTGTGGCACCCAGCCAAGGAGGATTCTGTCCTCTGGGATGCTTTCTGGGGCCTCAGCATTTGCAATGGGCACGGACTGATTTTTGCATGCCCCTCCAGCCCCTTGAGGAGCCCCTTGTAATTCATTGCAGGACAGGTGATTTGTGGGAAATGCTGGGATGTGGCTGTGCACCCCTCAGCTGCAGACCCCGAGGCGTTCCCCCAGAGCCTGGCTCCTCCTGAGACAAAGGGAGACCGATGGTGTTCGGGCATGAAGTCCTTGCAGGTCTGAGCCATCAGCTTTCGGGGTTTTGCCTTTGCCTTGCTAGGTTGGGTGTCTCCCGTCCTCCTCGCTCATGGACCCTCATCCTCTTGTCCATCCTGCCTTGTGTCCCCTGCCCCTCTCTTGAGCTGGCCCTGGCTTGGCATGTGGCTGTGCTTCTTTGCTTTGCTGTGGACCTTCTCACTCTCACCATGCATCTTCCCACGGAACTACTTACTTATCTTCTTGCAGAGAAGATGCTTGTCGCCATGGCAAGATCCTTCATGATCTGGCTCTGGGAACGGAAAAAGAAACATCTAATATGTTGCTTGATTGCAGCTCCAAGGGAAGAAACCATTGCAGGGTGCCTGAAGGAGAGCCTGAGGGAAGGACATCTCCTGGCTCAGCTGTGCCCGAGTTTGTACTCCTGGGGAGCTCCTGGAGCCCAAGATTTTGTACCAAGTCCAACTCCTAAGGGAACATTGGCCTTGGACCCTGTGCTGGACAGGGGAGCACATTCCCATATGTCCCATGGAATCATTTGCAGCTTTCCGCAGCTTGGCAGATGAGGAATTGCAAGCACTGAGAGAAGCAGGAGCATCCTACATTTCTCCTGTGTGGTGCCTGCTTAATTCCTTGGAGGGCCGATGCACATAATAGTCAGAGTTAATACACAGAGTGCACAGAAACAGTTTCTTTCAGTATGCAAACACTTATTAACTTCCAATGCACTTGTGTGCTCAGATCAGTTGCAGTGAGAGATGACACTTTTTGCCCTTCCTCTATCCACAGATGGGTGTCAGTGCCTTTCGGTGAACAAACTGGTTTTCCCAAGACCTAGAGGAGACAGCAGCATGAAACAAGCAGACCTAAGCCCAGATATGGCCGAATGAGCTGGCAGGAAGACTGGGATGGGGTGTGCGTGTGGGAGACTCACCTGACAAGTGGATAAGAATCAAGCAGGGGAAAGACAACAAATGGAAGCAGAAGACTGAATCCAGTCAGACTATGTATCTGAAGTAGGAAGTGGTCACATGCAAATGCCCTCATGCAAAGCAGTTGTCCACCGCTGGGACAGGCCAGACCACTTTGCAATAGGTTTACAAGGCAGTGGCTTGCTGCTACTTGTCCTGTGGCCCAGGGCAGCCTTGGCCATGCAGTTCTGGGGGTGCTTACACTGATGCCCACCTGCTGATGGCAGCCACCAATGAAACCCCAACACAGAAGCATTTTGCATCGAGGTCAGGGCTTCTGCTCCCATCACACAACATGCAGAACCCAGCGGGGTGGCGTAGACATAACTGTGGCTGAAAAGAACAAGGAAAACTCATGAGGTCTGGGGGGGAACAGTGCTGCAAAGAGTTTTTTGGGGTGCTGGGGCAGCATCCATTTCCTTGCAGTGTGTCAGCTGGGCTGGCACACCAGCACAGGGGATGAGCGCTCTCTTCTTAAGCACGCCTGTTATTATGTACATATCCATATTATGCATATGTATATAATATACTCACAACTTCGAAGATAGCATATGTAATATTCTTTATATGCTATACATATTATATGTGTTTGGACAAAATAAGCAACACAGTATTTAGTGATATTTCATAACTCTGTTTAAAATGGCTATTTTTATTCTGCATGTTGGCAGCAGCATTAGGTTATGAAGGCCAAAAAGATGCTAGAAACCTATTCAGTTTTTCTCTACTTTTAATTACAAAAGGAGGCAGCCTGAAGGCAGTTGCACTTTGGATCAGTAACCCAGGATCTGGGGAGCACAGTGCTGCTCTGGGGATCCTCCTGGGGCCTTACAAAGCACAGAGCTGGGAGGAAGAAAAAAGCTAATCCAGCTCCCTGGGTTTCTTTCCAAAGAATATCCAGGCATCAGGCAATGACAAAAACCTTCTAACACGGAGCAATTACAAGAAATATTTCCAAACCTAGCACAGCGCTCTGTGGAACACCCCACATCCACTCATTGTGTAACACCCTCTGGCTTTAAGTGTCTTATACAAGCCTTCACTCACTCAGTACTGAGCTGTGCCTAAGCCAGGATTGAAGGCGAATCCTATTTAGAAAAACACCCTTGATGAAGAAAGCATGAAGCAAAGAGGAAAATTTGCATGGATGTTCTGAATCATGATGGCACAGCAGTGCGGGGACCATCTCCAGGTGGGCGCTGGCTGGACTTAGAATTGCTCGTTATAAAAAGGAAGCCTGGACTCAGTCCTGAGCAGCGGAGCTGGCCATGCTCGAGGATTACAAGTGCTGTTTAGATCAGGGGAAAACTGCTTTTAGCACAGGCAGCAATTAAAGTAGCTTGTGAATGTAAACACCTTGGGATCTGTCATATGTTCTTTTGAAGGTAGAGAATCCATCTTCTGGACTCCACCGCAGCCAGAAATGAGCCTGGAGAAAGCAGAAGAGATGAGAGCTTGAAGATTGCCTGATGAAGAAGGACAGCCTGTGACATTGAGTCAGAAATTTGACCTCGAGATGGCTGCGGAGGATCTGCGTGCTTCGGGCACCCCTTTCTCGCTCTCCTTTTCGGGCAGCGGCTTTCTTGCCCTGTACCAGGTCGGGGTGGTGCAGTCCCTCCTGGAGCTGGCTCCCGAGCTGCTCAAATCCGCCTGCAAGGTCTATGGCTCGTCCGCAGGTTCACTCATCGCCGCCGCCGTGGTGTGTGGCATCAGCCTTGGTAAGGCAATGATTGCCTGGGTTTCCTTGGCTATAGAATTTTTATTTTGGAATAGAACTGGAGGTGATAATGCCTTAAGCACCAGTGGGGAGGTGGGATGTGTTAGTGGTGCAATTTGTATCACTTATAAGGCAAAAAAGAAAAATTCAGGTGATGTCACTTTTGGCAGCCACCCTGGAGTGATTTTGGGTGGTGTCAGCTGAAAAAAACAGTTACAGCAGTCTGAATGTTATCTCAGATGGTCGGGTAGATACCACATGAGCAAATGTGGACATACCTGTATATTGTATCAGCTCATTCTCCTGCTCCTGTTGAAGGAGTAGATTTCCCTCCCCTCTGCTACCAGCTCCAGGGAGTGCTGAGATGTGTCCCAAAGCAAGTTCGGCTGAGCTGGGCAGTTATGTCCACAAAAAGCCCTCCGGTCCCTATGGATCAGGCCCCTTAGCATCCTTAGCTACAAAGGGACGTGAGCGGCAGCCACATGGATGCCTGTAGGGCTGACAGCCCCACTTGCATGCTGCTTCGGTCAGCCCAGCCAACTGTTCCAGCACAAGTGAAGATGTGGCACGATTCCCATTTACGGATAGCAGAGAAGCTTTCCTGCTGGCAAAAGCACCAGGGCTCATCTGTGGGACAGGACATGCCAGGGGAACAGCGGTTCCCCCTCCTGCCTGGGGCTATTATTGCGATGGAAGAGGTTTAGACAATGTGGAAATAGACTTAGCAACAAGATCATCTGCATGTAGAATTAATTCAGAGCAGTTAATCCACTTCAATAATCACGTCCTACTGTGCTTCTAATTGCTGTCTATGTGTAAACTAGTGTACTTAAGTCTTGTCTTCAAATGCTGATCCAGCCTCTGCTTCAAATGGTGTGGATGTTTAGGAGGATCAGGGGCCAGGCACTCCTTTTAGGGTCAAAATAATGAAGGAGAAAGCAAGGAGGAAATGCAAAACACCTGAAACCTCTGGTGGATGCTGCAGCCACCCAGCCAGAGCTAAAAATAATTCAGAACTTTGGCAAATATATTTAGACAAAACAATAGGCAATGCGCTGTCGGAAAACTTTCTGCCCACATGGGGATGAACTTCCCTATAAAACAGGAAGGGCCCCAGTACATTCCTCTCTGATTCCTTGGGCTGGTGCAATGGGATGGAGCTGGGGCTCCCGCAGGTGCAGATCAGTCCAACTGCTCTCACCACAGGCATCAGCACTGAAACACAGGGCTGGCAGGTCACTGTCCGCTTGGTGGAGATGCTGAGATGATCTTGTGCCCTAAACACATTCTCCAGGAGAATAAAAGACCTTTTGGGTAATGATTACTCCAGCTGGGTTTCTGATGATGAAAATGCAATGAGGCCCAAACTCAGCCAAATGCACTCCAGGGATAAGAGGGGCAGAATGAGGGCTAAGGGTGTGCTCGGCCCCTGGTAGGGTGTCCTGTGGGGTGGCTATGGCTGCTTATACCTGGGCTGAGTGAGGAGCTTGGAGCTCCCCGAGCCAGACTGTCCCCCGCCACCCCACAAGTCATCTCTGGGGCATGCGATCATCATCAGCAAGCTGCTGCAGTGGGGACGGTGATGACATTGCATGCTGGGCTCAGCCCTTGCTCACCCTGACTCGTGCCCTCGGCCAGAGCCCCCGGAGCTCACCTCCTGCCCGGTAGCTCGCGGGCTCTTTGTCCAGGTGTTGCCTCATTTCCAGTATGCAGACCAGCCAGGCAATGCCTGGCATCTCTGGCTCTTTCGGTGCCCCCGAGGACCCTACATGAACCTATTGAGCATTAATCATTGCTCCACAAGGCCTGAACATCCGCTCAAACAGTCATAAACCCTCTTAATACCTGTGCTGCTCCAGTTGCCTTCAGGACACCGTCTGTCTGTGCTTTTAAAGCATTCTCACGAGATGGCACCTCTGCCCCTACAAAAGCTGGTGCAGAGTCTTGGGGAGCCCATCCAGGCACAAGGATGATTCTTTGCAGCATCAGGGAGCTGAAAGAGCTTTACAGTGCCACAGTTTAACTGCCTGAGGTGGGGTATTCCGCCAGGCAACCTCCACATTTCAGCAAACAGACCAAGGATCAGCCAAGACCATGGGGTTTGCTGAACCTCTCTTCTCCTCATTACTTTCAAACCCTCTGCCTGATGCCCCTTCGGCCAGATCTTTGCAGTTCTGGTCCTTTAATCAAGCTTCTGGGATGTGCAGAAGTCTGTAATGACTATTAGTGCCAGCTGGGAGGTCACCAGGGAGCTCAGACGAGCGGGGAGCCCCAGCACACTGCAGCCAGGATGCTCAGCTTGCAGGAAAGCCCTGCGCAGAACAGGGATGTGTTGTGCGAGCCACATTAGCACTGATAACCCCACGTCTGTGCCACCTCCCCCTTTCTGGGGTGCTTCAGAGCCTATCCCTAATCCCTTGACAGGCACCCATCTCTGGCACACACAGGGATGTCACCAGTGGGGTCATGCTCAGCAGCACATTGCCCTTTGAAGACACTGTGAAGATGATGTTCCCCTTTCCACCCCATCACCATGTCCCCCATTACAGCAGCAGTGTCATCCCGGTGTTGTGTGCAGATCCACAAAAGGCTTTAACTGTGGGCACTGTTAAAAATAGGATTGAAAATAAAACTCTTAGGGCAGCAGTGGTATTGACCGTCTCTCTCTGTCTTTTTCCCTCCCTGTATCAGATGACCTAAAGGAATTTTTCTTTGCAATTGCCAAAGAGGCAAGGAAAACCATCCTGGGCCCTTTCTCTCCCAAGTGCAGCTTGATGGAGAATATCAGGGCTGTTTTGCAGCAGAGGCTACCAGAGGACTCCTACCAGGTGGCATCGGGGCGGCTGCACATCTCACTCACACGGGTAGCGGATGGCCAAAATGTCATGGTCTCTGAGTTCAGCTCGAAGGAGGAGCTCATTCAGGTAAAGGGACATTCCTCTGATGCTCATAGGAAGACTTCTACCCACCCTTTGGGGTAGAGGTACCTAAGCATCAATGACCTTAACTGCACTGTTTTCTACCCAAGATGGGAAGAGCGTCAGGAAGCTCTGCCAGAGCCGTGTTCCCACCACCATCAGCTCCATCAGGCTTGGAGGGAGGGAGGAGAGGGAGAAGGCTGTTTTTAGGTCCAGAGCCAGCCAGGAATAAATCATGCTAAAAGAGCAGAAGGTTTGTTTCCAGCCTCAAAAAGCTGATGCCAGCATATTGGCCGGCTGTAAATGCTAATGACCCTTTGCAAAGAGTGGTGTTAATGCTAACAAGACCTCTCAGCTTCCTGGACATGTCTTTTCTTGGCCAAGTCCTGTTGGCAGTAATTTTTCTCATTTCCTCAGCACTTTCCTGGGAGGAAAATGATGGACAAAGTGTCTGTGTTGCTGAACCACAAATAGCTGATTAACCAGCAAATTGGTTGCCAGGGAAAGAATCCTAGGGTAAAACCCTAACGAAACTGATCACGAGATCATGGGCTTGCTTGTCCCAGTAGAGGACAGAGCTGCTGGAGTTCACCCTGTGATGCCTGCCCTAGGTGAACCCAGGAGCCCAGGATGCTCATTCCCAGATGAAGAGATTGGTGAAAAATGGCTATACTCCCAGGGTTTGCCTTTGAAAAATCCCAGCAGAATGAAAATTGTGAGGATGTCTTGGTTTTGTCCAAAAAACTCAAGTCTGAAAAATGACCAAAGTTGCACCTTGCCACTGCCAGTAACAGTGTTTGGACATTGATATATGGATATACAACTGTAACATTACTGGCAGCTATAAAATGAAAAAATGAAGCGCTATGCTGTTATCCAGAGAAACTTTTTTGAAATTAGATGTTTTGTCTTTTCTGAAACCTTTCTTCTTGGCACAGTCATGTGCAAAGCCCAGGTAGTGCTGACGGCCTGGCTCCGGACGATTTGTCAAGCCTGAATTTGCAGGCAGCCAGTTGGAGCAGCCTTTGTTCAGGTCAACTTTGACAGGAATATTTACTTCTGCAACTTCTCTCCTCCCCCAGGCTCTCCTCTGCAGCTGCTTTCTTCCTATCTACTGTGGATTCATCCCTCCATCCTACCGAGGTGTGGTAAGTGATATTTCCAACCAAACATATGCTTGGAGCAGTATGTTTCTGGGTTTAAACCTTATGTTCCCTTGAGCAGGGAGGGATGTACATGTCTAGGCATCTTCTTTAGTTAATGGAGGGTGATAAAGCCTTTTAGCATGCTTTTCATCTCATCCCAAGATTATAGCTAGGGTGACTGGCCATCTGGAGAGCCCTCTGCTGCTTTGCCTATGGACAGAGCTTTGGATGGCTACATCTTGCCTTGCAGATCTCCATAGATGAGAGGACACCCACACTCAGGACTTTGACACACAATCTGGTCACTCAGGGCAGGATCTGTCTGCAGCGCAGATGTCTCCATCCGCTCAAGTACAGACTTGTATGGAAGAAATATCAAAAGTTTGTGGGAGGGTCCTCCCCCAAACACATGTACATTCTTACTCTGCGAAACACCGCAGTGAAGTTAACAGGTTTGGTCTGGTTTCTTGCTAAGCCTCAGTGAAGGAGGAGCACATGACATTGCATTCTCCATACAGCATGGTGGTGAACTGCCAGGTGACTGCTCAGACGATGCATTGTGACCCATTTGTATGTCAAAGCCCATGAAGCCACAATACTAGGTTTGCAGGTGGTATTAAGCCAGAGTCTTTCCTTGAATCTTGTCAATCTGCACTGATTGAGCCTGCTCAGTCCTTGGATGTCTGTGGCTGTCGGGTCGGGTCTCCAGCTGAACCCAGGCTGCAGAGCTTTTGCACGAAGCGCTCCAAGTGTGCAGGACCCAGAGCATGGTAATGTTGCTGCGTGAGGCTCCTCTGTACTGGTACTTCACGAGCATTTAATTTGATCTGCTGCAGTCCTTGCAACCTCAAATTCCACTGAGGTGAGTGGTATATTCAGATTCCTTTTGGAATACAGCAAATAGCATTTTCCTTGCCCAGTGAGTAATGCTTCAGGGATTTGCAGTTATTAAATGCCGGCACCCTACTGATTGAGCTCACAATAACAACAGAACAAGACCAAACCTGAGATGCAGGATTTGCAATGTATATGACGCTGTATGACTGCTTAACAACTTTGCAAAGCTTTGTGAATTAAACCAACCATATTTCTGTTTTAATAACTGTTGTGAACTACTGCACCTGGCTGGGAAGCCAGCTGGGTGCTGCGAGCCTGGCACCAGGAGGAGCTGGCAGAGCCTGGGACAAAGGTGAGGGTGACGCTGCCCTCGCACGTGCATTGTAGCAGCCCTCGGGGCAAATCCTGCCTCTGCTCTTCCCCCTCAGCGATACGTTGACGGAGGATTCACGGGCCTGCAGCCTGTCTCCAGCTTGGAGGAAGCCGTGATCACTGTGTCTCCATTCACGGGAGAGCTCGATATCTGTCCGCGGGACTGTCCTGCCATCTTCTACTGTTTCCAGATCTTTAACGGCAGCATTCAGATCTCGGTAGAAAACCTGTGCAGGATCAGCTATGCACTCTTTCCGCCTAGCACCATGGTAAGCCCACCAGGTTGTCTTCATAGCTTTGTTTTGGTTAAAGCAAATTAGTGCTGGATCTGCCTTCCCAAGCTTTAGGGTTCACATCAGTCTCCACTGTTACCTAATCAGATTTCAAGGGGAGGGGTCAGACGCTACCTGCCTTGGGGCAGTCCCCACTCCTTTTGTAGTGTATTTTTTGGTGGACACTGCCGATGGGTGACCAGCCTGGGACAGGGTCCAACCCAGTTTGACAGCCTGCAAAGGACCAGTGCGTTGGTGGCTGGGAACCTGCCGGTGTTTGCTGCCCTCCCAAATGGTCCCTCCCAAGCCTCCCCAGCGAAGCAGCCTTCGATAGATTGTCAGATGGAGAGCTCTTTAGTGACCTCTAGTGTTTCTCTTTGCAGATCTTGAACGACATTTTTTCCCAAGGGTACCAGGACACTGCCCTTTTCCTGTGCAGGAACAGTAAGTGTTACCCCAAGACCCGAAGTACAACCTAGAAGCATGACCTGATCGGCACTGCATAGCCGACGCGAACAGCCAGACACGAGCCCTTTCTTTTTGCATCTCACAGATGCCTTCGGCTTTAACTACTTTGACGGCAATTTCCGCTTTGCCAGCATGTGTGGGAAGAGCGACTTTCTGCAACCCAATGGGATGCTGAATGGCCTAGGCAAATGGGTACCGCAGTACCTGGTGCCACGCTTCCTTCCAGGTAGAGGATTTGGGGTGTTGATCTGGGATTTTGGGGTGGCTGAAGCCACTAAGGGCTGCTGCAGTCTTTGAGGGGAGCAATATTATATTTAAGGCATTATAGAAATATTTACCATAATAAATATCTCAATAGCTGCAGTAGCCATTGCAAAGAGGCTTTGTAAGTGTGGCTCAAGCTGGATCCCAGCCTAGGCTCCCATACCTATGGGCTGAGCTGCAGCAAGACTGGCTGGACAGGAGGAATTGTTGCATTTATTGGGTTATTTCTAATGACTGGTCTTTATTTACTTCTGTGTTGTCACCCACGGGAACAGACCTGGCTCGGTGGAGGAAGCAGCAGATGTTCAGACTGCAGGATCCGCTGTCGAAGGTCCTGTTGCAGCCATACAAGCTGCCGGCTTTTGTCAGGAAGGGGTAAGAACATCTTGATACAGGCATCAAAGCTGAGACTGATACAGAAACCACTGGTTGTGCCTTCAGCAGTGGAGAGAGAGGCCGAAGGGACACAGTGCAAAGTTAGCGCTGGGCAGACGGTCACCCCTGCAAACGCAGTGCTGGGGTGCATAACAGGCTGTAGCATCCTTCAGGTGGCAGCTCCACAGGGAGCACCCGGAGCAGCCTTTGCGGCAGTGCAGGCTGGTGGCAAGTCCCTCTTTTGCTACAAACCAGGGCAAGCTGATGCACATCTGCTGCCTTTGCAAGATAGACTTAGCGGCAGCCCCTTCCTCTGCAGGAAGATTTGGTATTCCCTGAAGCCAAGCTCTCAGAGGGAGCAGATGCACCTAGCACCGGATTGCTTTGGCATGGAAAAGAGCATTACATTGCGCATTTGCTGTTAATACTCTCCCCCTCTTGCTGCACTTACCAGACCTTAAACTCCACCCTTTTATTTTGCTTTTGCAGGCTGGAACAGCTGTGGGGGCTGCTGGAAGACATCAGCTCCATGGCAAAACGGTTCCAGAAGCTCCTCCGAACTGTGGTGCCTGGTTTGCCCAAGAGAGCCGTGGCCAGGGGGTGAGATGCATGGGTAGAGGGAGGGCAGAGTGCAGAGCAGGGAAACCCCCCGGGATCTCGCCTATGGGTCATTGATGCTGAGCTTGGCTAAAAATTCCAGTCTGGGGTACCTCAACTTTTTCCCTGGGATGTTTTGCTATTTATTTGGTAACATCTGAAAGAAGCTACAAACGAGCCTACTGTCACTTCCGTAGGGCAATATATTCCCATACATTTATATGCTGGGCTCTGTCCTAGCAGGACACGTGAGGCACATCCACCAGGATCCCGAGTGGTGTTTTGGCACTAAACTCTCAAGTATTCAAGGCAGTTAACTTGCCAGATAGAGAGTTTTTAGCCATGCCTGTCCAAAGCCTGCTTCCAAGTTTACTTTGCATGCAGCTGGCAAAGGGACTTGCACAGAATGATTTTATTCTGCAGGCAGCTATCACTGTGCAATTTCTCATCCATGAAAGAGCCCTTCAATATAAAACATCCCTGGGGTTTCTTATCTGTTTTTCTTGTCCCTGCTGGTTAGCTGACCCTGACTCAATTAACCACCCACTTGTTCCCTTAGGTAACCATCCTGGATGGGCCCTGGGGTTCTCCAACGCCATGTGGTTTTCCATCCCAGGAAGCAGTGGGCGACACCAGAGATCATTTCACACAGCGGCGTGGCTGCTGTCTTCATGGATTTTTTCGGGGGTGGATTTTTCACTTGGGGAAATGGGCTGACTTTGTTTCTAGTGCTACTGCCACAGTCTTCCCACCCAGGCCCGACCTGCTTTTACATGACAGCCAAGGAAAAGCATTGCAGTGCTGCATCTGTGGCCAAACTGCAGTCTGTACAGGAGGGATTAGGCATCTTTACTTGCATGTGTGTACAGTCCAGCCACTGTTTTCCCTAGCCACTGCACTTGCTGATGACCACAAGCATCCATCCCACTGCTTTAATGCAGATTGCATGGCAGGCATTCACCAGGAAATGACACATTTTAAATGTGTGTCAAAACTTTCAGAGCGTAACAGAGATGGGAAGACGTTAGGGAGCATTACACTGGGCATGAATTCATTTTTATCCAGTTTCCTGAAATTATTTTACCAATTACCTATTCTTGAGCTTCACACACCCTTGAAGGCCTGCTTCTCCTGCCAGGGGACGTAGGGGCACATTTGTACCCTGCTGAATTTGCAGCAGTGGAGAAGGAAGGATGGAGAAACCTAAAGATTAACCTTCCCCTACTTCAAAGCATTGCAGTCCTGAAGAATGCGTCTCCTATTGCACTGGGAGAGCTGACATTTCACAAATACATTAGCTCTTTCCATCTGATTTTCTGGAACTCACTGTTACGAGCAGTGTATGATCCAGGCAAATGCACCTCTTGTTGCTGGTCTGTAAGTAGAATGAATTGGCAGCACTCTTATCCCAAACACATTTTGCACATCAGATGCTGATGAATTGGCCATATCCCCAACTAAGTCTTCCCCATTTGTTGGTTCCTGATGGGCAGTAAACAGATCACAACAGCACAAGCTGTTTATTTGAATAAACAGCTTGTTTAATTACACAAAGGGAAATGGTACAGATGGAAGTTTCATCCAAATAGCTCCGGAGAGTGCAGGCTTGAGTGTGGGATAGCTGAAGGTTGCATTGATGTAAAGTGATTCAAAGCTAACTATGACTGCTCAGTGAAAGATTAATATAATTATATTCTGCTGTCTCTGCTTGAAATCAATAGCCTGGAAATACTGCCTCTACAACATGCACCTTTGAGCTTGCTAAAAGAAACCTGGATGCTTGTTCGTGTTGGATCCATCAAAACCTGTTCCCATCTCCCTTCCATACTGGATGGATATACATCTCTCAAGACCTGCAGCTAAAGCTGGGACGCTCAAAACCAGCTCGTGAACTATGACTGTCTACCCCACCACAGATCGAAGTGGGGAGGACACAGAGACATCCACCACTGCCAGGCAGGAGCAGGGCTGGCCAGCCTGCCATCTGCTTTATCTCATACTGCGCTTCTGCTTTCCCTTTCAGGCAGACAGCCCCACTCTGCAACAGCCTTTCTACCAGGCACCTGGTCTCTCTAGCAATCACCATCACCCATTGGTAGGACAGAACCATTTCAGTCAACCTCAGGAAGTTACAGTATCCCTCACTCAACTGGAAATTAAAATCCTCCAAAGGAAATTGTCATATAGGAATTAGACATCCAAATCCACTAAGTTTGACTGCAAATCTCAGCTACAAACAGGAGCATAGTTTGAACTACCAAGTGCATGCATCTCACCTGCCCCAGTTACGTAGTATGGTGCTTCATCATAAAAAGCTAGCAAAACTTTGAGAACTTTCTTTTAACAAAAAACAGCCTACAAGAAACACCTAAAACACAACAGTCACAGCACAGAGCTCCTCTTCTCCAAGCCTGCAGAGATATGCTAAGATGTAAGTATTTAATGACTCATCTTACATATCAGCTGCCGTATGCTTTATTAAGCCCTCATCTTTTCTAGTAAGCACACCTGATGATGTTTCCTCCGCACAAGCTTTGGGCTAATGGCAGAAAGAAGTCTGTGCCAGAGGCAAGGGCCAGAGGTAAAGTCTGACTTTTATTTGAATCACCTCATGCAGGAGCTTGTTTCACACCTGGGAAACCCAGCTGCACCCACGTCAAACCAGCTCCAGTAGATCCTGTATTTCTCCTGAAATGGCTCCATTAAAGGTGGATAATGGGAATCATATGGGGCCTGTAGGGATAGGAGGCAGGCTGTGGCCCTGCCTGTGCTGGTGACATTGCTGCCAGTGTGCTCTTCAATGCTCTTTGGTGTCTGTCTGCAGGCTGGGGTGCAAGTTGCTCTTTTTCTCTTTAAAACATGAGTTAGAGCCAAAGGCAGCAGCTGCATCAAAAACATTCTTCTGTAGCTGGCAAGGCCCTAAAGGAAGTAAAACGACATTGGTCAATCTGACAGACTCTTCTGACCCTTCTGTGACAAACTGGATACAAATGCCTGCTTCCCTCCTTCCTATTATCTACAGGGTAATAGAATAAACATGTTTTGAAATCCTTAAAATAATGTCCCCATACTGCTGTCCTGCTGCTTGGCCTAGTCTGCATAAAACCCAGCAGAGATGTGAAGCCCAAGGTAGCTGGGATGAAGGTTCGGACACAACCTAAGCAGCAGGAGCTTTCTCTGAAGCTAGATCCCACCCCAGATCCAGTGGGAGGGGAGAGTCCTGGGACCTGATCCATGCAACCGAGCCAAAACAAAACACGATCCTGTCTGTGTTGCAGGCTTTTTGCTGCAGGTGCTTTATCCTGGACTGACTCTGCTTTTAGGGTAGATGCTAAGGACTTCCAAAATGTGCTGCTGGGCAGATGGACAAAGAGGCAAATGCTTGTGATTAACCCAGTAATCCAGCCTGAGCTTTGCTCCTGCGCAAGCCCTACCAGAGCAATAGGCTTTTTGGAGATATTCTGGCTTATTCAGGAAAATGGGTGAGAGTTGTGTGCAGGTTTATACTCTTGTATATTTAGTAACACCAATGACCTTACAGTATTGTGCAAATAGACAATAAAATAGCCTTTTTCTGACCTAGATCAGGGCTTTGCCTTCCCAGTCATGAAAAATCTGAGGTGCTTCTCCCCTGGAGACTGACAGCCCTAACTAACCTCTTGGTTGCACTCTTGGCATAATAAATAAGTCTTGATTCATTCCATAGGTGATCTCAGGTTAGTAAAAAATGTTACAGCCCAGCTGCTGGCTTGGGGAAAGCTCATTTTCATTCCTACCCTCCAAACCAAACGAGACACCAAGGGACTCCTGATTGCCCAGACCCTTCCCAACCTCCAAAGAAACCTGGTTCATATTCTGCTGCTTTCAAAAGCTACATGTAGTTCAGGCTGATGAAGCCTTTAAACAAGCAAGCATGCAAACAATTCTCCATTTTCACAGTGGGTCTCTTCCCATAGGTAGAGTTGTCAGTGCTTCACACTGGTTTTCTTTGCTTTCACTTTAAGTTTTGCAAGGTTTTATTTTTAGATCTCAAATGGTGAGGGTCCTGTTCTTTCCTCTCTGTATTTCTTATTTGGTGTGGTCCTCCTAGATATAGAAGAACCATATTTGGGTCCTCTTTCATTTTTTTTTCAATATACGTGGCAACATTTTAAATCACCACCATGTTGGAAAGCTGTGTATCTTCCCCTAAGCTGACAAACTGAAATGCTAAAAGACTCAGAAGAACAAAAGAAATAATAAAAGGAAAAGCAATGTTGCACTCCAGCACATACTTCATTGTGTTCTGCTAGTAACAAAAAGACAAACTGGAATCTGAAACGCTGAGAGTTCACCAGTTTTCCATATCAAAACTGAAACAGGAGAGAGCATTATTTTGCACAGGATTTCAGAAAACTAGAAGTTCTGGATTTAAACCTGCCTTATTTTGCTTAAAACTGAGTCAGGCAGAGGTTTATCTGCAGCTCTAAAAAGATTTTCTTGCACTTAAGTATTTACATATGGTTGCGCACTGGAATAACCAAGTAGAATTTTTGGTTTGACAGGCATAGCAAAGCCACACCTAACCATTGAGACACACTGCTCCTCCCATCACCCTTAATGAAATGATATGTGGGCAGAACCTGTTATTACCTCACAAGATAAATCACTTTCTGATAAGAAAGTGCTACTTTTCCAAAGGGTCCTTCTGACCTGGCCACAGCCTAAGATCTGTACTTCATCTGTGGGGGAAATGATAATGTGGATAGCTGGGAGTTCATGTGGTATTTGTCAGAAGTCTGCTAGAGAGAAGCAGGGGAAACATGTACCTGCCTTCAAACTTCACCCAAAGCAAGCTCAGCACGAGGCTTCACTAAAAACCACTGACCCAAGAGGGGAACCTCCCCCTTTCCTGATGTTTTCACCTGCTGGAGCCTGTAAAAATCCAAACAGCCTATTAGCCCTGGGCAAGTGTACACAGCTAATGAAAACTGATGGGGTAAAATAAGTGTTGGTTCTCTACCTTTCTGATGGTTGCAAAAGGTGGTGCGGGGCTTCCTCCTCCACTTCATCTGCTGCCTGGATGCTCACTGTGTTCTCTTTGGTGATGTCCTCAGGGTCTGTGGCCTTGGAGCAAAGTACTCTTGTTTCTGGCTTCCTGTACAGGGTCCCTTCACCTTTCTGACACAATTCCTTGGCAAGTGGAAGCATAAAGTCATCAGCAAGGTAATTTATACCACATGCACCTGGAGGAACAGAAGACAGTTTTCATAGCATGTGGGTCAACTACTAGGCCTCCAGTAATATGAGGCATGACCAGAGGCAACTGGAAAACGAGAGGACTGGTGACCACAGTGCATGGCTAATCTGAGCTGGGCTTCTGGGTCAGGGACCGCCAAACATTGCAGCTTTGTGCATCAGTGGTTGATAAATCTAACATCACACAAGGTACCAGAGCCTACACTTCTCCTGTCTATGTCATCAGGACCTGTGTTTCCTGCAAAGCTCTGCCATTCCCAGCATGGCACAAGAAGAGAGATGACCTAACACCTTCAGAGGGGAAGGAGTGAACAAGGAGCTTCAGCGTTGGCCATGGAGAGGATGGGACTCCAGTAATCCTGTCAATGCCAGGGATGCAGGAGTCTCTCCTCCAGTCTAAATGTGCCAGCGGCATATCCCTTACCTTCTGTCAGAAGACCAGCACTGTAAGAGTATCACCTGACCTACCTGCTCCTCATTCCTAATCACTTACTCAGTCTTCTTAAGAAGGAGACTGTGTCCCGGTAGCCATCATCATAAAACTGGTAATGAACCTGCAGGGGGAAGGTAGCAGTCAGGACAGATGAGCCAGCTGTAGGGGCCTCATGGCTCTGGGTACCTGTAGAAGCAGCTTACTTGCTTTGTGGGACACTGGAAAATACACTGTAAGCGGTAGATGTTTTTTTTTGATATCTGTAAAATGCAATCAGAAATTTGGAAAGTGAAGAAGGCAGCTGGGCAATCCTTCGGACAGATGTCATATTCGCCAGCAAAAGCAGACACGGTGATCATGGTCTGGGATGTGAAGTTGGCATTCCACATGCTGAGTTCCCCATCAGCATAACGCTAGGAGAGAAAACAACATAATGCGCAGAGAGAATAGAGTTGTATCACATGCATGCATATGGAGTTTCTTCCCCACCCAGTCCCAAATGGGCCTGAGGGACTGGGGCTGTAGAGATCTTACAGGGAACAGCCCTGAGTGCTGTCCCATGTGCTCCAGGTCTACAACCACCACCTCCTCCCTCCCTGTTGAACAATTACTCTAATGAAATGGTGGGAAAGTGCAGCAGAAGGACGTCGCAAACCACACAGACAGGCTAAGGGTAGATGCTTCTGAGAGGATGTCCCTTGGGTCTGTAGTGTGGTCAGGCTGTGGGCTCCTGGGTTTAGTTCTTCCCTCTGTAGACGCTGTGTGCACAGCGCCAAGCAACTCTGGTGGAAAGCACTGGAGTACAAATACACCTAATGCCACCAACAGAGAAAGGACATAGGCAAGATGAGCCTTTGGCCTGAGCTAGGACGTGCTCTCAGGACCACAAGAGTACTCACCACCCCATGGTACACAGGAGGGAAGCCAAAACACACAGGGATGAAGCAGCTGCATAATATGGCCTATGGGAGAGATAGCAAGTGCATTTGTGAGCAAAGAGTCACGAAAATCTCTTGCCTTTGGAAATGGTGTCTCATCTGCGGATACTGAAGTAGGACCCACAGCTCAGTTACTGAGCACCACTGACTGTCACAGATCAGACCACATAGGATATCCACAGCTAGGGGCAGAAAAGAAGTAAGATAACCTGCGAAACACCTCGTTATGCTCCCTGCACGCTCAGGCCTGGAGATAATTCAGCCACCAATCAAAAGGGCTGATTTTTGATTATTTCCAGTTTGCAATCCTGTCTGGCTTCAGAGGGCAGCAAGGACAAATCACGGCATGGAGCCAGGCATTCCTGGCGGATGTGGTGGGACACAAATAAATCACACTCAGCCACTCTTCTCACCAGGTGGCCTGGGAGGCTCTTACCTCAATGAGGTCCTCCTTTGAGGTAAACTCCGAAACCACCACGTTTCTCCAGTCATGCACACGGGTGAGGATAACATGCAGCTTCCCAGAGACCAGCTGGTGGGCATTCACAGGTAGAAATTTATTTAAGATATCCTTTACGACATGTAGGATTTTCCTTCGAGA
Organism: Chauna torquata; assembly: GCA_013399475.1. Classification (NCBI taxonomy): domain Eukaryota; kingdom Metazoa; phylum Chordata; class Aves; order Anseriformes; family Anhimidae; genus Chauna; species Chauna torquata. Next base: position 276,176 of record VXAL01002270.1, on the reverse strand, counting down.
GGTAAAAATCCCACTGACATGGGATTCCATAGCACTGATGGCGTACTGCTGCACCTCATCTAAAGCCAAAGCAAAGCAATTACAAGTTATGCACTTTCTTGGCTGCATTTCCACGTGGTAAAGGGGCATTTTACCATGCTGGCAAATACTAGTAAAGAGCCATTGTCTTCAGTAGGGCTGAAGCTCTCATGAGTTGACCCAGATTTTCCTTCTATATTGCAAGAAGCAGAAGTATTTTTTCTTACCCCATCTCTCTATTTCCTCCACAAGGTATCTCAAAAAAAAAATTTTGGAGATATGGAAGAAGATCTCATTTGCTCTGCATCTTAATGTATTTCTGAGCTCTGTGACTATAACTTTCTTTTTAATTCATGGGGCAATAATACCGATTCTCTCCATATTCAGTATTTTCTTTCCCCTCTGTTTTACGAATCTACTAAAAACCCCAAACGTCTCATTAGGCAGGGCACTTCTGTTTCTTCTGTTAGGTAGGCTTATCATTAATTCAAATTAAGAAGACACAATGACTTACTTCATAACTACACCTAGCCTATTTTCTCTGCGCTGGTTAATTTATCCATGTTTTCCACTCTTACAGAAGTCAATGAAGTAAAATTCTGAGGAATTAACCACTGATTAAGGATAACAATTAAAAAAGATCTTTTGCAGCTCCAGCATATCTAGATATTTGATCTCTCTACACATAGAACAAATGAAAATGCATAGCCCTTACCTATAGCACACTCGCATGCTGCCAATGCAGCTATAATCGATCCTGAAGATGCCCCATAGATCCTGGTTGCAGATTTCAATATCTCAGGTGATAATTCCTGCAAAGCCCTTACCACTCCGGCTTCATATATGTTCATGAAACTGCAGCCTCTGAACAGTAAAGAGAAAGATCTTTTCTCATTTCCATTTATCTTCATTATCCCTGCTAACATCTAGTGCTCAAGTCACAAGAAAGCAGCTGCCCAGGATAGGTTCAGAAGTCTCTTCTAAAGCCAGCCAATGCCTGGCTGCTCCCAACCTGCTCCTGCTTCTGGCCACACTCTTGCTGTCTTATATTTGTTTGACATAGATCTCAAAGCCAAATGTCTAGTGAAACAACAGCAGTGGGCAGAAGCATGTGACATGCAATGTCTTTTAATACCTAAGGCCACCCATTAAAATAAATGGACTACATTGCAATATGTTTCCAAGAAAGGTGTGCAGGTAGCTGCTGGGTAAAAGCCCCAGGGAGCATGGAGGGCCACATGTCTCAGGGTAAGCAGCCTGTAGGTCAACAGGGGCTCATTTCTGAGCCCTCCAGAGAGAAAAGCTGCTTCCCTAAGCTGATGAATGGCATGAGGTATCATGGGGTCCTGGCCTAAGTTTCTAGACTAGGTAAGAAAAAGCAAGTATTTCCTGGTATACAAGTGTCTTGCAAGATGCTGCTCAAAACTGTCTTGTCCCATTTGTCACAGTTTACCAAACCCTGTCCTAGGGAGTGGAGAAGTTGCAGAAGATGATTGGATTATGAAAGAAAACATAATCCGAGTTGTTCTCCTTGTTTGACAATTTCAGGGTTTGAGTTTGCTCACAAATGGTAAACATACAGGGTCCACGCAACAAGTCCTAGCTTTATCTGCCTCCTAAGTGGCTGAGGTTTCAGTAGAGCAACAAGTTGCCAGTGGAGTAAAAAGGGAGAAAAAAGTGACAAGCATGGTGATCTACTGATTATCCATCCACAAATGTAAAGCCTTCCTAGCCTTGCAGCTAGGTGACACACTGGGAAACTACTATGTGGAAAAGCAGCACTGAAAGCTGGGCAAGAGCAGAGGCAGCTGTCCAACACCAACAAATCAGAATAATGAAATTTGGACATATTTCTCCCCAAGATGCACGGAAGTCTACCCAATGTCTTTGTGGAAAAACTTCCAAAACCACCTAGGAGAGGCTTGTCTCCCTTCTGCTGTGTGTTGATGCAGTACTGGGTGAGTTTTGTGTCTGTATGCAGCCCTGATCTACACAAGGGGGCTGCAAAGCAACCCCCATGTCAGCACAGCAGCTGTGCTGGACACGCTGGTGCTAACAGGGCTGTTGTCTCCACTAAACCCTGAACTCTTGTCTGAGCACCACTGGCACAGTGTTAATCCAGCCCCAATTCCACATGGGAGCAGTGTGTCACCACCCAGCTCCAAGCAGCAGCCAAGCCACTAAGCTCCTTAGACACACCTTGCATGGGTGCTGAAGATCCCACTGTTGAACTGCGAAGGGGAAAGAGCAAAGAAAAATGGAAAAATCAGGATGACAGGAATAAATATATTCCATGCATAGTTAAAGAGAACAAAAGCACTGTCTGATTTCTGTCTACCCTTTAGTGTAATCTCTACGAGAAGAGTCAATTCCAGATGCTGCTGTTTATTAGATGCAAGAGGGATTTGGAATTTGACATCCGCTGGTGAGCCATGTGAAGAAAGCTCTTGAGATTAAGAAAAAGTGACGTGCAATTCTAAGACAAGGTGAGGGAAATATCTCCAGCCTTGCAGAAGCAACAACACTGCTATTGCTTCAAGCCCTGGGTTCAAGCCCTCCTCTCCTAAGTCAGCAGCATGGATAGGGAGCTAGAAAAGTGACATGTTACTACACTACTTTACAAATGCAGCTGGACAACTATATTGCTCAAATTACAAACCAAATGCACAAATCAGGCCACAAAGGCCATGTTTTGCTTAATTGCATCTCTGCGTTATTGAGAAAGCTTGTAAATCGTTTAACTTCTTACCCAGTCTTGTAGAACAAAGTAAATAGGGTTTATAATGGAAAAGTAGAAGGAAGCCATGTCTCCACTTTTTTTACTCCATCACTCGCAGCTACTGCCACCTCTCCTTGTCTTTCAGACCCTCAGACTGTCCCTGGTTGCTTTTGAAAGGAGCAAGGAGTTAAAAATAAATAAATAAATAACTAAAAATAAAATTCAAACCTGTCTACACAGCCCTGAGTGGTCTTTTTGTCAGAGTGCAAGGTACCCAGACCTCATTGGTGGGGCTGGTAATGTAGAAGAAATCCAGGTGATCTGAATAGCAGTGACCCGATAGCATTACTGTTCCATTACTGTTAGTAACTGAGAAATCCTGCTGTGGAACTGCAGAAGGTGTTTCATGGCCACTCTTTGCCCTGCACCAGGACAGGAGGCAGACTAGGTGCATCCCTGTGTGATGTCCTGAGTTTTAGGCCTGTTGTATTTTACCAGGCCAAACGCGCTCACATTGCTTGGCACGTGTAATGTCTCCAGCATGGGGTCAGAAACAGCTCCTAGCAGAAGGAACCTGCTCCTTTGCCTGTTGGTTCTGCATCCCAGCTTTGGGTACAAAGCCAAGCTCGGCCTTGAGCAAAGCAGCCATCCAGGGTACACCAGTTTGAAGCTCCACTTCAGGTAGCCAAATGTGCATTCATGAAATGAATGGCGGTACAGAGCAATACCCAAACTAGGATTTCTTTTTTCCTATGGCATTAAAACAAATCAGAAGCCCACCCAGCAGCCTACAGTCAGGACACAGCAGGGTACAGGCTGATGGGTACCAAGATGTTATCTTGGCTCCCCAAGGTGGTATGTTTCAGCACTGAACTGAAGCCAGACCAAAATGTTTCTTTCGCAGATCTTCTACAATAACAAAATTGTGACCTCGTGGCTGCACGATTCTGGGAATCCAGTGGTGTTCCTAACCCACATATGGTTTCAGATGTGCAAGTCACTTCAAGAAAGAGACTTTGAGAAATTAATTTCTGTACATTTCTGAGGGACAATGAATCACCTCACTACTTCGAATCGGATGTGCGGTTCACCAGACTTTAATTAGCACATACCTTGTCAAATACATTAAATGAACAGCAGATGATCCTGTACTGCTGCACCTTGCAGGATTTAACTAGCTGTGAGCTGTAGGTGTGTTGCTTCCCACGCAGACCACTGGACGTCCAGAAATATCATTGACTGCCACCAAGAAAAAAAACAGAAAAGCCATATCCTTAATGTTTTTTTCAGTAAGCCATATATGACACAAATTCACTCCCCTTAGACAAGTGTCCAGCTGTTCTAAATTCATCATCCTGGATGAGGAAGCTTTTAGCTGGTTAGGATGTTCAAGGTAAGAGGCAGAGGTTAGGAGGGGCTGAGTCCAGCTAAGCTGTGCTCTGAGTCACCTCCCAGAATTTCCTGACCAAGCTATACTTGTAGCAGTGCCCATCACTGATCTAAAAAACCCCATGACAGTTGGAAGATCCCTGGAAGGACAAACTCTCTGGAGGACCAGGAAGGATTTTGAACCCTGAGGCTGCAAAAGCTGCAAAAGGCACTTGACAAAAGAGTTAGACCGCAAGATGCTGAGCTGGAGAGGACACATGGCTTGCCAGAAAAGCAAAGCTCCTGCGAGATCTCCACAGTAGAGACAGACCGCCCCTTGCTGTTTGGCGCATGTTTCCTCTCTCAGGGTCAGCAGGGATTAGCCTAGGCTGTGTCCTCTAGTCAGGCTTCCTGGAACAAAACGGTGCAAATTCTTGCTTTAGATTCACATTTATGTCAGCAAGACTGTCCCAACACCAAAGGATTCCTCAGTCTTGCCTATGGCCTATGTCCTGCTTTCCCACATACAATCCAACCTTCATTGCCCTGCTGCTTCTGTGAATAACCAGAAGGAATCGGTGACGCTGCTGGGTCCAGAATAGGAAAACTGGGTGTTCCCTACAGCTGCAGAGGAAGATAAAAGCAAAGGAGGTGGAATCACTGTAGAAATTCAAGGTAATACCTTTATTTTGGGTTGAAATCTTATCACATAAGAGCCAAATTAATCTTGACAAAAGTCAGTCTTTCTGGAAGCTAATTTTTTTGTTTGTTTGTTTGTATAAACAGTCTGTAAAAGGATCAATCAAGGTGTTCCCTTGGCACCTCCCTGGCTAAGTGCACTCAGCTGGAGCTTGATAGAAAGGCGTGGTTGTCACAGTGTCCGAACGTGCCCATGCAGAGGAAATACTGTTTCTCCCAGTTCGTAGTGTGTGCCATGCTCACCCACTGCACCTTGCCTACCTTTCAGCCTGCTCAAGTCTTGTTATCAGCACACAGCACTGACCTGGAAACACTGCCTACTCATCAGAAAAGTCTGACACTGGCCCCAGAGACAATGCTCCCATCTGTCTGTCCTCCTTCCAAAAAAATAATTTTACCTGAGTTGACAACATGATCAACATTTTTGCCATCGAGTTCATTGACAATCTTCATTACTAGAACCACACCTCACAAATTGTTATTGCTGTGACTTTGGCAGCTCCCAGAAGGTGCCACACCATACTTTTTCTTCTTCTTCTTCTTCTTCTTCTAACAGGAATGTGGCATACAAAACTCCAGCTTATACTATATTTAGCATCAGCTACAGAAGCCCCATCCCTGCTCATGTGACAAGCACCTCATCCAGGCACATGACATGATGTCACTGTCTACAGCAGCCAAGGGTGTTGGCACAGACGAACTGTGCTAATAAGTGATGAAAACCACTGACTGTCCTACAACTGCAAGGAAAGGCCATGGTGCATGCAGGCAAACAGTCCACCGCCATGGGTGATACGAGGTCTTCTCTGCTGAAGAGGCTTTCCTGCTGATAGCTGTGCACCAGGGACTTCAAGGGCAAGGAAAGTGCTCAGATATGACATTTGTAGCAGATCTCTGCCTCCAGTCCGAAGAAGTTAGGTCACACACTACTCTAGGCTAGCAGAGGAGATTCTTTAGCCTTACCAGAACTGTTAGATTACCTTGATATAATATTAAGCTACCTTAGCAGTACATGCTGCATGGTATCAGGGTGAAGTCACATCACCCCTCTTCTTAGGTAGGAGACAAAACCTGGGAAGATCCACTTCCCCATCGTGGTATCAAGGGACAGCCAACCTTTCTGGTACATCTTCCCATACCATGGCTGCAAGGATTGCTGTTCCCACTCGGGACAGTAAGTATGCAGCCACATAACATATTCTGGAAAGAGAAAAGCCCAATGAGAAGTTAAGACGTCTCCACTTAAAAAGCTTCCAGACCACCGCCAGTGCAAAGATGCAGAAACTTGCAGGTCCTGGGGGAGAATCTGAACATCTCACACAGTTTAACAAAAAGGGATATCTTAAGCTCTGATGCGAAAAACCACAACTTACAGGAACCCTTCTCATCTTTAATGGGGCGTTTTGCTTTTTTTTTTTTTTAATCAATCACTCTACTACCAACCACTTCAGAAGCT